>NW_019280650.1:207999-299418 GCF_000648695.1 Onthophagus taurus | reverse complement strand
AGGCAAACTACAATAAATAGGTATGGGAATGTTTATAGATAATTTGTAGAGAATTAAATTCTCTTTCTGATAGGCTAAAAAAATATGGGGCGTTCCATTTAAAATTTTCGACTTTCTCGCCATTGAATATGGAGAAACAGTAATTCAATTTTTGACCATCCTGTATAAGATACTCCGATACAACAAATGACAATCTGTTTGACAACATCTGAAGAGTAATCGTGCCAAAGTAGATCTTTTTTGAATGAACATTGGCTGAGATATTAAGTTTTAAAGAGCATGTTGAAATTTACCAAAAAAGTTTAAAACCAAAATAACTCGAAATCGAAAAACGCTAGGTACCAATAACATTTATCAAAGTCAACCTATTTTTTTACGTACAATTAAATTGTGGAATAAAAACTATAACATTCCATTTAAAATAGCGAAGTTATGGTCTACTTCCGGTAGACCGGAAGTGGCGGCCATCTTGAAAAAATTTTAGATCGAAAGTTCCGAATGAACAACCCATGCTACCAAAATTTCAAATCTCTATGAATAGTAGAACCTGAAAAAGTTCTAACGAACCAGTTACGTGAGACACCCTGTATAAGTTATAAGCCGAGAACAAAGGAACTCTAAAATAAATAATCAGCAGATTTTTTTGTAATCGCCGTAATAAAATTATGCGTTCAACTAAGAGATAATTTAGTCTAGTATTGATACTCATTGTATTATATTCAGTGTCTTTTTGTAATCAATTCAAATAAATAAGTTTTCAACTTTTTAAAAATTATTTTACTATAACGAAAAAGTTAACTTACAGTGAAATTTCCCTAACTCGAATCACTAAGGGAGCGGAAGAAAACTTCCAGTTATGGAAAATTCGAGTTAGAGAAAAATTAGTAGAATTTTAGTTCTATAGAAAAAAATTAGAAATGTACTTTTCTAATACGTATATTTAACACAGAAACCTTAATACTATTGTAACTAGAAAATTAATCAAGTTTTTTAAAGTAATCCGTAATTTTCTTTTGGCTTAAAGTGGACAACCGCTCTTTGTCGAAAAAATCTTCTATTAAATGTAAAGAATTGTGAATATTATCTGGAACATTCTCTCTTGATAATACAAAGGTTTCAAGCTTTCAAGAGAGGAATAAGCTTCATCAAATGTAGGCACAGCGATAAGTATTTCATTTTTAAGATTATCATCACTCTCATTTGATTCTGAAACAATAAGAACATTAGGTTTGTTTTGGTTCAAGAGTCTGTAGTTTCTGAACCAGAGTCTATGTGGTTTGATTCTGTAGTTAAAATTACTTACAGTGCGGATTCGAATACTTTATTCTTTGGTAAATTCGACTTATAGAAGTTAAAGTTGCAGAAATTCCATAGTAGTTCAGTTCGAGTTACAGAGAAATTCGAGTTAGGAAAATTCGACTTCGAGAGATAAAAACACATTTGAAACCTAGTCAAACGCTTCAGCTTACGAAAATTATTCAACTTAGAGAATAATTCGAGATATAGAAGTTCAAGTTAGGGGAATTTTACTGTAGGTATACAGGGTGATTTAAAACATACGGAGTAGATTAAAAGGGTAGGTACTAGGGGCCAAACTGAAGATATTTTCTTAATAATGTTTTGACTACAACGTAATATCACAAAGATATAGAATGTTAAAGTTGAATTAATGGCCGAGCATTTCTTACGATATACGGTATTACACTACGTTTAAATTCAAACTGCGAATATTTCAGGGTTACTTAAACAATGCATAATAAAATTAGCACCAATAATAATAAAATCTATGTAATATGGCAGTTACGGTTACCATACCATAATAATAATAATAATAATGATCTTTTTTCGCTAAAATACAAAAAAAAAATACATAAAATTCTGTATTGCAAAAACGTCCGGAAAAAAAATATAATAAGTTTGAGTTTAAAACAGTTTATGTAGGGAGGAAGAAAAAAAGAAAAATAATTGCAGAATCGAAAACCTTAACCTCTCATATAATTTAAAAACTCATTTTCACTGTAGAAAGCGCCTTCAATAAGTACTTTCTTTAAGTCTTTTTTAAAAATAGTTGTAGGCTTTTGTAACCATTGCTTGGGAAGAGCATTTAACAAATTACGGTGACCGTATCTTGTCATAGTTGTTTTCATACGGCAGTACGGTATGGCGACTTGTGTACCATTTCTTAAATTTATCTGAGTAACCTCTTTTCTGCATGTTAATGAAGGTAATTCTATTTTAGCCTTCCAAAGTTGTTGGTAGATGTACACGGATGGAAGTGTGAGTACATTATATTTTTTAAATAGGGGCTTACAGTGAGTTCTTGGATGCGCCTGTTCAATTATTCTTAGCGCCTTTTTCTGCAGTATGAAAACAGGCATTGTATGACCAGACGCTCCCCAAAGGCGTAGTCCGTAGCTCATCTTGCTGTGGAAAAAAGCAAAGTAAGCGGTTCTAGCAGCAGACGCGTTTATTATTTGGCGAATTCTTAAAATAGCGTAAATGGCAGATGACAGTTGTTTCACCAATATGTCGCTATGATCTTTCCAAGTTCACCCTGTATATCATCTAGATTCCGATGTGCTAAGTTTGACTATTGCGCATGCTCCTGGTGTAAGGAAAAGAGATTTCGTAAGTCAAGAATAAGGTATCTTTCTTTTTAGAAAAACTTATTCATGTAACAATAATCTTGTATAATTTTTCATTTAAGTATTAAAAATTATTGCCACAAGAATGAATTTTTTGATACAAAAAAATTGATATTCTTCGATGTTAAGAATATGATATACTTCATTCGATAATACTTCTATTCTTAAAACAAAAAAAATATTTTTGTTTTAAGAGTATCTTATACTTGTTTCTAACAAATACATTTAAGAATAAACTTTTCTTGAAAGTCAATTATAATTTCCCTCGGTGTATAAATCTTTTATTTTTAATTGTTAATTATTTAATTCCGTTTGTTTCATTATTTTATTTCCATTATTTATTCCATTTGTTAATTTAATTATTTAATTATCAAAAAAAAACTATACAACCTTGTAGTTTCCTTATTATTTTTTATTTTCTTTATTGCAAAATGAAATTACACATAACGTAAATACAATAAAATTTATTTAATTTTCCATTAATCTTGATAACGTTTCATGGTACGTTGGTGGAAATAGTTACGTTTCTTGGACGATTGTACCCCTAAAACTAAAATTTTGAGAGTTAAATCTTGAACAAATCATCAGAAATAAAAGCTTTAATCCCTCAACGTACATGCTCAAAAACTAGTACATAATTTATTATCTATTTAACTAATAGAAATAACATACTAGAATATTCCGAATTATTTTTTGATGACAAAATCTAGAATTAGAATAAAAATTTGGAGTAATGCTGTTTTTTAAATATTTTTGACCAAAAGAAGGTTCTACAAAGTTTTTGCTGTGTTTTTTTTGTAAAAAGTGTACATTAATCTTTTATATAATCCGAAAGATTGTATGTATTGATGTAATTTATAACATTTTCAATCACAGCTCATTTTCTTTTCAAAAGTGTTATTAAATTAACTTTGAACGTGTAATTAAAACATTTTATACCTGTCTTTGGAATACACATGTCGCAACAGATACACCTGTCCACATCACGTGGTACGAGAATATCATCTTTACTGCATATTGGTCGACCAGGGCATTTAATTATGAAGCAGAGAGTGGAATTACAATCTTGAAATAATCAAACTTGTTAAAATGACCTGCTCAAAATTCATATTGATTAATGTTTTATACCGTCTTTTTTTGGAATATAGTCGTCTAGGCCGCGAGGAAGTTCTTGATCAGATGTTGATATTGAATAGATCATCATTATAAATACCAAAAATACAACGATACTAAACTTCATTGTGGATGGTTTCGATTTAGACTGGAGTAGAACTAACGTGGAAATCCTATTTTATAATATATTTGAAGGTCAAAGTAATCATTATGGAATAGATAAGCACGTATTCTGTTAGAATTTTTTAGGGATGACTCGAAATGGAAAGAAACAGTACACTGTAAAAAATAACTAACTCTACTTTAAATCTAACATGTTTCCAGGAGGTTCATTCATTAAGCGATTAAGCAGCCCTCATTTTTTTCTTAAAAAAGTAAAAATGGATATTTATGAGATAGCTGGTGAAATGGAATTGATGGAACTGTATCGACCATCATCTACTGTGTCTACCACTCTTCCTATGGAATGCGACTGTTCTCTCAAAACCAATACGAAGACATCTCATGTTTTCATGACAAGAATTTATTTTTTCAATTTTATTTCGGTTCGTTAAATATACCGTGTGTTGGAAGAAAAGTGGCAAGAGTTAAAATTACTTGCCAAGAGTGCTCTACTACAATTTTTTTTAGAAATCGCGTGTCAAACTTAATAGACATAAATTCATTTAACCTTAATTCAAACTAATATCTTTTTTTTGAAAAAGTAAGGACTGTTGTTGTTTGATTTTTAAGTTCTATAGAAGCATGCTTCATAAGGTGTTCGTCCCTTGCCCCAATCTCAGATAATTTTAAATTTAAAAAATTGTAAGAATCGCGCTTGCTCACGGTTACGTCACCCCCGAAACGACCGTGTCCAATTTGGAAATCAAAAATCTCTCTCTTCGACCGGGCGTGAGCAGAAGAAGATCGGTGTTGCGCGTCATTGATGAGACATAATTAAACTAACTAATTTAAATAATGTGAGAACAAGGGGAAGGATTAAAAGTAAGACTAATTTGAAATATCTTTTATTTTATTTCTTTTCTTCTTTTATTAATCCACCAGCACCTTAAAATATTTGTCCCGGCTTCTTGTCGCGCGATCATAAGGAATACATTATTAAAAAGATCACTATTAAATTGCGAACATTTTTTAACGTTTTTTAACATTTACCACTTAACTAATTGTAAGAGACATGGATTTTTTTTCTTATTTTTACCAGAACAGGTATGAGTTAGCCTCTCACCCGGTGTCCGTTTGACGTTGAGTTTCGGGACATTCTGTATATTACAAATTCTAACAGTTCTCTTTTCTACGCATTTATCCGAACTATTGTTCGAACATTTATTAATCTTTGTAGTTTTAATAATTTTGTAACAATTAGTAGATGGATCACATTCAGGTGCAGAAATTTCTGATGTCTCATATGTCGACTGTTGAGGTTCTTGATGTATTAACGATTGACTCCAGGAGAAGAAAGAACACAGAGTCGGCTGAATTGTTTTCTTTTTTAATTCCTTTTGAAGTTCTTTATAATAATGATAAGCTTTATTTCCATCTTTAAAAAAATGTATAGAAAACGTCACATAATATTTAAACAGTAATCTACCGTAATGGCTCTAGAAAAAAGTCATTTATCGAATACAAATTTCTTTATAAAAGATGTTGTTTGAGATAGCTTTTGAATCCTGTGGACGATCTTATTTTCAAACTATTGGGTAGATGGTTGAAGACCTTAACACAAAAATGAAGTAGGTACATTTTTGTATCTTAGTAGACTGCGTTTTTGATGGAAATAAATAGACATCTTCTATTCCACGTGTGTCATAAGTCATAACAGTGTTGTTGTTCATATTTTTTAAAGAAAGTATAGTTATTTTTTATAGATATTGGTGATTCAAGAATCGCTAACGACGGTATTGTCAGAATTTTATAATATTTAAAAATGGGTTTACATGGTTCCCTTATTTCAAGTCCGAAAACTGAAAATTTTTTTCTGCGCTGTGATGATACGACTCACATCAACCGACTGACCCCAGAAAATCACTCCATACGCCCGATTTATCTTATAGCTAAGTAGATAGCTAAGTAGTTAATATCCTGTTTCTATGAAAGATTCACATCAATTTTAACACCCAAGAACATCACCTCTTCTGCAAAGTTGAGTTATTTGCCATTGAATTTCAAATTGATGTCAGAGTTGGTCGCTGCAGCACTCCCAATCATCACAACGTTTGTTTTTTCTATATTAAGTTGAAGGTTGTTGTTAGAAAACCAATTGTGTAGTAAACTGAAGTTATTTTGTATTTGTGCTGTTTTCGCAGTTAGTACTGTAGTGGCGTCATCTGCAAATAATACCAGTAAATCATCAATTACTCCAGGAAGACCATTGATGTATAAAAGAAGTAGGAACGGTAACAATATCGATCCTTGCGTCACTCCTTGTAGAACCCGTACCCATTTTGATGCGAGTTAATTTTCATTTCGTTTATAAGCGATAACACACTGTTCTCTGTCGGAGAGGTAAGATCTGAACCACTCTACCACAAGGCTTCGATATTCCCATAACACTTTTTCACTCGTACGCTGATGACACCCAGATTTATTACTCGTTTCTACCTTCAGATCTTCAACGCGCCATGGGTATTATTAACAACGATATATCAAATATTTTACAATTCTCGAGAGATCACTCCCTACACATCAATAGCGCTAAAACTACAGCTACTGTCTTTGGCACGGATCATGCGCGCTCACTTTTACGCCCAATAACCTTAGTTATAGATGGACAACATATTGAAGTACAAAATACGGTGAAAAGTCTGGGTGTAATAATGGACGGTCAGCTGTCGTTTACAAAGCATATCAATCTCACCATACAGAGGGCCTTCGCGGCACTAAAGGTGATTTTTAATAACAGGTTTTCACTAAATCAAAATACAAAAAAACTACTATGCGACCTACTAGTGCTGTCTAGATTTAACTATTGCGACACTGTTTATGGCGCTTTTTTGTCAGCGGTGGATGTGGGTAGAATACAGAAAATGCAAAAATCGTGTCTGAGATTGATATATGGTATTCGTAGCCGTCAACCTATATCGTACAAATTAAAAGAAGTGAAGTGGTTAAACATGGAGAATCGACGTTTATTGCATTGTTTATGTATGTATCACAAAATTATCACCAATAAGTCACCACCATATCTGTACGAAAAATTAACTTATCGTACAGATGTGCATAATCTCAATCTCAGACATAGAGGCTTGCTTGAAATACCTGCACACCGGATAGAGTTTTTTAAACGATGCTTCTCATATCAGATAGTCTTGAAATACAATTCGCTACCAAATGAGTTTAAAAAATGCGCGTCGAAACAATTTAAAATCAAGTACACACGATACCTCTGTGCTCTCTCTGGCTTTCGTGTCTGACGCCTGTCGCAGTTTCAAGCTCTGTGGCTGTTTCAGTGAATTATTCAATGTAACAGTGAACTGTTGTTTCTCTGTTTTTTCTGCTTCGTTCGATGATGGGTCTGCATTTCATATAATATTAAGTTTTTGTTTTATCTTTTTTTTCTCTTTTTTAAGGTTAGGGAAAATTTAATTTATCGTTGTTCTTTTGTTGTTTGTAGTTTATTTTTTGAGTTCATTTGATCAATTGTGCTTCTTTTTTTTGTGTTTAATGTAATATAAAGGTTATGTTTGAAAAGCGTCTTGTCGCAATTTTGCGTCAGACGAAACATCGCCAATTTTCATTCCTATGTATATCGTTTTGGTTTTTTACTGTTTGTTTGTATATATATATATATATATACTTGTTTTGGAAATGGAAATAAAGTTTATTATTAATATTATTATTATTAACAATATATACGTCGTTTAAGCGTTCGATTTTACGGAATTCCCAAGGAAAAGAATGAGAGCATTGAGGGGAAGGTGATAGAGATTATTAATGAGAAGTTGCAAATTCCGATTACTGCTGATTGTATAGACCGTTGTCACCGAGTGGGTTCCTACGAGGGCAAAGGCAAGAAGCTGCCGATTTCTGTTATTGTTAAATTCGTTAGTTACAAGTCTCGGGCCAAAGTTATGAAGGTAAAATCAAAGTTAAAGGGTTCTCGTATGGCGGTTTGTTAGGATTTAACATCACCCCCATTTACGTTATTGAAAAAGGCTCGCGAGAAATTCGGTAACACGTATGCATGGTACCATGATGGTAAAATATTTGTTAATTGTAATAATTCTACTATTTGTATAAAACCAGCGGCAGATGTCGAACGCTTCTTCAAAATAATGTAAAATGATGTGAAAGTTTCTTTTCTTATTGGCACTCTTTTTCTTTTTGTTTTGTTTTTATTTGTTTCTTTTTCTTCTCTTTTTTTTCCTTTCTCTCTTCTTCTTCCCTTGGCGATTATACTTTGTCGTATTGGCTTCTATAGCGCGATTTCGTTTTGCTTTGGTGTTGTTATTATTACCATTATTTGTACTATTGTTATTATCATTGATACCTTTTTTTTGCTGCCTCTTTGGTTTTGATATTTGTTTTCACAGAGCGATTTGCTCAGCGTAAATCTATATTACTGGTCTGACTGAAACCTGGTTAAACGATTCTCATGACATTAGAATAACCTATTGAAGAAGTACCTATTTAAATATTGATTCATATTCTTTCTTGCGGTAAGATAGATGTAGCCGTGGCGGTGGAGTGGCGATGTATATCGGAAATAACATAAAATATAGTATTATCCCAACTAATAGAACAACTATGGATTCTGATTCGGCTCAATGGAACGGCAATGGCTGTCGGTGTTGTGTACAGACCCCCTAATCTTAATCTTGTTAGTTTTATGGAGGAACTTGAGAATAGTTTGGCCGCAATTGCACCTGAGTGTGATGATTTGGTGTTACTCGGCGATTTTAATGTAAATTTATTGAGGTGTGATAATCAAACTTCAGCTTTGCTCGATTTAACGTCTTCTCTTGGTCTAGTTCAAATTATTGATTCCCCCGTGTGACTGTTTGTCGGTCAGTCTAATTGACTTAATTTTTCTTTCGAATCAGACATCATTACTTAATCAAAATACCGAACATGTAAACATATCTGATCATGATTTAATTTACTGTGAACTTGGCGTTGCGACTAAAGTATCTCTCCCGTGTTATCGTACTTACCGTAATTTTAATGATTTCAACTATGACAATTTTCTAGCTGATCTCCATAATTTACCGTTAGCTTTTATTTACGATACAGATGATGTGAATTGGATGGCAGAATTCCTAAATAATGTATTAATGTATTTAATGAATTATCATATGCCTCTAGTTACTTCACGCTTTACTAAGCCTCCTGCGCCTTGGTTGCCGAGTACAATCAGACAAATGCAGTGTCTTCGCGACAATGCATATAGGGCATTTAAAAGGAATGGGCTGCATTCCTCTTGGGATTATTATAAATCACTGCGAAATCTTACTAATGAATCGATACGGAGATTAAGGGGAATCGGGCTAGCTCCGAAGCGCTCGTTTTGCGTTGCGGACGATCTTGCTGACCCTGATACCATAAATCGGTTCTTCATAAACTCGTTGCCTAATTTGCCACGCGACAATGAAATGTATAATTTTTATATAACTCATAGGATAATCGTAAATAAATTCTCGTTTAGGCGGGTTGATGAGGACCTGATGATGCGCGTCATACACAGTATTAAAAATAACTCGGCGGGTCTCGATGGAACATTAAATTTATTCAACTATGTTCTCATCATATTTTGCTTTTTATTACACATTTGGTAAATGGGTGCTTCTCTGTAGGTCATTTCTCCACTTGTTGGAAAATATCCATGGTTCTGCCTCTACCAAAGAAAGCGAATGTTGATCACCTCAAAGACCTTCGTCCAATTAGTATTTTACCGATATTGGCAAAAATTACAGAAAGAGTAATCGAATCACACTTAAAGGACTATGTTACGGAATACAACCTTTTACCGCCTACACAGTCAGGTTTTAGAAAGCGTTATGGCTGTAATACAGCTCTATCGAATATTGTGGACGATGTCGTACGAAGCACAGACCAAGGAAAATTCAAATTCATTTTATTGTGTTTTAAGATATCTTCCTTTACACTCGTCATGGATTTCTTAGTATTAACAAATAAATACATATATTATATAATTACAAATTGACAAAAAATTACATAGTTACGAAAAAAGTTACAATTAAAATTCAGACACAACATTCTGTGTTTAGGAATTCCTCAACAGAATAGAAAGCGCCGCATAATAAAAATGGTTTTAAACGCCGCTTCAAAGAGTCATTTGAGAGAGTTCTCGCGTCAAGCGGTAAGCGATTAAACAGTTGCTGGGACGTATATATCGGGCCCCGTTGAGACTTTTCTAATCTGCAAAAATTAGTCCGAATATCATGCTTGCCTCTCGTGTCATAATGATGAAAATTAGAAGAGATATCATAGGAGTGTTTATTCTTATTGGCATATAAAATTGCTTCCAATATAAATTCTGATGGAATAGTTAAAATGTTTAGCCTCTTGAAGAGAGGCTTGCAGTTCTCCGTAAAACCGACCCCACCAAGCACACGGATAGCTCTACGCTGGAGCTTGAAAATATGACTACTAGCTGAAATATTTCCCCATGCCAATATACAATATGTCAAAAGCGAGTGGACTAAAGCATAGTATGCCATTCTCGCAGTTTCAGGAGGAACCGTAAGAACTACACGTTTCAGTGCGTAAATGTTTCGGCTCACCCTGGCCCCCACAGCTTGAGCATGCTCGTCAAACCTTAATTTTGGAGCTGTTACAATTACGCCTAAAAACTTAGTGCCGTTGGGATTCTGAGGGGGAAGATCTCTAAGGCCAAGTGACATATGTACCGTTTTAGAGTTATTAAGAGAAAGTTCATTTGCCACAGTCCAATCAGCACTCCGCATCACATTATCCGATATACGGAGTAAATCATCAATGCATGGACTACGAATCAACAGGGTAGCATCATCAGCATAAAGAAAGCATTCAACATTGTTCCCAACATAATAGGGTAGGTCATTAATAAATAATAGAAACAGCAGAGGCCCAAGAACCCTGTGGAACCCCTCTACGTACCGGAATGCGATTTGAGACTTTAGAATCACAGTTTACACATTGATTCCTTCCCTCCAGGCCAAAGTTATAAACTGTTTTAAGGTTTTCTAAAAGAATTCTATGCGATACGCAGTCAAACGCTCGCGATACATCAATAAATATAGCAACTCAATATTCACCGTTCCCAAAAGCTTGTAAGCATGAATTCAGGAAGTTCACCACAGCATCGTTAGTACCCAAGCCTTGTCGAAAACCAAACTGGTTTTTAAACAACACATTATTAGTTATTAGTTAAAGACTGCACGTTCAAAAATTTTAGAAAAAGCAGGTAAGATACTAATTGGCCTATAATTGCCAGCATCTTGCACATCGCCTCCCTTAAAAATAGGAATTACAAACGCATTTTTCAATAAATTTGGAAATCTACTGTTTCTGAAGGTTAAGTTGATTAGCTTTGTTAATGGAAAAATCAAAACAGTAATATTTTTCGTTAAACATCGCATTGAAACGCCATAAATACCTTTGGTACTACTATATTCCGAGGATTGCAACAATTGACGCACCTCAGTTTGAGAAACCTCATCCAGCCCGAAACATTTTCTCGTGAATAGAGGCATATTACACATGTTTAAAGCTGAAGATGATACAGTTGGAACAGGATCAACTAACTTTTCCGGTAAATCAACCAAGTACCTATTTAATGTATCAGGATCAAAAGTAGCTGAAGATTTCTTTCGATAGCCTATATTTCCATTTATTACATTCCAGCTAGCCTTCATCCTATTGGTTGATTGTTTTATACACTGTGAAGCTGCCTGTGTTTGTTGAATTGACTTTGATGTGTCTCTTAGAATATTCAAAGGCTTTGATACTATCAATCATGACTTGATGTATGCTATACTTCGCTACATTGGGTTTGATGATTTTGCGTCGGGGTTCTTGTACAGTTACTTGTTGGGCAGAATGCAGTGCGTGAAGGTGAATGGTCGCGTTTTATCGTTTCTTTCGACAACGTCCGGTGTTCCTCAGGGTTCAATTTTGGGTCCATTGCTATATTCACTTTACACATCGCATTTTAACAGATACATAAAAAGTTGTAATCATCATTTTTACGCGGATGACAACCAGGTATATATAATCTATATATAATCTTTTCTGCCATCAGATATAGAGGCTTTTGAGCTAGTTTCTAGGCGTCACTGCCTTTCTCTGAATGCTGCTAAAACAGAGCTGATTTTATTCGGGCCAAGAAAGGTGATAACTTATCACTGATAAGTGACAATTGTATTCGGGATCGGGTCAAGGTAGTTGTCAACAATCAAGTATTGCCGCTGAAGGATTGTGTGAGAAACTTGGGAGTCTTATTGGACGAAAATTTAAACTTTAATAAACACATCAATAAGTGCACTGCTTCCGCGTATGCTGCTCTTAAGCTGATTTATGGCGGTCGGTTATTCCTCAATCGTAGAACAAGGGTGCTTTTGTGCGAGGCCTTGGTATTATCGCATTTTAATTATTGTGATACATTGTATGATCCGTGTATTTCGTATAGTAATACGAAAAAAATTCAAGAAATTCAAAATTCTTGCTTGCGCTTGATATTTGGGTTATGGGGGCGTCAGCATGTTTCGCACAAATTAAAGGATTTGACATGTTGGCTCAACATGAAAAACGGGCGCATACTTCATTCGGCGGTTTTGTTCTTTAATATAATTACTTTGAAGAAACCTCCATACTTGTTCAATAGAATAAAATTTCGTACCGATCTTCATACCGTGAATATTCGATTCAACGGCTCTTTTACCCCGCCGATCCATCATCACCAGCTATTTAAGAAATGAATTTCATACCAAATAACACATATTCTTAATGATTTGCCATCAACTATAAAAGGTAGCACTTCTTTAAGGTTGTTTCGTCACAGAATGAGGGGCCGCTTGTCTCAAATTCAGGATGCATTGTAGGGCGACAGGGATCGGGCAGTTTGCCCTTGGTAATTGATTATGATTTCATGGGTCTTTTCCTGTTTCTTTTCGTTTTTCTTTTCTTTTTCTCCCTTGTATATTTAGAATTAGAATTAGTTTTATTAGGTTTGAGTGGAAGAGCAGGTGCTATTACGGCTGCACTTGAACTTCGCCTAATTTGTCGTTGCTTAATTTATAATAATTTCATGCATACTAAGTCAATGTACATTAATTTAATGGGACAAATAAAGTCATATTATTATTATTATTATTATCTTCATTAAAAGAGTGTCGTGATGAACACTGTCAAACGCTTTGGTTAGATCCATCATTATGCAACCGGTAAGTTCGTTATTATTTATTCCAGTTAGAATTCTTTCCAACAACTGAAGAATTGCTCTAGTTGTGGATCTACCTTCAATATAACCATTTTGTGACTCATTCAGTATTTGATTTTTGTAAATGTAACTTTTAAGTCTCTCTGAAATCGGTGGTCTTTACGCGTCCTCCTGCACCTTGGTTAACTTGTACCATAAGAATGATGATGGGTTTACGTAATAAAGCTCTCAGGAAATACAGAGCAACTAGATTAAATGCTCATTGGTGCTACTATAGGGACCTGCGCAATTTGACAGCTACTGCTATTAAAAATGAAAAAAGGGCATATCTCGATTATTGTTTGCGTACAAAATCGCCCAAGGAAACGTGGAATACTTTGAGAAATTTGAGAGTTGGTAGAAAGAACATATCAATCAATTTATCTGATCAAACAATTAATGCTGATACTATTAACGATCATTTCATTAATTCGATACACCTCACACCTCCGCCTGATGAAATTTATAACTACTACACTTCAAATTTTGTTTGTGGTATGACCGGCGACTTAGCTATGAATTTTTCTGCAGTTGAGGAGAGTGATGTAATGAAGGCTTTACTGACTATTAAAACTAATTCTGTCGGGTCTGACGGTGTAAGCTTACAAATGATTAAACTATGTCTACCTGTTTTACTGCCCTACATCACACACGTGATTAATTCATGTATAATTGACTCGGTATTTCCAGATAAATGGAAAAGTTCGCTGGTTGTACCACTACCCAAAAAATCTGGTCCTCACACTTTAAATGATATTAGACCCGTATCGGTTCTTCCAGTTCTGTCTAAGGTACTGGAAAAGATACTGGCATCACAATTGACGAGTCACCTAAATCAGTTTAAAATCTTGCCCGATTTGCAGTCAGGTTTTAGATCTGGCTACAGTTGTGCCACTGCGCTGGCAAACGTTATGGATGACATTGTTACGGCTAGGGATGCGGGATTAACTACAGTGCTTGTGCTTTTAGATTTTTCAAAGGCTTTTGATATGATCGATCATAGGTTGCTGTTATGTATGCTTCATTATGTTGGGATGAGCCGGTGTGGTGTTCAGTTGATGGACGATTATTTGCGAGATCGTACACAGAGTGTGTTGTTTGGGGGCAGTCGATCCAACATCTTAAATGTGAAATCGGGCGTGCCCCAAGGCTCAGTGCTTGGTCCACTGCTGTACTCGATATATACACTCAATATTCAAAAGTACATTCGTACCTGTCGCTATCATCTCTATGCGGATGATACACAGATATATTACTCCTTTAAGCCATCGGATGTTGCGTTAGTTTCTAGTCAAATCAATCAGGACTTGAGCGGGATTCTTCGCTTTGCGGATGATCACGGTTTGGTGGTGAATTCGGATAAAACTGTTGGTTTGGTCTTTGCGAATGGAAGAAATAAACTGGCTGCGCAGCGGGATTTGGGATTGCTTATTGGAGGGGCTGAGGTGATGTATCAGGATTCAGTCAGGTATTTGGGAGTCTGGATAGATTCAGAATTGAGATTGAGGAAGTTTGTGTCCTGCCTGGTCGGGAGGGCGTTTGCCAGTTTAAAGCTGTTATATTCACACAAAGCGGTTTTGAATGTCAAACTTAGAAAATTGTTATGTGAGTCATTTGTACTATCACATTTTAATTACTGTGATGTAGTTTATCATTCGTTTATAGATCAAGTTAGTGCTGGTAGAATTCAGAGAGTGCAGAATAGTTGCTTACGATTTATTTACGGTATTAAACGTCGTCAGCATGTTTCTCATGTGTTAGAGGCCGCCAATTGGCTAAATATGTGGAGGAGAAGGTTTTTACATACCGCTTTGTTTTTTCATGGTGTGGTGACTTGGCGCATGCCTCCTTACCTGTACTGTCGCATAACTTACAGAACTGATATTCACAATCTTGGTACTCGATTCAGGGGTCAGGTCGCAATTCCAAGGCATAGGACTCAACTATTTAAGAAATCATTTTCATACAATATTGCAAAGTATTTCATTGATCTTAATCGTTGCTTTTGCTTTAAGTCGAGATATGAATTTAAAAAGGCCGTCATAAAATATTTGTCTGAGCTGCGGTGAGGGTGGGTTCGTTGGGTGTGGCAATGTTCGATGTGTTTAAACTGGTCAGTTGGTGGTTCTGGTCAAAAGCTGTTTGAGGTATTTAGCTTAATCCATCTATATTGTTATATATCTATAGTTTTTCTTTTTTTTCCGGGCTGCGTGGAGGAGTGGATCGTGACTATGTTACGAGCCAAACGCAGTCCATTTGGTTGCAACCCCGTTCTATTGTAATATATATTGTTTTTGTAATTTTTTTTTGTTTATTTTCTTTCTGATGTTATATATGTAAAGTAAAAAATATATGTGGGTTGTGCCAATAAATATTATTATTATTATTATTATTATTAGTACTATCTTGTCAAAAGCCTTTGCGAAAGTAGGTATCAATAATAAAGATAATAAGCAAGAATAAAGTGATTGGCTTATAATTTGCAAAGTCTGATTTGTCACCTTTTTTGTACAATGGCCTTACTAAGGTTCTTTTCAGGTGGTGCGGATACGTTGCTGAACCAAATGACGGGTTTATAATACTACTTAAAGGTTCGGGAAGATAATCGACGCAAGCTTTTAGAACAGAGACCGTAACCAACTGCGGACGTATTATTTAAAGACATTATGACAGATTTTACTTCACTCGGATCAGTCAGATAAAACGCAAATGATCTCTTTAAGTCAATATTTGTTTTAATATTGTTGTGAACTTGTAGATTAATCATTTTACCAGCAGCTATATTGGCAAAATAAATATTTATTGTAGTATTGATGGTTACTTTACTTTTAGCTGTTTCTATAAAATTACTAAAAACATTTCTTTTTGATATCACTATTTTGTGTCAAACATGTTCGCAGTAAATATTGTAATATTCCTTATCAACTTTACCCATTAACATTCCGTCATATAGTTGTTTACCCGTGTTTTGTTTTTTAACCATTTATTAATAGCGTATTTAACATTCATGGCGAACGATAATGGGAAAGAAATGTAAAGAAAGAATTTTGAAGGAAGTGAATTACCGTCTGTGAAGGGGAGGGGAGATAGATGGCCGATAGGAGCTTACCAAAAACCTAGAGGAAAGGGAGGGGGTGAAAATTGTTATGATACATAATAACATTTTCAACGCTGCATTTGATTACTATACATATGAAATATAAATTAAAAAAAATAATAATAATTATTATTATTTATTGTGCNTACCAGCAGCTATATTGGCAAAATAAATATTTATTGTAGTATTGATGGTTACTTTACTTTTAGCTGTTTCTATAAAATTACTAAAAACATTTCTTTTTGATATCACTATTTTGTGTCAAACATGTTCGCAGTAAATATTGTAATATTCCTTATCAACTTTACCCATTAACATTCCGTCATATAGTTGTTTACACGTGTTTTGTTTTTTAACCATTTATTAATAGCGTATTTAACATTCATGGCGAACGATAATGGGAAAGAAATGTAAAGAAAGAATTTTGAAGGAAGTGAATTACCGTCTGTGAAGGGGAGGGGAGATAGATGGCCGATAGGAGCTTACCAAAAACCTAGAGGAAAGGGAGGGGGTGAAAATGGTTATGATATATAATTTTCAACGCTGCATTTGATTACTATACATATGAAATATAAATTTAAAAAAATAATAATAATTATTATTATTTATTGTGCCAACATATGATACAACAAAACAAAAAAATACAAATCAATAAAATAATTAAATTAATCAATAATAACTCAATTAGATATGTTAGAACAAATGGTGAAAGAACAGATAAAAATCTGGTTTAACTTCCACCGTGAGACAAAAAAAGAACAAGCAAACAAAATAAAAATGCATAATATAAAATAAAAAAAAACTGAGCAATAAAGAAACTTATTTACATAGTACTAAATTTCATAATCAACAAAACAAAACTAACCAAGCACGAAAAACCTATAGTCGACCATACAACCTGTCTCGCAACACTAAAGATCTAAATTTCGCAATAGAGCCAGCACACCTCACGGAACCAGGGATCACGTTCCACACCCTAGCCACTTGATACAAAAACGATTGCCTAAATTTGATTGATTTGTGCCTAGGAATGGTAATACAGGAACGATGCCTGAAATTAAGGTGGTGAACATCAGTCCTGAACTTTATTTTATTAACCAAATAAGGAGGCTTCCCATGAAATAACACTGAATAGACCAGACACAGATAGTGAATAGTGAATCTCTGTCCCATATTCAGCCACCTACAGAGCAATGGGTTATCCGAAATATGTTGTCTACGCCCAATACCATAAATAAAACGTAAACAAGAGTTTTGAACTACATACTTGCACCCTACGAGCACTGTCATACGATAAACACAGTGCTACAATAATTAAAATGGGAAAAATATTGTGAATCACACAAAAGTCGCTTCAATTCACAAAAAAGATTATTATTCCTGTTACCATAAAGCGCTCTCAACGATCCCACAGATGCCCTACCACAAAGCATACCCATGTGACCAGAAAAAGACAGCTGCTCATCAATCACCACACCCAGGCTTTGAACAGAAGTAACAGTTTTCAAGAACAAATTGAGATATCATCATGAAATAAAAAGTAATTTCATGCAATTTTCTTAGTATTTAATATTTTAAAAATGATTTTTTCAAATCATCAAATTTCAGGCTGGTGAATTTTTGAATGCAACCTTGTATAACCTTATATAACCTTGTATAAATGGTCTTTACTAGTGGTGGAACGCATATCCGGACTATCCGGCCATTTTTCCAGATACCGGATAGGTACCAAATATCCGGCTTTGGCCAGATATTAAAAACCTATTACTTAGGACTCCACCATTCGCAGGAATTAGTATCTCTTTTAGGTTTTGGACATTGTAGATAATAATCAAGTTCAACCCCAATAGGACTTTTTTCATTGAATACAACTTTATTTATATCAGGTTTGTCATTAGCAACCTCATTGTAACAATCTCAATACGATATATAAAATCTCTTGTTGCAGTTTCGTCTAGCTTTCTCTCTTCGCTTGTAATTCGTCGTTACATTCATTACTAACAGAACTGACGCTGTTATCACTTTCGATTATTAATTAAAGTATCCTCTTTTTAATGCAAAAAGCTGTTTTGAAAAATCACTTTCAGTTCTTCAGAAATAAATTTTTGAAATGATCGACAATTTTTTCGAATTTTGCAATTTTCGCCGATTAAGTTTTAAAAATTCGTATAAAATCCATTTCTTGGAATATGAGTATGAAAATGTTCCAAAGTGTTAGCAAAGGCGTTGTCTTTCCAATAAACCAACACGTTTTAAAAAATTACTTTTAGTTTTTGAGAAAACAATAATTGAAGTTTTGATAAAATTTTCGATGTTGCAATTTTCATCGATAACATGCAAAATTCGGTATAAAATTAATTTCTTAAAGGATCTTTGTGGAAATATCACCAATTATTAACTAAAGTATCTTCTTGTTAGTGCAACAAGCCGTTTTGAAAAATCGCTTTTAGTTTTTGAGAAATAAATTTTTTAAATGATCGACAATTTTTCGAATTTTACAATTTTCGCCGATTAAGTTTTAAAAATTCGTATAAAATCCATTTCTTGCAATATGAGTATGCAAATTTCCCAAAATGTTAATAAAAGTGTTCTCTTTCTAATGAACCAACACGCTTTGAAAAATAACTTTTAGTTTTTGAAAAAACAATATTTGAAGTTTTGATCAAATTTTCGATGTTGCAATTTTCATCGATAACATGTAAAATTCGTTAAAAAATTTATTTCTTGAAGGATCCTTGTGGAAATATCGCCAATTATTAATTAAAGAGTTGCTTCGTTAGTTAAGTCAACATCAAAAAAGTTCATTTTGTATCTTGGATCCAAATAAGTTGACATGTCTTATCAGCTTTCTTATTAATTTCATTTTTATTCAAATATCGCAATAATGTGGCAATATAGGGTATCACTTCAGAAATGCTAAAGAAATTATAACCATAATAGCCGGATAACCGGATATCCGGCCGAAGGAAATGCCGAATATCCGGTATCCGGCTTTTCGCAGAATCACTATCCGTTCCATCACTAGTCCTTACTTTTCGTAAATTAATCTTTACTTATTTCAAAAACTAATTGAGATATCACCATGAAATAAAAAGCAGTTTTTAATTATTAAAAGCAAATTTATTTAGTTTTGAAGATTAATTCTTGGAAACATGAATTTTTCTTTATTTTCCATGAATCTTGATAACGTTTCATTATAAGCTGATAGAAATATTGTTTTGGATTATTTCGTTTCATACCATTTATAAAGGTGGAATATTGAATATCTAAAACATAAATATTAAAAATTAAAAGTTAACTAAATACAGGTGTTACAACAAAAATACTTGGTCTCATCACGTGGTTGAAAAACTTCATCATTAGTGCAATCTGATTCGTTTTTATTAATGCATCGAACTCTGCTGCAGAAAGTTGGATCGCAATCTGGAAATAATTAAAAGCCTAACTTGTTAAAATGATTTCTTACAAATTCATTAGATTAAAACATTTCATATCTTGTTTTGGAATGCACTTATCGCAGCATATACGTGGTTGGAAAACTTGATCTATAGTACAATTTTCTTTCGATTCTTCGACTTACTTTACAATTGCAACCACTTGATATATTGATAAATACATCAGTTTAATAAATCAAGTGTATATGAGAGAGGAATGGAACAAATGGGTGATGGATGAAACCCAACGTGAATTCACGCCAAAGAGAGTTTTAAAACGACCTAAACAATCAAACAAGTGTGTCAGGGGATAAAACAGTCGTGGTATAGAGTAAGAGAAGACATTTAAATCTTTTAAAAAATTCGGCATAAGTAACACTCTCGATGGCAGTGAAGACCATCTTATATATGAAGAAGACAACGATGACCACGAAGAGGAAGAAAAAGAAGAAAGTTCAGGTTACGATTTTCAGGAATTTTAAAGATACTTCGGTTTTATAAACAAGAATTTCCTGGTAGTCTGGCATGGCAATCTAATAATGGTAGATGATGATAAAAACGTTTTTTTTAATAACATATTTAAAAATTAAAGTACGTCTGTAAAATACGGGGAATTATATCTGAACTACACAGCTATTCGCATGATGCCAGCGGCTAAAGAAAGTTAAGACATCGCAAGAGTATTAAAACCGAAAAGCTATTAAAACGAAGAGATACTATAGACAAAAGAATTTCCACTATAGTAATGTACATATACGAAGCATTACGCCACCACGCTATACGTCTCCTTGCACTATCTTATCACACTGTCACTATTTCATGCACTTCCACGCGCTACTTTTGACTTCTTCTTAACTCCACTGCCGTTGTATTGTCATCGTACACCATATATCATTCTTCAACTTTCCTTATCCCACCCATTCCACACTTAACCTAACAGTTTGCAACTCTACTTTGTAGTTGTAGCTGTGTGCACTATTTGAATCGCACACTTTCTCACCACACTTCCTCAGGACAACGCCGCCATCGCAGCAAAGATTCCTTTCTTTCCTTTGGACCCACCTGTATACAATGCATAACATCTTCTCCCTTCAGTCTTTTCACTTTACTACCCACCTCGCTTTCCCATTTTTCTCCCTCAGATTCTATAATCTGTACCTCCGTCGGCACCGTCAGATAGCCCTTAGTTGTTTACAGCGGGAAAGGTCTCTGCTGTCATCAGACTCTCACACATATGACTCTTACCACTACTAGTATCTTCGTTCTCCTACTTACACACTAATCCTTCTTGGTACTACCCCCACTTCTAACACATCCCTTCGATAATTTCGGTTAATTAAAAAAGTATTTATCGCACATATAAGATACTTTGATCACTCCATTTTGACTCTTAATTTCCCTACCAATTCATTCAATATCTGTACTGTACTTCTTCCTCTCCTGCACCTAAACTGGCCTTCACACAGCTAATCCTCTCTTTCCACATATACTAACAACTAACCAGGATAATAGCTATGTAACAAACTGTAATTACCTAAACCTTCCGATAACAATCGGTTCCAAGAGTGAACTCCTCACGCCCCGAAAAAATCCGAGACTAGAGACCTCAAACTCCAAGGAGGATCCTCCAAAAATTAGGATGAGCGATACATTGCAGGATGTATCCCTGGATGAGTATCATTGAAAATCGTCAAAGGATAAACATAATTGCTTTCGTCTAAGTAAACAGGCTACATGATACATTTTTAAGAACCTCCTCCGTTAATTAATCTCCTTGATGGTGGGGGGAGGGTGGGACGTCAGAATATGACAATTTTTTTAAGAACCTCCTCTCCTTGGAACCTTTTTTTGATACTCAAGGTCAATGCTATTGTTACTAGGTGGGAATTAAAATTGTTTCAATAAAATTATTAAAGAATGTTAGGCGTTATCTTATCATAACCGCATGGCAAAGTTATTTGCGTTTTAGTCAAATTATTAAAGAATGTTATGCAGAAACAATTCCAAAATTGCTTACGTTAGTTGGCGTTATCTTAGCATAACCGCATAACTCTCCTCGAACGAATCCCCCAAAAAATTTACCAAAAAACTTGAACCGGCGTACTAGGAGGAGGTTCTTGAATCGGCAAATACCTGCTACTATCATGTATCATACACATTTTAAGCACTACCATTATCTACCCAATAATGTCTTACGCTATTCAAATCCGCAAAGACACAAACAAAACTAAGAATATGTTAAGAGTAATAGAAATGAAGCCCTGAGGACGATCTTAGGAAAGATCAAATGGGACAGAATCAAGAACTCCGACATCAAAGCTAATACGTTGTTCAAAACATGGGAAATATAGCACAATATATTTTAACACAGAGATGGAGAGACAGTTGGCAGGGGTGGAAAAAAGCCCCCTATTATTATCGGTATTATCTCGGAGAAGAGTATTCTCGTCGGGTCCACTCTTTATAGAAGCCTTGTAACGTGGTTACGTGTTAAAGACAACGATGGAAATGGGTGACGGAATGAAAAATAAAATAAATAAAACTCGTTCATTTAACTTAAATTTATCTATCAAATAAATTGAAAAAAAACAGATTTAAAAAAAAATTAACTAAATCAAAATCTCTATTACAGTAAAACCTCTATATAACGGACTAATACGGGGGAGGGGATGTCCGTTATAGCCGAAAGTCCGTTATATAGAAAAACAGTCCCGAACACGTTTTTTCTGTTATAAGGCAAATATGAAACTTTAATACTTACCACAATTGAGGGTTATTCCAAGACCAAGAAGAGGTATATAATGTTAATTGTTTGCTATCAAATATAAAATGAATGAACATATGTCTTATATATTTTTTTATTTATATACCTATACATATTAGTAAAACGAAAAACGTTACTTCTGATATGTGTATACTCTGGTTATAAAATGATATTATGTACTAGATGTCGAAGCGCTTGTGGTTGGCAATGCTTTTAAAAAAAACAATCACGTTTTGTTTGCACTTTTGAAGTTTGTTGTTCTTTTATGATCCACTCCCTAAAATTACGGAAATGTGCATAATATAATTGCATTTCTTTATTTGATGAATCATCTATAAATGTTATTAAATCGTCGAGATGCGATCTGATCGTTGACAATTTTATCTTTGGGAATCTTTCATTTTCCTCACTATCCTCGCTTTCAAGCTTCCACCATCATCACTTCATCAGCTATTTCATGTTCCGTCATAATATGATAACCAGGATCACCTTCATCCATTTCTAGCCATTGTTTAGCATTTACCGTTTATATATTATTTATTATTATTATTAGTTTATATATTTACCATTTATCTGACCGTAGTACCTAAAGATATGATGTACGGGAACGTTTTCTTAACATTTTCAAAAATATATCTATTACCATTTAACTAAGAGACATGGAATTTTTTTCTTATTTTTACCAGAACAGGTATGGATTAGCCTCTCATCCGGTGCCCGCTTGACGTTGAGTTTCGGGACATTCTGTATATTACAAATTCTAATAGTTCTCTTTTCTACGCATTTATCCGAACTATTGTTCGAACATTTATTAATCTTTATAGTTTTAATAATTTTGTAACCGTTAGTAGTTGGATTACATTCAGGCGCAGAAACTTGTGATGTCCACTGTTGAGGTTGATGATGTATTAACGACTGACTCCAGGAGAAGAAAGAAAACAGAGTCGGGTAAATTGCTTTCTTTCTTAAGTCCTTTTCAAAATCTTTATAATAATAATAATAAGCTTTATTTCCATCTTTACAAAAATGAATAGAAAACGTCACATAATATTTAAACAATAATCTATTGTAATGGCTCTTGAAAAAGGTCATTTATCGAATACAAGTTTCTTTCTAAAAGATTTTGTTTGAGATAAAACAAGTGAACAGTTCTTTTTTGTATCTTAGTATAGTGCGTTTTTTGGTGGAAGTAAATAGACATTTTCTATTCCACGTGTATCATAACAGTGTTGTTGTTCATATTTTTTAAAGAAAGTATAGTTATTTTTTATAAACATTGCTCATTCAAGAATCACAAACAACGGCATTGTCAGAATTTTATAATATTTAAAAATGGGTTTACATGGTTTCCTTATTTGAAGTCCGAAAACTGCTCTCAAAAATTTCTTCTGTGCTGTGAAGATGCGACTCACATCAACCGAGTGAGCCCAGAAAATCAACCCATACCGTAGTCGCGACCCAACACACATGTGATACGCACTTGTAGCTGCTATTTTATTCTAAATAGCCTATTAACGATTTTACTAGGCTATTTCCATGAAAGATTCACATCAATTTTAACACCCAAGAACATCACCTCTTCTGCACGGGTAAGTCGTTTGCCATTGAATTTCAAATTGATGTCAGAGTTGGTCGCTGCAGTACTCCCAGTCATCATAAAGTTCTTTCCAACAACTGAAAAATTGCTCTAGTTGTGAATCTACCTTCAATATAACCATTTTCTGACTCATTCGGTATTTGATTTTTGTAAATGTAGCTTTTAAGTCTCATCAGTACTATCTTTTCAAAAACCTTTGCGACAGTAGGTAATAAAGCGATTGGCCTATAATTCGAAAAGTCTGATTTGTCACCTTTTTTATACACTGGCCTTACTAAGGTTCTTTTCAGGTGGTGTGGGTAAGTTGTCGAACCAAATGACAGGTTTATAATATTACTTAAAGGTTCAACAAGATAATCGACGCAAGCTTTTAGAACAGAGACCGAAACTTCGTCGTAACCAACTGCGCAAAAAAACGCAAATGATCTCTTTAAGTCAATATTTGTTTTAATAGTGTTGTGAAGTTGTAGATTACTCATTTTACCAGCAGCTATATTGGCAAAATAAATATTTATTGCATTCAACAGTTCTTCATTGCTTTTGTAGTTGTATTGAAAATCATATAAATCGAGATCTTCAGATCGCTTACTTTGTTTGAGAGTATTGATGGTATTCCATGTAGCCCTTACTTTACTTTTAGCTGTTTCCATAAAATTAGTAAAAATATTTCTTTTTAATATCGCTATTTCGTTGGTAAACTGGTAAGGGACAAGATCGGGGAGCAGGATATAACGATACGGGAACCAGCCATGGTGTGGCCTAAGATACTCTATAATGACTCGGAGAGATGAGCGAGGGGGTGATGTTACAACAGCTTTGAGGTAAAAACATGGAGTAGGGGGTTGGGATAGGTTGGGATGACTTCGGACAACAAGTCAAAATATTATTCAAGACGCAGAAGGGAAAGGGGGTAGTAAATTATGTCATGGAAGTATCAGCGAGAGTGAGGTGGGAGATTACAAAGCTTGGAAGGGCATAGATTGGGTTGTCGTTAGTGGTGGAACGGATATTCGGCAACTATCCGGTATCAGGCCGGATACCGGATAGTTACCAAATATCCGGCTTTGGCCAGATATTAAAAACCTATTACTTAGTACTCCACCATTCACAGGAATTAGCATCTCTTTTAGGTGTTGGACACTGCAGATAATCATTAAGTTCAACCCCAATAAGACTTTATTATGTCATGGAAGTATCAGCGAGAGTGAGGTGAGAGACTACAAAGCTTGGAAGGGCATACATTGGGTTGTCGTTAGTAGTGGAACGGATATTCGGCAACTATCCGGTATCCGACCTATCCGGCCATTCTTTAAAATTCGGCCGGATTCCGGATAGTTACCAAATATCCGGCTTTGGCCAGATATTAAAAACCTATTACTTAGTACTCCACCATTCACAGGAATTAGTATCTCTTTTAGGTGTTGGACACTGCAGATAATAATTAAGTTCAACCCCAATAGGACTTTTTTCATTGAATACAACTTTATTTATATCAGGTTTGTCTTTAGCAACCTCATTGTAACAATCCCAATACGATATATAAAATCTCTTGGCGCAGTTTCGTCTAGTTTCCTTCCCTTCGCTTGTAATTCATCATCACATTCATTACTAACAGAACCGTCGCTGTTATCACTTTCGATTATTAATTAAAGTATCCTCTTCTTAATGCAAAATGCGGTTTTGAAAAATCACTTTCAGTTCTTGAGAAATAAATTTTTGAAATGATCGACAATTTTTCGAATTTTTCAATTTTTGCCGATTAAGTTTTAAAAATTCGTATGAAATCCATTTCTTGGAATATGAGTATGAAAATGTTCCAAAGTGTTAGCAAAGGCGTTGTCTTTCCAATGAACCAACACGTTTTAAAAATAACTTTCAGTTTTTGAGAAAACAATATTTGAAGTTTTGATAAAATTTTCGATGTTGCACTTTTCATCGATAACATGTAAAATTCGCTAAAAAATTTATTGCTTGTGGAAATATCGCCAATTATTAATTAAAGAGTTGCTTCGTTAGTTAAGTCAACATCAAGAAAGTTCATTTTGTATCTTGGATCCAAATAAGTTGACATATCTTATTAGCTTTCTTATTAATTTCATTTTTATTCAAATATCGCAATAAAGTGACAATGTAGGGTATCACTTCAGAAATGTACCAGAAATTATAACCATAATGGCCGGATAGATATGCCGGATAACCAGATAATCACTATCCGTTCCATCACTAGTTGTCGTCATTGAAAATAGACGATTTCATAGACGTGAAGAGGTGCTACAGGTGCCAGGGTTTCGGGCATCTCCAACGTTTCTGTAAGTCCGAAATTGTATGTGGGCACTGTGCAGAAAGGGGCCACAAGTTTAAGAACTGTGGGAATAGGGAAAGAGAGATGAAATAGGGGTGATAGACACGAAACGAGGTATAGAAACTGTGGGGAATACCAGATAGCGGCGGAGTTAGCGAAGAGAAGTATTAATTATGGGCATATGGGGAGAGGGTTTAAAGGAAAGAAGTGAATTACCGTCTGTGAAGGGGAGGGGAGGGAGATGGCCGATAGGAGGTTATCAAAAATATGATATGATAAATATGATAATATTTAATACCGCTACATGTTTGGTTACTATACCTATTTAATAAAAAGTAATTTCAAGCAATTTTCTTAGTATTTAATATTTTTCAAAAAGATTTTTATATAACCGTAACGGTCTTTACTTTCCCTAAATTAATCATTACTCATCTCAAAAATTAATTGAGATATCACCATGAAATAAAAAGCAATTATTAATTATTAAAGCAAATTTATTTAGTATCTAATGTTTTGCAGATTATTTCTTGGAAACTTGAAATTTTTTTTTATTTTCCACGAATCTTGACAACGTTTCATTATAAGCTGATAGAAGTATTATCTTGGATTATTACGTTTCATACCATTTATAAAGCTTGAATATCTAAAACATAAATATTAAAAATTAACTCTTGAACAAATCTTAATCTTTCCTATAACATTTATTTAAAATTCATTTTGATTAATAGCTTATTTTCTTTTTAAAAGTTTTACTAAATAAGCCTTTGAAATATAATTAAAACATTTTATACCTTTCTTTGGAACACAGGTGTTACAACAGATACACTTGGTCTCATCACGTGGTTGAAAAACTTCATCGTTAGTGCAATCTGATTCGTTTTTATTAATGCATCGAACTCTGCTGCAGAAAGTTGGATCGCAATCTAGAAATAATTAAAAACCTAAGTTGTTAAAATGATTTCTTTCAAATTCATTAGATTAAAACATTTCATACCTTGTTTTGGAATGCACTTATCGCAGCATATACACTTCTTCTCATCACGTGGTTGGAAAACTTGATCTATAGTACAATTTTCTTTAGGTGTAGAGATGCATTTTACTGTGTAGCAAAAGTCTTGACGGCAGGGAGGTTCTTTGTGATGTGTTGATATCGAATTGATCATCATTATAAATAACAAGAATACAACGACACCAAACTTCATTGTCGAAGATTTCGATATAAACTGACGTAGAATGAGCGTGGAAATCCCATTTTATATTTAAAGGTCAAAGTAATCTAACCGAATATTAACATAATCACCAAACATGTTACGAACGCCTCAGGTAAATTACCGATTCAATATGGGTTATAAGAAATATGTTATGTTTAAAGAACGTTTTGAATGTTCGTAGTACATTTTTGACCTAAATAGAGAAAATATGTAAAATTATATAAAAGACAGCACGTACACAATAAATTCTTTGGAAATTTTTTTTATTTTCCTTCAGTTCAAAACATGTTATTCTTTCTCTATTATTCGTCTATTTTATCTACATAGCCTGAGATATCATCAAACAACTAAGAATAAAAATAAAACAACTTTATTTAAGTAACAATTTATTTTCTGTTATTACATGTTAATAAACAATTTAATGTCCTACGAATCGTAGCCAATTTTCGATTTTAATTATTATCTGAAACAAATATGAACGTAAACATAAATATTATTAAGATAATCAATCATTACTAATTTTTCTGTATTAATTTATTAACCTTATTCGGGAATTAAATACACGTATCGCAACAGTAACAAATTCCATCACGTGGTTGCCAAGTTAAATTCAAAGCTGCGCATTGTGCTGGAGTTTTATCTACGCATAGAACTACCCTGCAATCAAGAGGTACACAAGCTTGGCATTCCTCAATGACTAAAATTACGGATACCAAAAGTACAATAAAAATAGCGAACTTCATGTTGGAGACTTGAATTTGAACTGGCATGAAGTGTAAGCAAATCCCCCTTTTATTCCAAACGAAAAGGTAATTAATGAGTATAATTATTATGTATAGGTGTACTTTATTACCTAGTAAATAACCAGAAAGGATCATATTTTCTTATAAAATTACGACCGGTTGTTTTGTTTTAGAAATAATCCTATTTGTATTTCGAGGCGTATTTTGACCTAATCAGAAAAACAAAAACATAAAATTATATGATGAATTTGCTAAGAAAAATAATAATAGCTCTATTCTACAACAAAGAGTAATAAAATACACTTGAAAAGTAAAAAGTCTGTAATGTACAAAGTATTGTAATGTCCTTTTTTATGGAGGGCTTGGATGATGAAATGAAACCCAATCTTCCCTTTGCTAATTTGTACTTTATTTCTATTACTAATTCTTATACCTAGTCGATGCCGACTGTCGCTTTTCCACGTCGACTCGATTACTTACATATTTGCTGAGGTGTATATTTTACCTGAGTTCAATACACTTCAGCTTTTGCCTACAATGCAATCTACCTTCACAGTATATAACGTTAAATTATCACATAGAAAAATTAAGCTGTTAAGTAATGAGAGCGCTTTAAAAAGTTATAATCACAACAATCTCCTAAATAGCTTAAAAAGTAAATGTGAAAGAAGGCGTCGTGACCACCGAGCAATGCGTTCCAGCGCCTAAAACCCGGAAAAAATCGACTAAGGGAAGAAAACCCCTACAGAAAAATCTCGGTCCTACTGGAAGAGGGTGGTTTTACTGATCTACCCCTTTAATCGAAAAACCAACAATACTTAGTAAACGGCGTCCGAAGTTGGATAGTCAAAAAAATAGACGCCACAATGTCGAATTCAATCCCTGTACAATGACGAATTTACAAGGGTTGAAAACTAAGAAAAATTAAGTTAAAAAGGATTCATTCTGATATGACAGTAGTTATAGAGATCGAACTGAAGAGAAGTGGGAGTGAAGACCTACACTGAGAAAAATAATAATAATAAAATAATAAACAGGGTGCCCATTATGTATGGAATATAGTATACAGGGTGGTTCAGTTTTTAATCGGGAAACTTTACTAGGACGTAGTACTTGCCAAAATAACACAAGTTTTTTATGTAAACATAGGGTCGCAACTCTTTTGTTTTCGAGCTATGAGCTGTCAAAGTTGACCCAAAAATTTACATTTTATCTTTTATTTCGGGTATGAGTAAACCATAGAATTTGGAATTTTGTATGTATGTACTACTGGTTAATATCTTATTTTCAACCATACCTTAAACTTCCCTAGCGCCCTCTAAGGGGATGAAATTCACAACCCCTTTAATTTTTTTATAACAACTTAACGCCATATAATATTAACATAAAAATATGGGTTGTAAAGCTTATTCATTATTGGTACTTTTTTGTGTCTTTAGTTTTTTCCTTAAAGATAATAGTTTTAGCGTAAAAAAATAAAATATGTTAAATTGTACTGTAAAGCGCTGCAATTATTAAAAATTTTGTTTTCTTTATAGGTGGCTTATGGTGGCTATTATAGGTTGCACTTACTAGAATTTAGTACTAACTAAATAACACCAATTAATTGTGATTTTCGTAAAAAAACATTCTTTTTACGATAGTATTTTGTTTTTCTTTAAAATTCATTTCTTTCCCCATCAAAAAGCAACTAACATTTTAATCTAGTAGCGCATGAATGTTTTACACTAGATGTTATCTTTGTCCAAATATCAGTCTACACTGTCAAGCAAAAAAGATGGTGGCGGCGATCAACAATCGACTGTTTTAGACTTGCTGAAAGTGCGTCCGCTGAAGATCTGTGGCTTTCTGTGCAGTGCGGTGGTACTCGGTTGCTGCTTTGTTGTGTTTATCTCCCACCCGCGGACTTTGACTCGCTTGACGCATTTCTGGTAACTTTGCATCGCGTTTGCGACCACTACCCTGACCATAAGATTTTGATTTTTGGTGATTTTAATCTACCTCATATTTCATGGTATTCGTCGCAATCGCTTGGTTTATTGCCATCGAGTGCCAATGATGCTCGTTCACGATTGTTTTTAACTTCGTTTTCTTATTGTAATTTTGAGCAATTCAACGGCGTACGTAATGCTAACGACAGAACCTTGGACCTTATTCTTAGTAACTCCTATAACATCTCTGATTTTTCTCAAAGCCTTGATCCACTTTTGCACGCGGACACCCATCATCCTGCTTTAACTTTTTCAATTAAATTTAATTTATTGCATTCCCTCCGCGAAAACTGCTCGCGTAAATATCTTTTTCACAAGGCTAACTATACAGGTATCCGTACATCACTCGCGTCTGTAGACTGGGGTGCGGCTATTAGTCACTTACCAGTTGACGAGGCGCTTGAAGTGTTTTATTCAGTTGTTCGCGGAGCAGTTGATGAATTTATTCCTCACAAAATTACTTTTAAATGCAGATTTCCTAACTGGTATTCCCTGCCAACGATCAAGGCCATTAAGGAAAAATTAAAATTTCACAAAAAATGGAAGACTACAGGTAATCGCCTTCACTATGAAACCTTTCGTCTGCTCCGTACTCGGTCTAAAACTTTAATTGCAGCTGATTATAAGCTATACTTAGAGGCTACACAGACTAGCTTGTCCGATAATCCTAACAGTCTGTGGTCTTTTATTAAATCGAGGAAAAAAGGCAGCATGAGTATTCCCAGTAAGATGTCGTATGGTGATCGAGTGGTTGAGGGTGGGGAGGAAATTTGCAAACTGTTTGTTGACTATTTTAGTTCTGTCTTTGTTGATGGAACTTTAGTTGATATCCGCGACTGCTCTTCTTCGGAAATCGCACCTTGGTTCTCACGTGATGATATTCTACAGGCGTTGTCACTTGTGAATCCTAGAGCGGGTGCGGGTCCGGACGGCCTACCAGGCGTGCTTTTTCGTGAGTGTGCATCAGTGCTTACTGAACCACTTTTTTACATTTTCAATACTTCTCTGCGAACGGCTATTTTCCCATCCGAATGGAAAAAAGCTCTAATACTGCCCATCCATAAGGCTGGCGACCGAAATTTAGTCGTCAACTACAGACCTATTTCTATTCTGTCAATTGCCTCTAAGATCTTTGAACGTCTAGTTTACGATCTGCTTTTCTTTAAGGTCAAATCTTACATAATCCCGGAGCAACACGGCTTTTTTCGTGGCAGGTCAGTGGAGTCTAACCTAATCACATTTTCTAATTTTTTACTGAATGCTCTAGACAAAAATTACCAGGTGGATGCTGTATATACAGACTACAGTAAGGCCTTTGACAGAATAGATCACGGAATTCTTTTTAAGAAACTCTTTAATTATGACATCCCTGTTGGTTTGATTTATTGGTTATCTTCTTACATCTCTAGCAGATCACAAGCTGTTACCATTAATGGCTATCGCTCTTCCTTCAAAGAGATAACTTCCGGTGTGGCGCAAGGCAGTCATTTGGGACCGTTGTTGTTTCTGCTATATATCAATGACATTCATGCGTGTTTTCATTACTCCAAGTTTCTGCTATACGCTGACGATAGCAAAATATTTACCACGATTTGTTCACCTGACGACTGCGAAAAATTGCAGGAGGACTTGGTCCGATTACAGGCTTATTGTGTAAACAACAATCTTTTCATCAATCACGATAAATGCACGAAAATTACATTTACACGCAAACGCTATCCCATTGTTTTCGATTATTCCCTCGGCCCTAATACTCTTATACCATCTGATTGTGTTCGAGATCTTGGGGTTCTCTTTGATTCTAAACTTGCGTTTTCAGCTCATATCGATTTTATTGTTAATAAGGCCTCTCGCATGTTCGGATTTATTTGTCGTGTCTCCCGTCCTTTTACTAACTTATCCTGTATTCGTTCTCTTTACTTCGCCTTCGTTTCTTCTATCCTTAACTATGCATCTTCTGTTTGGAACCCTCAATACCATATATACATTGATCGACTAGAACAAGTTCAAAAACGTTTTCTTCGGTACCTATCGCGAAAATTCTACTTACCATACTGTGATTACGCACAGCGATGCTTAATATTTGGAGTCCCTCAACTCTCTTCCAGGCGCATTAGTAACGATTTAATGCTGCTTTATAAAGTGAGTAACGGCACTGTTGACTGCTCCGCGATTCTATCTCAGTTACAGTTTAGGATTCCTGTTCGACCATCCCGTGATTTATCGGTATTCTACGTGCCTTGTACCAATACAAATGCGTTTTCTAACTCCGTGGTCCCTCGTCTCATGTTTTCTTATAACAATTTTTGTTCTGATTTAGACTTGTTTGCTACTCCCCGGTCCTCATTTAGGAAATTGGTTAATGATCTCCCATGTGCATCTCGTGCGCCGTTTGACTTGCGACGTTAATTCTGTTTTTGATTGATTTTTTTTTTTTCAATATTTTTGATTATTAGTTTTGCTTAAGTTTCACTTTTTTGTTAAATTTTATTTCTGTTGCTATTTTTTTTGTTAACCTGTTTGATATATTTTTTTTTTTGTTACTTATTGCTAAATTCTTGTTTTTAGTTTATAATATTGTATATTTTTAGTGGATGCTTCGCTGGGCTTGTCCTGTTTGCATCCCAAATAAAAAATAAAATAAAATAAAATCAAGTAGCGCTAGACACAAAAGAAACAATTAAACTTTATTTTGTAATAAACATCTACTTATTGGTAGATAGATAGACTCTGATGGAGGGAAAATGGTTATAAGGTTATCTAAAAATTTGGCTAATACAATGCAACTCACGGAATGGCAACACTTTGCAGGAAAATGTTTTAGATGTTACGAACAAATTATCTCTTCAAAGTTTACCATTAATGGGTTAATGATTTTCCAGAAATTCTTAGGGCATAAATATGTGTCAAAAAGAATTTTAATGGCCGATTTGTTTTTTAAATGTCTTCATAATAAAATCATTTCTTTGATATACTTTGATTATTATGGCAGCAAATACAGTAAAGAACTGTATGGGAACACCTCCGTAAGAATTCTAAAGGTAATATTCTATAATTAATGAAATATTCAAATTTATAATTCAAATAATTCAAATTAAAACAGGTCAAGCTCTTTCAGTTACAATTTATTTTCTTGTTTTATTTTTACATGTTAATAAACCATTTTAATTCGTGTAGAATCGTAGCCAGTTTTTGATTTTAATTGTCTAAAGAAAATGAATATAAACATAAATACATTATTAAACACATAAGCTAATTTATACAATGATTAAAACTGTGTTACCTTATTTCCGAATTAAATACACGTATTGCAACAGTAACAAATTCCGTCACGTGGTTGGTAAGTTAAATTCAATTGTTCGCATTCAAGTTCAGTTTTATTTTGGCATAGAACTACCCTGCAGTCAACAGGTTCGCAAGATTGACAAGTGTCAATGATTACCATTGCGGATACCAAAAGTACAATAAAAATAGCAAACTTCATCTTGGCGATTTCGAAATGAACTGGTGTAACGCACGAGCAAATCTCCTTTTATTCTAAACGAAAATGTAATAAACGATATTAAAATTAACGACACCCCAATATATTATAATTAAAATACGATTTCTTTATTATAAGGTAAATAAATAGAAAAGAATAAATTTTTCTGATAAAATAACGACTGGTTGTTTGGTTTTGGAAACAATGTTATCTGTAATGGTATGCGTATATTTTGACCTACATAGAAAAAACATATATACAGGATGAATAAAAAAAATGGGATATAAACTACGCATATTTTTACTTCTGAAACACAAGGTGGAACACCATATAGTGCACGTCATACGATATACTATAAAAAATGATTGAATCCGCTAATTTAGAATTTCAGTTCGAATCATTTACATGGATACAGATTATTATTAAAGTTACAACTTTTTTGGCTGTTATAATCTTTAATAACGGATTCATGCTAATTTTGAAGATTATGGATGTGATGAGCATAAGAATAGGAAAACAAGCAGAAATACAAACGCCCGATTTCGCAAGAAAAATAAACAACGCAACACATAGACGAACTTAGTCCTAAAATAGCAGATTAACTATAAGTACTTGCATTTATAAATTTCCACAATATGAAAGTTATGAAAATTTCAATCACGTTTCCGCAAATATTGGGACGGATCATAACATTCATTCATTGGAAAATATAATCTAGAATCACTGATATCCAAAATATAAAGAATCTATACGAAAACAGAATAAAAACAAAATTAAACAACATCTACAAGTAACCTGGAAAAGAGCCGTAAGTGGAGGTAACCTGGCAGAACATTCAAAAATGTATCCACAGGGCAGCAAAAAAAAAAAAATGGGTTTCAACAACAAACTCTATTTTTGCAAAAAGATTAGAAATCTGGCTATGACCTGTACGAAGCTCAATGAAAGGTTTGAAAATGCTCCCATATGGAAAGAAGCCACTGAACAAGTATGTACGGACAAATGTGTTATCAAAACAAGAACTATTATTTTGATAGACGAAGCCAAAGAAAAACTTTTAGAGCGAAAGAACAGGAAATCCAGGAACTGTCAATATACCTAATGGATTGCTCATATATGAAGAACCAGAACTAACAAAAAAGCTGATCTGGCAATTTAACGGACTGCCATGTCAGTTAGAAATACCAATGGTTATAGTTAATCTTATCAGTATTACAAACTCTATACTCAAAAAAGACGAAAAAACAAGCCTAGGAAATTACAGACGAATAACTCTAAACACATGTGTAAACAACTTAAAACTAAGCTAAAAATCTTATTACAAATGCCGAAGAACAACAAGGTGCAGTAGATGTATTGATCAATTTTTTATCAATTCTCTCATAACGGATTATAATACAGAAACAACTCGGCCGCATCTATCAGACCATTTGGCCCAAATATTCACTCTGCTGGATGTATCAGAAACTAAGCAAAAACAATATATTACTATAAGAAAAATTAATGCTGCTAATATTTACTAATTCCGACAACTCTTGGAGGGCATACATTAGTGTGAAATGGCATTGCTGCTTCCACACCGGCAATACTCGTTCTTTCATAACCACTTTATGGAATGTTTTATGTCGGCCTTTCCCTACATTCTTACGATAATTCCCACAACTTGAAGAAATTAAGAAACGTTTGGATGTGTTATATACTATCAATAGAGTAACGAAGAACGCTCAAGTGAATGATCTTTACAATAATACTAAAAGAGAATATAGTTCGGCGGTCATGACTGAAAAACAAAAACATGTTGTCGCAGTCATCAATACTGCGACCAATAAGCAAAAGGCTATATGGCAGTTGATAAACAAAGAGCTAAAAGCAAAGAAAGAAAACAACAGTAATTACTTTTCCAGTTTAGATGCTCAGAATTTCAATAGTTATTTCTCCAAGATTGAAGTAAATTCAGTCGAAACTATCACTGGTCCTAATCTAAATCCCAGTGTACTTGTCTCCAGAATGTTAAACAGAAGTCGACAGTCCTCCTTCTTCTTAAAGCCTACTGCTGAACATGAGGTTCTTCAGACGGTCCTTTCCCTACCAAATAAGAAAACCGCTGACATGTATAATGTCTCAACCTACCTTATTAAGAATGTTATTGACGTGTTTTCAAATCGGATAGTCCAGATGAATTATAAAAACTAGAGACCTATTTCTATACTTCCTATTTTTTCAAAAATCTTCGAATCTCTATTAAAAAGCAGATTTATTGAGTATATGGAAAATAACAAATTATTTAATGAAGCTCAGCATGGTTACCGGGACAAAAGTCTACCACTTCAGCTCTAACTAGCTTGGTTGATGCTGTGGCACGTGCGTTTGACGAGAAGGAGGATGTTAAATTATTATGTTGTGACTTGTCAAAGGCTTTTGATTGCGCCCAACATGAAATTCTGTTGAATAAACAGGAGCATTATGGTATAATAAACCTCTTATACTACCCAAATCAAATGATTCGTAGTTATCTTAACAATAGAATGCAGTGTGTAGAGTATTATATTTGGTGTCCCACAAGGATCAATTCTGGGCTCATAGTCAATAGATGGATTAATAGGTATGAAGAACTCTCCAGGAAGTCTTAGTGGTTGCCCGTAAAGCAGTTCTGCTGAGGCGCAACCTAGATCTTCCTTAAATGATTTTTCTTTTTTTGGCTAGGATTGATTCTAAGTTCATAAAAAGATAATAAAAATTCTAAAAATGAAACATTTTATGTTTCTTGGTAAGTTTCACCCCCATTTTTTCTTTTCTTAATTGTTGATTTTCTTTGTTTCTCTTCCAGTTTTCGTTCCATGAAGAACATTTTTCTTTTATTTTAATAATTTTAAGATTTCTTTTCACATTTTCCGGTTTTTTAGTTTTACATATATAAACCACTTTTGACGATGAACGTAAGTTGCCATCTGTTCTTTTTATTTCTCAAATTTATTCCTCATTTTATCTTTTTCCGAATTTTTATTTCTGCCTAAACTCCATAATTTAGAATTACCTTTCACTAATTTACAATAATAATCATTTATCCCATTTCATATTCCCGTTATTTAATTACAACGTAAAAAGCTTTTTGAGTAGTTTGCTTGAGGATGGAAAAATGATGTGTATATTTGTCGTGTGCCAAGTAATGTGTTAAATTTTGAAAAGAGGTTTGATTTGAATTGCCGTCCCTGATCATGTGTTATTGTGGTAGGTATACCAAATCGACTAAAATAATGCCGGAAGGTGTGTTCGCTATAGTAGAAGATGTGATATCTTTCAGCGGAAAAGCTTCTAGCTATCGAGTGAAGCGTTCGATAACTGTAAGTACATAAGTACAACCTAAGGTCGGAGTGAGTGGTCCAATCAAGTCGATATGTATATGATCAAATCTAATTTTAGGAATCTTGATGATGATTGACGATTTTGTATGTTTTTGGATTTTTGCTTGTTGACATTTTAAGCAGGTTTTGGTCTAAACATGAATTTGCTTTGACATGTGTGGCCAATGTTGTTTTGATTGCATGAATGGTGGAACGTATTCCGGGATGAGATAAGCTATGAATTTTGCCAAAAATTGCTTGTCTGAACTGTTGCGGAATATAAATTCTTGGAGATGATGAAGAGATTTCACACCACAGTTTGATATCAGATTGTGATGTTGTTTGATATGCCAAATGATAAGATTTTGAAGGATTGTTGGGAAATTGCTTATTCAATAAGTTTAACAATTCTGTGTCAGCAAGTTGAGCGTTGCTAAGGATTAAAAAGTCTGAATAAGATGAATTTAGAGATCTGATGTTTGTTCTGGATAGAGTATCCGCAACAACATTTGAATTTCCTCTAATGTATTTGATATCTGAAGTAAATTGTGCAATATAACTTAGATATCGGGTTTGACAAGGACTTTTGTCTGTGGACGAAAAAATTGATGTGACAATGGGTTTGTGATCTGTATATATCGTAAATTGATTTCCATGTAACGAATGTTTGAAAAATTTGATAGCAGAGTAGATCGCTAATAGTTCTCCATCAAAAGTTGAATATGTATTTGGTTTGGCATGAAGTAAATTTTTTGGAAAAGAATGCTAATGGTTAAGATTTTCCATTGATGGTTTGTGTTAAAACAGCTCCCATACCTGTGTTAGATGCATCAGTTGACAATGATAGGGTAGCATGTGAAGAGGGATGTCCTAGAAAGATAGATTTTGATAGATCTTTGGCTGAAGAAAAAGCGTTGTCGTGTTGCAGTGTCCAAGAAGTTGATGAAATTGTTTTTTGTTTTTGATAGTGAAGTGATTTTGAAAGTGTGTATAAGGGATCAAGAATATTTGAAATGTTAGGTAAAAATCTATGGTAGAAGTTTAACATTCCCAAAAATCTTTGTAACTCTTTTAGAGTTATGGCTGTTATTCTTGATTGGGATGGTCAAATGCCATCGGCTGAAACATGATAACTAAGAAAATCCAATGATTTAACACCGAAAATGCATTTTTTGGGTTAGATATTGATATTGTAGGAAGTTAATCATGTCGACATCATATTCTCGTGCTTTATTTAGTATCTGCATAACGGTAAATATTTGGTCTATGGAGGATCTTCCCTTTCTAAATTTTGCTTGGTGATGCAAAATCAATGTCCATTTTTAAGCACCACAATTGCGTCTTGAACCTCAGCGATGGATATGGGCTCCGTGGTCCTCTCCTCTTCTTGGTTAGTTGTAGTAGGTTCTGGAAGTAATTTTTCCACGTGTTTTTTTTACCTCACTCTCATAGCTCACAGTTCCCTGTTTCGTCTCTGCATAGAGCTGTGTGGGGTTTATATCCTTATCTCAACCGTTTAACAAACTTATACGCACTCCTAGCATTATTGGCTTTAAAGTCACTTTCCATGTTCATTATTCGGTTGTTCTAGTATTCTCGTTTCTTCCATCTTGTTCGCCTCCCTTCTCGCCTTGCTGAATAGCTCTCTTGTTGGTCTAGCTATGAGTATCTTGGTATCCACATTGCGTGGGTACATATTGACTCTACTCTTTTTGGCAATCATTAGCATTAGTGTTTGTTTTGGTATTATTATTATTTTATTTGTATAAATTCTGTATTGTTTGTAGGATTGTCAATAAAAAATTATTATTATTATTAAATAAGACAACCTGGTATACATCAATGTTGGGTGTTATATTACAATATTTATCTCTATTTATACTATACAATATTATTTATGTCTATCTATTTATGTCTATTTTTCATAAATTAAATTTAATTAAATTGATAATTTGTTGGCAACTAAACATACGTTATCTTTATTATTGAGTAGGCAACACAATCTGCAGTGACTTGTGAATACCATATCTTTTTCATGAAATATTAATATTTTATTGTCCTATGGTAATAGAAAACCTTTTTTTTAATCATAAAACGAATATTTCTACATTATTAGTTTTATTCAATAATGATTCATAATCAAAAATAATCTAAAAAAATAAATTCATCATCATACAATATACAGTAAAACCATATGAAACTGATTTCTCTCTTTAATATTTTTCAAAGTTCTTTTATATCATAATTTGCTAAATTTTGCTGTTATAACAACTTTGAACAAAGTAATTATTTGCAATAATTTAATGCGTTGAAATTAAAAGAATATGCGCATTTTTTGTCGAAAAATATCATTAATAAAATCTTGTTATTTTAAATGGACTATACATAGCAGGTTGTTTCTGCGCAGTTTTGTTGTGTGACGTTCGACATCTGTCAGTGTCTAGTCGGGTTTATAGATTTGACGACAGCTAAAAAAGAGTGCAAACTACACCTGTTTATTTATAGTAATCAATTAATTGTTAGTGAGGATGTCGTACGCGTACCTCTTCAAATACATCATTATAGGAGATACTGGTAAGTTTCCGTAAAAAAACGCTACTTATAAATTATGCAAACATCTATTTTATCCTCATTTTTCCATTTAATTAGAACCTTTGTTTAACAACGCATAATAGTGTTAACAATGCTTAGCCGTTATCGCCCCCCTTTATTTATTTGATACTTGAACATGTATTCCCTTTTTTATTATACGTTGATATAACTTTTGATTTTGTGTAGGTGTGGGCAAATCATGTCTGTTACTGCAGTTCACAGACAAACGTTTTCAACCTGTTCATGATTTAACTATTGGGGTTGAATTTGGCGCCCGGATGATTACAATTGATGGAAAACAAATTAAATTGCAAATTTGGGATACTGCTGGACAAGAAGCGTTTAGATCAATCACTCGATCATATTATAGAGGAGCAGCCGGGGCACTTTTGGTCTATGATATTACTCGAAGAGAAACATTTAACCATTTGACCACATGGTTAGATGATGCAAGACAACATTCCAATTCTAATATGGTTATAATGTTGATTGGAAATAAAAGGTTTTATTTATTTGGTTAAATTTTAGTTTGTGTACTGATTTTATTATGTATAGTGATTTGGAGAGCCGAAGAGAAGTGAGGAAAGAAGAAGGTGAAGCTTTTGCCAGAGAACATGGGTTGGTATTTATGGAAACTTCTGCCAAGACAGCTGCTAACGTAGAGGAAGCTTTTATAAATACTGCTAAGGAGATTTATGAGAAAATTCAGGAAGGTGTTTTTGATATAAATAATGAGGTAAGTTGAAACAAATAGCTTTGTCTATTTATCTATTTTTTTAATTTAAATGTAAGTAATGTGAGTCATTTTGTTGTTTTTGATAAGTAATATTGAGAGAAATTATCATAAAATAACTTTAATGCAATGGGTATGAACTTTTTATAGTTTAAGTTTATACTAAGTAATTAATTTTTTTACTTTTAATTTGTTGGCTCAATAACTTTTTAATTTAATTTTTAATGTTTTGAATTGATTTTTAAATGGTTCTATACAGGGTAAGTTATTAGCATCCCAGTGGTTAATAATTACTGAATCTTTTGAGAAAAAAAGAAATGTTAAATCCACCAAATTTGTTTATCCAACCCAATATGTTGCTAACTCACAGGGTCAATAAATCCTATCTCAGGAACTACAGTACCACTCAAATGTGTATCATATTTTTGTTTTATGTATGTAACTTTTTTCCTATTTAACTTTTTGATGTAAAATTTTCATAAAGTATTTCGTAAGATATTTCACATGTTTCAAACATGTTTGGAACATCAAACATACACCAGTTATACCACTATACAGGATCGCTAATATGTATGGAAACAGTCGGTTATCTCCTAAAGTAAGATAGCTAGCGAAAAACCTTATGATACAAAAGTTTTAGTGGTTTTTTAAATCCATTACAATAAAGACAAATTAAGTATACAGGGTCAGTCAAAAAGTTATGACGAAACCAAGTTGCGTTTTCATAAATCTATAAATTCTAAACAAAATAATTTTGTATATGGAATAATATACAGGTGTTCCATTAAAAAAAACGTAACTTGGTTTCCATACATATCAGCGACCCTGTATAAACAAAATAATTTATCAAAATGACATATCTAACAATAGTGAAAACAAGATATTTTTAAAAACTCTGAACTCTGGAGTACTCAGTAACACTTTTATGTGAACAGTAACTTAATACTTAGTGAGATATCCCTTGCTGTTGATGACAGCCTTGCATCTACAGGGCATGGAATTGATCAAATAGTCTATGGTCGAGTCAATCTTCTCCCGCTCCGCCGTAGCTTTTCACCGGCGGATGTGGCATAAACGCCCTTCAGCTTACGACCCAAGGCGGTTGGATGATATTGAGGTCTGGAGACTGGCTGGGTCAGTCCTTTACAGTCAGTCGACGCTGCAACGTCCCTGAAACGATGTTTCGGGTCCTTGTCTTGTTGGAATTGAGCCCCAACAAATTTTTGCATGCCCATGTTATTCTCTAGAATGCCCCTGTACACGTAGGGGTCCATTATTCCCGGAATGCGGACAGGGGAGCTGTTCCGATGGCACTGAAGCACCCCCACACCATGACACTTCCACCGCCGTGTTTCATGGTGGGTTATTGGTACTTGGGATCTAAACATCAAGAACTTGGTCTCGTCGCTCCAGATGACCTGCTGTGTGGTCCAGTTGAAATGGCCTTCGCCCACTCCACCCTTGCCTACATTCCTATTCTTGCCAACACGAACGGTTTCTTCACTGGTCAACGAGTCCAGTAGCATTCAGCCTTCTCTTGATGGTCGCCACAGATGGCTGGCACTTCCAATGTCCACTGCGCTAAGCCTACGATTGCTCCTACGAGCTGTACAGCGTTGTTGTCCTCAAGGCGAGCCTCCCTCAGAACTCTAGATACAGCAGACTGGGTGATCGAAACCTACGTCTGTCATCTTCTGACGACGGCCTTTTACGGTTGCCTTGTGCATCGCTACAGATAAATGACGACTTTACTAAATACGGAGAAATAAATTTGAAAATTCAAAAAGTTAAAATTAAAACATGGTCTCATATGTTCGAAAATGGATTTTCGGAAGAAAATCGATTTTACACCGCAAATTTTGTTATTATTGCAACCATAAAGCAGCTTTAAACTGCTCTTTGTCGATTTATTTGTATTTAATTTTATTAGCCATCGTTTGGTCCAGTTTTCTATTGAATTTAAGGCCAATTGTAACTTATTTTCTGCACAGCCAAGGTTGCTGTGTAATCTGCGAATGTAGCTGTTAAAGTTTCTGGTGTCTGAGAAAGGTCGAATGTGTAGAGTAAGTACAGTGTTGGGCCAAGCACACTTCCTTGAGGAACGCCAGCTTGTATTTCATGTAGTGGTGAATAAGCGTTTTCGTATTTTACTCTAAAATATCAATCAGAAAGATACAATTAATTGTATGTTGACTATACGTTGATGGTAGTATTTGGTCTAGTTCGTAATTTAAACCATCTAACCAGACTTTGTCGAAAGCTTGTGCAACATCCAAAAATACGGCGGAGCAGACTTTATTTTCTTCCATTTCTATTTCGATAGTATTCGTTATTCTATGCACTTGGTCTATTGTTGCGTGTTTATTCAGAAACCCAAATTGATGTGTTAGTATTAGGGCTTTTTCTTCTATGACAGGTTTTAGTCTGTTTAATAGTAATTTTTAAAGTAGTTTTATTAGTAAGGGTAATAATAAGATTGGCCTATATGATGTAACACCTGTGGGGGGTTTACCAGGTTTTGGTATCATTATTATTTCAACAACTTTCCATATACTTGGGAAGTATTTCTGTTTAAAAGCAGCATTAATTATGTGTAATAGTTTTGTAATCGCCTGTTTTGATAGATGTTTCAATGTTTCTCCATTAATTATGTCACAACCTACTGATTTCTTTACATTTACCCTTTTTATTTCATAATACAGTTCTTTCATTCTTACACATGGTATATTACTCTGCTGATCACTTTGAATTATGCTAGGAACACTATTTAACATAGTTGAGTATATCGAGGTCCAGGCTGAGTTTTGAATGACTTTTAAGAACTTTTCTACTTCTTTGTCAATGTCTTCATTAATTTTCATAAGAGCATTAAGATCTATCGTATTCTATAATGAGATCCACATAAAAAAATTTACATACTTTCCATCACGCCTAAATACAACACCCTGTATAACAGAAAATAATTTTATGTTAGAGAAAGTAGTGAGTCAAACAACTTTTGTATAAAAAAATCATGACTCATAACTTGTATTATGTTTATCATCATTTTTAATCAATAATTGGACTTATTATTTAATCTATTTCACACTCATCTCCTATCAACATTTTTTTAGGTTAAATTTAAATTTATTTACTTTTAAATAGCATCCACAAAACTCAACATAATTATTAAACCCATCATTTGTATAATCAACTATATTTGATAGAAACTAATGATTAACATTAAATGTTAATAAAAATGTTTGAATTAGAAAATTAAAGGTATTCACATTTAAATAAGTTTGGAACACTAGTGTTATGGGTATTGTTTCCTTAATGTGGACTAAATGTAAACTTTAGCATCATTTTTAATTATTACAATTCTAGAAATTTCGAAGAACCCGGTTATCTAAGGCCTTCTTCAGTTCATCTCTCCATTCCTTATTTATAGCTGATCTCTTCCAACTTCCCACCCTAGCCATGTCTTTGCATTCCACAGCGTCTTCCCATCTTTTCCTTGGTCTTTCTTGATGAAGTATCCCGCCCACCGTAGTCTCTGACTTTACGCCTAGTCGGACACAGAGATTTTTCTTTCAAAAATGTCAAGCCTCTTTTCGTTTACTTGTATCAGGGTCTAAGACTCGCGTTTGTACAAAACAATTGGGCAATTGTTGTTGTTTGTTGTAGGCTCTCATTTTGGGTTTTCGAGGTATACTTTTGAAAATGTTAGCTTGGAAAGTACGTGTTAACGAGAAATATGCCCTATTAGCAGTCATAGTTCTTTTCTATATTTCCCCATCTTCAGCTTCGTCAGCCGTTAGTTCCACGCCCAAATAGGTGAAATGATCTACGCTAATGTAATCTAGAGCAGCGGTTCTCAAACTTATATCCTTGCGTACCACTAAGGCTATTTTAAAAATCAGGTAGTACCACTGAACAAAAAAAAACAATAATGATAATGCAAATATAAACTGTTTTGCGTGCCACTTGAGAACTTCTCGCGTACCATAGTTTGAGAACCACTGATCTAGAGTCACCATTAGTGAGGTTGCGTAATTGGCTCTCTTTTGTATTATCATTTTTGTTTTATTCACATTGCCGTCGAGATCGACATATTTTAATAATAATAATAATAATACACTTTATTGCACCAAAAACAAAATACAAATTGCAGAGAAAAAAAAATTCTTTTTTGGTACAAACCACAAGGCGCCAATTCAGGAAGCCGAAGTTCCTGTTCTTCCATTGGAACCTCAACAAAATAAAACCAAGTAAATTTGAGAATAAAGAGCACAATAAGAAACATAAAAAACAGAAACAATAAATTCGCATCTAGGAATATGTAACTAAAAATAAAGTAAATAACCAAAAATAAATATATATATATAATATAATAAAACTAAACAGTAACCATCATAAAAAAAGCATAAAATGAATCTTGTAACCAAATAAAAAAAAGAAATGAAAGAAATTAAAAAAAAAAAAAAAAAAAAAAAGAGAAGCTATGACGCGTATCGAGCAACACATTGAGATAAGGCAACACCTCGTCTCAATGCCTCAGTCTGTGAATCTAAAAAGGCGAGACCTGAAAACCGAGACATTGGCTGTCCAATCCGATTCCATAATGAGGTTATAGGACTTATAGATATGATAAGAGAAAGATCTTTGAAATAATGAAGTTCTATGGGCAGGTGGTACAATAAGACAACGCGTTCTCATTTGACGAGCATTTACATCCTTATTCCTAAATTTAATTTTTTTAAATAAATAATGCGGAGCTTGAGAGATCATCAACCTATGGTAAAAAATCAAGGTATGTAATTCTCTTCTGTTCCTCATTGATAACCATCCAACGTCCACCAACCTATGAAAGACATGATCAAATTTTCTAATGCCATACACAAATCGTAAACAATTGTTTTGGATTTTCTGAATTCTACCCGCATCAAGAGCAGTAAACGCGTTTTCGCGTAATTTTTCAGATTGGCATATGTGCCTTCTCCCGCTTGTTTGGTTGGCTCATTATGTTAGTGACATCGACATACGCTGCCAATTGGACTATTTTGTAAGCCAATAAGTTATCTCTTCCCATTGACATTACAGTCTATCTCCTTGTTGCAGGCCTTGTATTATTTTAAATCAGTTATTGTTGCTTTTGTTAATCTACCGGGTTTGGCAGGAATCCCCATCTTTATACTTGATTCTATAATGCAGAGAATAGCTTTAGTGTATGCTGTCGTATGCCTGACGAAAACCAACAAAGATGTTGTGTTCCTAAGCGTTCCTTAGCATTGTTTCACCGAGATCTGGTCGGTGGTTGATCTACCTTGCCTGAAACCTGTATCCTCGCACAGTAGCGATATCCTGTGATAGTTACAGCACCACAATTTGACGCCCCTTTTATGTATGGGCATATTTTGCCATTTTTTAATTCGTCTGGATCGTCTGTCTGGATAGTGGGCGTTCGTCGTATTTAAGTATTCCATTAGCCTTATTGTTCTTCTTTTCCCATGGGGCTGCCCATGTTAGTTGTATTCTGCACTTTATCTCAGCTGTTTTATTTTCTTTGCTCATCCTGATGGCGTGTCTTAGGTTAATATTAGGTGATATTTTCGCCGGTGTCGCTAACACTTTTATCTGAAGAATCCGGGTCTTACTTTTACAATAATAAAAAAAAAATGTAAATAATCAGAACTTTTTCATATTTAAAGTGGTTCTTATGAAATTTTTAAGGGAAACACCTGGTGTATTATCTTTTAAAACAGATTTTATACAAGAAAATTTTGAACAAGTTGATTTCAATAGAGCCACTAAAAGACTACAACGCAAAGAGAAAAGTACTGTTAATTCTAAGGAAGTTATTCCCAATGCTAATTTAGTGCTGCTGAAACCAATAAGAGAGACACTAAAACCTATTTCTACTAAAAACTATAATGATTTGCAAAAGTTACTAACATGGGTACCTAAAAGATTCCAAGATTACTTTAAAAATCTTCCACATGGTAACTTTCGCCTGAAAAATTCAATGATTTTTATTTTAATTATTTGTTTGTTACTTGAACTTGAAGATTGATAATTTTCGTTTACAACATTTTGGTGTGATCTCTTATTAAATACTTAATATTTCATATTTTTAGTGTTTTTTTACCATTTATTAATTAGTTATAAATGATATGAATTAGTTTTTGTTCTACAAAATTGCAATTCTGCAAATTTGCATTGTTCCACCATGGGTTTTTAACAGTAATTAAGTATCAAGTCCCACGTATCTATAAATTAGTAGGGGCTAAACAGTGTTAAGTCACAAAGTAGAGTATTAAGTCACAAAATATTAAGTCAATTGCTAGAACCAAACAGTATTAAGTCCCTCAATTATTTTAAAATTATTTAAAAGAATTAATGTAGGAGGTTTGTTATTATCAGCTTTAGTTATCTTCAAAAATTATAACTGAGAAAACAATAACCCAAGTTCTCCTATTACAAGATTAATTGGTTTGAAAAACATCATTGTTCAAAATCTTCAAATTGCTCTCCTGTAAAATTAAAAAAATGTCACTGAATACTGTTTGGCTCTGAGGTTCAGAATTATTGTTAAAAACCAATTTGTTTAATAAATGAATTTTTTTACTTAATTAACAAATATTATTCTTAACAATTACGTTCAAATTTTGTCTCAAAAATTCTCTGTCTGTATCAAATAAGCTGTATGTCCAAACCGACGTTAAAATTATAATAAACTGCGCCATTTATCATATTTTTTTCAATAATTGTTTTTATCCTTTGCAATTAATCTAAATGAATAACCTTAATCTAATTATAATTCCATTGAAACAATTTCACAATGTCCTTAAACAATGTACTTTGTTCTTAGTGATCTAATCTAAACGTTTCGTGAAAAATGCTAATTATAACTTTGTCTTAATTTTATCTTGTAATTTCTTTACTTAATGTAACTTAATTAGGTATAATAATAATTTTTATTGTTGTTTTATAGGCAAATGGGATCAAAATTGGTCCTCAACATTCGCCCACAAATCCTTCATTGCCTGGTGCCGGAGGACAAGGGGGCTCACAAGGCGGTGGTTGCTGTTAAAAAGCGTAGATCTTAACCAAAAAATAACAGAAATCCCCGAAAAAAAAAAAAAATTTAACCAGTAAACCAAAATCTTATAAAAAACGATTATTCTCGTATTTACCTGGGAAATTGGCTACATCATATTTATATTTTCACATAAATTAATGGTCTGACTCCATTAATTGGTTGATATCCCCGTGTTAGGTTTTAAGCGAACAAAACAAAAGGAATATGTGTTATTATTGTTTTCTTTTTGATCAGTTTTAAACCAGCAATGTCTTAAATTAAAATGAAAAAAATGAAAGTAAAGTAAAAAATGTTTTTAGCGTCGCCGCCGAGCGTATCATTAATTTATGTGACGCGAATACATACTTATTGTGATTTTTATTTTAAAGTCTTGTATATTTATGTACTATTTAGCTTAAAGAACGGTACAAACTGAAGAGGATTATGGTATATAAGGAGAAAATGGCTGAATAAATCGTGAAAAGTAACGCGTTTTAACCGCTGTTTTTTATTCTCGTATTTCTCTTTCAGTTTCATTCTCTATTTTTAGATAGATTCTCCTTAGATTTTAAATGAAAAACGTGTGTGTTGTCATGTGGTACTGTTACCTGACGTAATTTTTCTTTTTTTGCCTATTCACATTATCAAATTAGTTAATAAATTTGTAAAGTAACAATTAACCTTATTATTAATTAACTAACTAATCCCAAAAAACCTTTCTAATAACAATTTCTTCATTTAAATTTTAAATAAGCCGCGTAATTGTTACTGTTTCGACCGGCTTCTGCATAGATGTCACCACCGCGCGGTATCCGGCAAAGATGGCTGACAAAACAGTGTCGATTTCCCAGCAATTTTCGCGACCGATTAAAGTGTTAAAATGGAAAGTCTCCGAGGGAAATTCATTATCAATCGGTAGAGTGATTCTTCTGTACGATTTTGAGGGGGCGATCAAGTGCGAACAACGTAAATTAAAGTCTGCTCAGGCCGGGACAGTTCGACGCTTGGTTGTACAGGAAGGCGCCATTGTTAAGAAAGGGTATGGTAAATTTTTGAATTTGTGCGCGAAAATATCAGTTTTCGGCGGGAACGATTTTTATAGGTTTATTTATTTGGTTTGTTTTACCAACTAAGTTGATCCAATAAAAATTAAAAAATCGTAATGGTATTTATAAATTTTTATATTATTAATATCTTAATTTTTATTATCTCAAAGTAATTTACTTTTATCATCCCCCAGAGAACTACTTGTAGAGTTATCACCATGTATACATCCAACAGTAATGAAGGATATGTGCGGAGAGTGTGGAGCAGATTTAAGAAAAGATGATTCAGCTACTACAGCATCAGTACCAATGGTACATGCAATACCTGAATTAAAAGTTAGTGAAGAGGTAATACATCACAAATTAAAATTTTTCTTTGAACCATTAAAGATTAAATTTTTTATTTTTTAGTTGGCTCAAAAATTAGGTAAAGCTGATGGTGATCGTTTATTAAAAGACAGAAAACTTGTTCTCTTGGTCGATTTAGATCAGACTTTAATTCATACAACTAATGATAACATTCCTCCCAACATCAAAGATGTATATCACTTCCAACTTTATGGGCCTAATTCTCCATGGTATCATACTCGATTAAGACCTGGAACCCATCAATTTTTAGCAAATATTTCTCCAATGTATGAATTACACATTTGTACTTTTGGTGCCAGAAATTATGCCCATACGATCACGACGTTTTTGGATGGTGATCAACGATTTTTTTCAAATAGGATCTTGTCAAGGGATGAATGTTTTGATCCAACTAGTAAAAAAGCTAATTTAAAGTAAGTTTTAGTAGAAAATTTACTTGCCAGTTTTCTAAATAATATATAAGAAATGAAAAAAATTAATCAAAAGGAATTTAAATCTAAAATGTGTGATAGTAAACACTGGTAATAGCAGTAACAGAATCAATAAAGAGAACTAACAAATTAAACAAAGTTGAATGAAAGATCTTTTATCAAAAGATTTTAATTAGGTTTGATATAGAATTATATCATAGTAAAACCTCGATACTACAGATGTTTTTAGTGATATATAAATAAACATTGTTTGCTTTAATGCACAAATTAGATATAAAGAAAGAAATTATGATGTTTTGGTGTCACTCAGACATTTCCTCAGATGGAGGAAATGTACTGAAACTATAGTTCGTTTTTTATTCTATAAAACTTGTCAAGGTAAATTGTTTAGGGATTCTGTTGATATTACCTACTACCTTTATAAAATTTATGTTGTTTTCCTGATTTTTAGTAACATTTTCAGTAACTAAATAGTTGATGTTAAAATACTAATACATTTTTAGATAAATATGATTTTAATGAAGTACATATTTATTGTAAAAACGACAGAAAACTTGTTCTCTTGGTCGATTTAGATCAGCCTTTAATTCATACAACCCATGATAACATTCCTCCCAACATCAAAGATGTATATCACTTCCAACTTTATGGGCTATCTCCATGATATACTCGATTAAGACCTGGAACCCATCAATTTTTAGCAAATATTTCTCCAATGTATGAATTACACATTTGTACTTTTGGTGCAAGAAATTATGCTCATACGATTACGACGTTTTTGGATGGTGATTAACGATTTTTTTCAAATAGGATCTTGTCGAGGGATGAATGTTTTGATCCAACTAGTAAAAAAACTAATTTAAAGTAAGTTTTAGTAGAAAATTTACTTGCCAATTTTCTAAATAATATATAAGAAATGAAAAAGTTGAATCAAAATGACGAATTTAAATCTAAAATGTGTGATAGTAAACATTGGTAATAACAGTAACAGAATCAGTAAAGAGAACTAACAAATTAAACAAAGTTGAATGAAAGATCTTTTATCAAAAGATTTTAATTAGGTTTGATATAGAATTATATCATAGTAAAACCTCGATAGTACAGATCTTATTAGTGATATATAAATAAACATTGTTTGTTTACATCACTTCAATGCACAAATTAGTTATAAAGAAAGAGATTATAATGTATAGGTGTCACTCTGACATTTCCTCAGATGAAGGAAATGTACTGAAACTATAGTTCGTTTTTTATTCTATAAAACTTGTCAAGGTAAATTGTTTAGGGATTCTGTTGATATTACCTACTACCTTTATAAAATTTATGTTGTTTTCCTGATTTTTAGTAACATTTTCAGTAACTAAATAGTTGAGGTTAAAATACTAATACATTAATGAAGTACATATTTATTGTAAAAACGACAGAAAACTTGTTCTCTTGGTCGATTTAGATCAGACTTTAATTCATACAACCAAAATGATAACATTCCTCCCAACATCAAAGATGTATATCACTTCCAACTTTATGGGCCTAATTCTCCATGGTATCATACTCGATTAAGACCTGGAACCCATCAAGTTTTAGCAAATATTTCTCCAATGTATAAATTACACATTTGTACTTTTGGTGCCAGAAATTATGCCTAGACGATTACGACGTTTTTGGATGGTGATCAACGTTTTTTTTCAAATAGGATCTTGTCGAGGGTTGAATGTTTTGATCCAACTAGTAAAAAAGCTAATTTAAAGTAAGTCTTAGTAGAAAATTTACTTGCCAGTTTTCTAAATAATGTATGAGAAATGAAATAGTTGAATCAAAATGAGGAATTTAAATCTAAAATGTGTGATAGTAAACACTGGTAATAGCAGTAACAGAATCAATAAAGAGAACTAACAATTTAAACAAAGTTGATTGAAAGATCTTTTATCAAAAGATTTTAATTAAATTTGATATAGAATTATATCATAGTAAAACCTCGACACTACAGATGTTTTTAATGATATATAAATAAACATTGTTTGCTTATATCACTTCAATGCACAAGTTAGATACTATAAAGAAAGAAATTATGATGTTTTGGTGTCACTCTGACATTTCCTCAGATGGAGGAAATGTACTAAAACTATAGTTCGTTTTTTATTCCATAAAACTTGTCAAGGTAAATTGTTTAGGGATTCTGTTGATATTACCTACTACCTTTATAAAATTTATGTTGTTTTCCTGATTTTTAGTAACATTTTCAGTAACTAAATAGTTGAGGTTAAAATACTAATACATTTTTAGATAAATACGATTTTAATGAAGTACATATTTATTGTAAAAACAACAGAAAACTTGTTCTCTTGGTCGATTTAGATCAGACTTTAATTCATACAACCAATGATAACATTCCTCCCAACATCAAAGATGTATATCACTTCCAACTTTATGGGCCTAATTCTCCATGGTATCATACTCGATTNTGTAATAACTTAATAAGTGTTCTTCTCTATTAAGTATTGGGAAGATTGGTAAAGGTGATCAATTAATAATTAAAGACTGTATCGTTGTCTTAACTTCTATTTGACTTCTTTGTAACTATATCTTTTACAATTAATTACACTATACTTATACTAGACTTACTGCTAACGTAGCACAACAAACCTTGTTATGTTTGTCGTACTAACCTTATTAAATAACCTTATTACTCCTAACCTATTTAATATTAATAGCAACATTACTATGAGTCATACCTTAGAAATGTATGAATTACACATTTGTACTTTTGGTGCAAGAAATTATGCCCATACGATTACGACGTTTTTGGATGGTGATCAACGATTTTTTTCAAATAGGATCTTGTCAAGGGATGAATGTTTTGATCCAACTAGTAAAAAAGCTAATTTAAAGTAAGTTTTAGTAGAAAATTTACGTGCCAAAATGAGGAATTTAAATCTAAAATGTGTGATCAATCAATAAAATAGTGGTAACAAATTAAACAAAGTTGAATGAAAAAACATTTATCAAAAGATTTTAATTAGATTTGGTATAGAATTATATCTTAGTAAAACCTTGATACTATAGATCTTTTTAGTGATATATAAATAAATTTGTTTGCTTATATCACTTCAATGAACAAGTTAGTTATAAAGAAAGAAATTATGATATTTATTGATGTTTTGGTGTCACTCTGAAACTTCCTCAGATAGAGGAAATGTACTGAAACTACATTAATATTCCATTTGGGAAGTGCTTATTTTTGGTAATTATTTTTGAGATTTGTTCACAAGTACCCAACACTATTTAAAAAAATTATTGCCTGTCACTTGATCATCAAACAAATTCTTCGGTTTTATCGCCTTCTAACATCATTACTTCATGAAAAATGATTTTTGGTTCATAGGCTGAATAATTCTTGTATCGTTTTTGGACAAAAACATAAATAATAAAGTCCTTTGAACATAAAATACTTTCATATGGATGGTATTACAAGCTTCGCCTCCTGAAATTTCTTTACTGCAGGCATAACTTCTTCAACATTATTTTGAGTTTCTATCCATATTAAAGAATGAACTAGGGTGAGAATGAACTCTGGTCATCACCACCATAATTATTACTACAAGGAATTTAAGATTTTTATCAAACTAACTTTTCGCAAGAAACCAGCGAAATTAAAATTTTAATTGTAATAACAGAAGCACATCATCTTCCTCCTAATCATTATTATTCTGTAACAATTTATTTTTACCAAAGTCGTCTTTTCTGCATTACCTACTATTTCTTCTTTTATGTCAATGTTTGAATGCTTTATTTAAATATTTTATCACATCAATGAATAGAAATTGGTTGATCAAAATAACTCATCACAATTCTTTTTCTGTAATGATGCAGATTTTTATCTTTGAAACGTTTGTTAGCAGTAAATAAATGAAAAAATTCCAAGGATTTTAATAATAGTGTATTTGTATAATAAAATTTATGTAATTATTTATTTATTTATCAAATACTTTAAAAAAGGTTATTTACAGGTCGCAAGGGATTAACTCTTTGTGTCCCGACGGTACTTTATGCTATCTATGCGGCGCATTTAGAGCTGTCGGTACTTTCTACTATACAAGTGTATACAAGAAAGAATCTGTATAAAAAACGTCGCAATCCGCACTGTAGGATTTTTAGGTACAGTTTAAACTTATTCATCCAGATGTGAGGTTAAAAGTTTAGTGAAAAGTGGTGCTGTTGAATTTTGTTGTTCAAAAAGGTATTTCTTTGATAAATGGTTATTAGGTGTGATTATTACAGATCATTTTAAAAAGAAAACATTGAGCTTAAATTTAAAATAAGTCTCATTCCTTAATTTCAATAAACATGGTTTCTAAGAATTTTTAAATTAGCATCTTTTTTGACTCTTTTAAATGTAAGTGTTGTTTCAACATTTTTTTTCTTAATATTTTTCCAATCCAACCCAACAATTATTATACATCATTTTAAAGAGAAAGCTTTGAGCTTTAATTTAGAATAAGTCTCATTCCTTAATTTCAATAAATACGGCTTCCAGGAATTTTTAAATTAGCATCTTTTTTGACACTTTTAGGTTATACGAAAATGTTAGTTTTAACTCAATACTCTTTTTCTCAATATTTTTCTAATTCAACCCATCGATTATTATACATCGACTTAAACAGAAAGCTTTAAGCTTCAATTTAAAATAAGTTTTATTTCTTAATTTCAATAAACACGGTTTCTAGGAATTTTTGAATTAGCATCTTTTTTGCCACTTAGACTATGCGAAAATAGGGGGATTGCATATTTTGCTAAAATTTTATTCCAAAGGCCTTTACTGAGTGTATTTTGATAGCGTTTTAATTCTGTCTGATTCTGTCACAAAGTTTCAAAATGTTTGACTTCTTGGGAACACAAAGGGTTAAGTAAGTTTTATTTAAACAGTGGTTCATAATTTATTCATTAATTATTTATTTATTTCATTTTCGGCGTGGTTATTTGAATTGTATAGCAGACATATTAAACTAATGCTACCTCTTTCTAACACACATTACTCTCTAGCGGTTTGTGAACTTTAATTTACTACGTATGGCATTTGTAAGAGCGGAAAACGATGATTTACTGCCAGCTCTCGTGGTGTCAACTATAGAACACAACGCTGATATACTGTACATTTGGCTCCTAAAATAATATTCGTCGGCGTTCTTCTGATAAAAATGTTTCAATTGTTTGGAAGTTAAATTCCGTATTAGAAATGTGATCCCTTACTTTGCAATAATTCAACTTCCACGCATTTACTAATGTTGTTTGAGTGATGAGATGGAAGAATTAGTCCTCGTCGCTAATACCATCTTGTCATTATCCGCACACAAACCCTTTGATTTTGTTATAATCACAAATAATTTCTGGCTGTGAAAGTAAAATAGCTTCAGTATTAGAGGTGTTAACCGATACTTGTACCTGTTACTTTGGAACAGATATTTGTATGTTGTTCCTTGGAACAGTTACTAAATTTAAAAAATAACAGGTACAAAATACTAGTTTATACACAACAACATCAACAATGATAATAAAACAAAATAAACCAAAACTCTTAGAATTATTTAATTTTTTGGCAAAAATAGCTCACAAATGTTTGAAATGCCTTCCATAAATCTCGATGCATTTATTTAATCTAGTTTCGACGAAAAAAAGAACGCTGTTTAACACGTTGACTGCCATGAGAAGCGTAACTTGATGCACAGCAAAATTTCCACAACTGCCACGAGAAGCACCAGTTGATTCTCATGCCTATTTAATTTTAATTGTTCCGGTCAGAATGGATAGACTTTTAGTGACTATTGCGGCAGCCAACGTGTTAAGTCTCAGCCTTGGACACGTTTCTAATGGCATTTAGTGTTTTGTCATATTTTCCCTGGTTATTGGTTTTTCTTGAAAAGTCAGATCGTTTAGAGTAGATAACACCCCATAGATAAAGGGGTGAAAGCAATGTGGGTTTTGCTCGAATCAAGAATGCATATTATGCAAGTTTACACCAGCTTGTTAAAAGATGCTTCATGCATCTATAGCATTTGTGATAAAAGGTTGTAACCACTCTAGTCGTACGAATTCATAAGATAGTGATTAGTTTCTAGAAATACCCCACGTACTTTTCTAAACACAAATATAATTTTGCCAGAACGTGTCAAAAAATGATTAAACGAGCACTGTTACAAAATCTTTGTTTGCCTTTGTTAAATAATAATTATTTATTTGTGATTTAAAATAAATATTTTTTCAGGGCATTATTTCCATGTGGTGATAATATGGTTTGTATAATAGATGACCGTGAGGATGTTTGGTCACACGCAACGAATCTAATCCACGTAAAACCATATCATTTTTTTCAACACACCGGTGATATAAATGCACCTCCAGGTTTAGACAAACAAGAAAACGACGAAAAAGCAGGTGTCGATTTAACAAAAATTAAAATAACATCGACGTCTAATAAAAAAGTCAATGGAAATTATGTTACACCAACAGAAAACAACGATGTTAGTAAAACAACGTCCAATGGTGACCAAAAAATTGATGAAGAAACTAATAGTACAAAAAATAAAGAAACCGCAACAAATGGAGATTTAAAAAAAGATAGTGAAAAAAATGGTAACGATAAAGAAGAAATTAAGGAAGATATAGAGACAAAATGTGATGTAGTAAACGTAAATAATAAGGAAAATAATGAAGAGCATAAAGAAGAAAGTAATGAAGAAAAGGAAAAAGTAAATAATGATGAAAACGAAAAAGTAAATAATGATGAAAATGAAAAAGTAAATCATGATGAAAATGAAAAAGTAAATAATGAGGAAAATGAAAAAGTAAATAATGATGAAAACGAAAAAGTAAATAATGATGAAACCGAAAAAATAAATAATGAAGAAAACGAAAAAATAAATAATGAAGAAAACGAAAAAGTAAATAATGAAGAAAACAAAAAAGAAAATAAAGATGATAACAAAAAAGAAAATAATAAGCAAAATGAAGATCTAGGAAATGAAAATCAAATTGATAGTGATAAAGAATATAAAGATTTAAAAGAAGAAAATGTTAAGTTTGAAAAGAAAAGTGAAATGGTTGAAGATTTAATAGAAATTGATGACCCTGATGATTACCTCTTATACCTAGAAGATATCCTTAAAAACATTCACCAAACATTTTATGATGAATATGATAAGTTAGAATCAGGGCAGGTCCCTGATTTAAAGCAAGTTATTCCCAGGGTTCGATGCCAAGTTTTAAAAGGTTGCAACTTAGTGTTTAGTGGTTTAGTACCAACACATTTAAAACTGCATGATTCCAAAGCTTACCAAGTAGCAAAAAGTCTTGGGGCGAAAATAACGCAAGATCTTCAAGAAGATACGACACATTTAGTAGCTGTTCGACCCGGTACTGCAAAAGTAAACGCGGGTAGACGAAGAAAAAATATTAAAATTGTAACGTCCGATTGGCTTTGGGCTTGTGCGGAACGTTGGGAACACGTGGAAGAAATTATTTTTCCTTTAAATAGTAAAGGGTCAAAAAACCGACACCCTCCGCCGCATTGCAGCAGTCCAGAACACGTCCCAAATTATCCCGAAGGTAATCAACAACGGAAAAGGACAAGTAGCGGAAGATTTATCGATATGATTCCAACTATGATGTGTTTCTCAAGTGATGATATAGCCGATATGGGAAAAGAAGTTGATGCTTTTATGGATGATGACGATGAAAGCGATAGCGAAAGTGAGGCGGAAAATGTTAAAGATGTACCAAAAATTTGTGTAAAAAAGGATGAGAAAGAATCGAGTAGTTCGGATGAATCTTTAACAGGGGAATATCCAAAAGGTAACTACACTGTGTTAATTAATTGTCGTATCCGACGTCATCATTGCAAGTATGCAACCAATATCACAGTATTGGTATTGCAATACGCAAATCGTGTATTGTGTTGCATACTTGCAATAATTGGACCACGTTATACATCACTTGACTAAGCGACAAATGAACAATGTTGACAAAAACGGGATTTTCGTTTTCATCTCTCTAAAAATATGACTTCTCAGAATAGACAAGCTCAAACTATTGAAAATTGTTTGGTGCCTATCTATTTTTATCACAAATCCGCTTGGTCAGTCGTTTTACGATCATACAGGGTGTTTCTCTAAGTCGTGGCATACATTTAATCACAAATACTAAAGTCAAAATGACGTTTCGTGCAAAAATTTTTGAAGAAAATTATCTAGAGTTTGATTTTGTACTTTTCAACTGGTTTCTATTTTATATAGAATTTAAGTCTAACTAGTTTCGGCCCTTGGCCATCTTCAAAGACTCTATCTTATCCATTTTACAAACAAGTTTTTTAATATTTCTTTTTGTTTTGTTAAAAAAGATCATATATCAAAGTCGAAATCAGATTATTATTTACTAATTTACAAAATTAAAGTTTAAAAAGTTGTAAAATGAAATTAAGGACGAAGTGTTACAAGTTTACAGGTTAAAATTTAAGAACTCTCTTTTTTAACAAGAGAAATATTAAGAAACTTGGGAAAAATTCAATAATCATCATGTGTTTTCTTAATCAATTAATCAATGTGAAATGACCCAAAAACACGTTAAAAATAAAAAGAAAGTGCTGAAAAGTGACTAACACTAGATGAACTTCTGTTATAAAATTTCTATTATATGATAACTAACTTCAGGTTTAAAATGTCAACCTGAATTTTGACATATTTGTAATCTTCATTAAAAATCATTTAAAATGAGTACAAACACGACATATTTATCTTCAATATTCAAGTTATGGTCAACTTTCGGTTAAGAATATCAACGTCAATTTTGAAATATTCGTAATCATCGTGAAAAATCTTTTTCCGTCGACTGTGTATTTATATGATTTATAAATGTATACAAAATCATTCATTAATGACACCTATTAATAAATGATTTTCTATTAATAAACGATTTTAAGAAAGTCCGACCGAACTAATATAGTAGTCAATTTTTCTCCAATCAAATCGGTAATACCGATCCAACCGACCACTATATCTATTCGGTAAGACTACAATATTAAGTTTTGACTTTTGACACATTAAGAGTGAGGTTTTTATTTTGCCAGTGATAGAATTGGGAGATTTTTGAACGATGGATTTTCTCTATTTTGTTGAAAGGACAGTCAACGGAAAAATATTGTAACTAACTCGTATATTAAAATGCGATTAATTATCTCAATAATTAACGCGTGAGCGAGCGAAGCGAAGCGAAGCGAAGCGAAAATATCTCGATAATTAATCGCCTTCATTAATAGACTTGTTGGTTAAATAACTATTAAAATAAGTCCAAACATGATACGTTTAATTCGAATATTACTTGAGTTATAAGCAACTTCCAATTTGAAATGTCAATGCCAATTTGACATATTCTTAATTTTTATAAAATGTCTTAATATTTGTCACAAAAACAAAAATATAATAAAAAAAAGCAAAAATTAAGGTTGGTGTTAATATTTAAAAAGTAAATTGCTGTCTTCATTGTTGCTAACTTCGGGTTTAATGTTTTTTATTCTAACTTTTTTGTTTTTTGAGATAAGTGCGTCTTGTTTGGACTCATTTTAAAGGGTTTTTTAATAAAGAATACATCATGAAAGAACACCATGACGTTACCCATTTGTCTACTATATGATAACTAACTTCAGGTTTAAAATGTCAACCTCAATTTTGACATATTTGTAATCTTCATTACAAATCCTTTAAAATGAGTACAAACACGACATATTTATCTTCAATATTAATAAAGTTATGGTCAAGTTCCAGTTAGAAATGTCAACGTCAATTTTGACATATTTGTAATTGTCGTAAACAATCCTGTAAAATAAGTTCAAACATGATACGTTTATTAAACTAAAATTAGAACTAACACTAGAAACTTTCGGGTTTTGCCGTGCGTCTTTTAATAAAAGGTTTGACGTTTCGGATGCCATGTTGCAACCTTCTTCAGAAACTGCTTCGAAGTGGCGAGATCAGAAATCGGTAACTATATATAAGTCGGAAAAACTAATTAATAATCAGTTAACGCTAATTACAAGCTAATTATTACTTTACGTACGAATATTACGAGATATAAGCAACTTCCGATTTGAAATGTCAATGTCATTTTGACATATTCTTAATTTTTATAAAATGTTTTAATATTTATCACAAAAATATAATAAAAAGAAAAACAAAAATTAAGGTTGGTATTAATAGTTAAAAATTAAATTGCTATCTTCATTGTTGTTAATTTCGGGTTTAATGGTTTTTATTCTAACTTTTTTGTTTTCTTAGATAAGTGCGTCATGTTTGGACTCATTTTAAAGCTTTTTAATAAAGAATACGTCATGAAAGAATACCATGAAGTTGTCGATTTGTCTGTGATATGATAACTAACTTTAGGTGTAAAATGTCAACCTCAATTTTGACATATTTGTAATCTGAATTAAAAATCCTTTCAAATAAGTACAAACACGACATATTTATCTTCAATATTAATGAAGTTATGGTCAAGTTCCAGTTAAGAATGTCAACGTCAATTTTGACATATTCTTAATTTTTATAAAATGTCTTAATAAAAAAAAACAAAAATTAAGGTTGGTATTAATATTTAAAAATTAAATTGCTATCTTCATTGTTGCTAACTTCGGGTTTAATGTTTTTTATTCTAACTTTTTTGTTTTTTGAGATAAGTGCGTCATGTTTGGACTCATTTTAAAGGTTTTTTAATGATGATGTCAAATATGTCAAAATTGACGTTGACGTTTCAAACCGGAAGTGATTGTATCTCTATTAGTATCAAAGTTAAATATGTCAAGTTTGGACTCATGTTAAATGATTTTTATGAAGTTGACAAATATGTCAAAATTAATAGTTGAAAGTTTGAACTTTTTGTTTTTTGAGAGAAATGCGTCATGTTTGGAGTCACTTTAAAGGTTATTTTATGAAGATTACGAATATAATAATAAATTTATAGTTGACATTGACAACTGAAAGTTTTTTTCACAACTAAACCCGAATGTTGTTAGTTCTCGTTCTAGTTTTAGTTCAATAAAAATATACAACCTATTAATATCTTATGCTAACTAGTGCTACCTACCGATGTCGTTTATAAGATGAGAGATGTTAATCTAGTTATAGAGTCTCTGAAAATGGAAAAAGGGTCTTTACCTACTAGACAGCATGAAAATCTCTAAAAACGATAAAATGTCGCTTAGTCAAGTGATTTATAACGCGGTCCAATTAACACACTGTATTTTCAACTTAACAATTTATTACCTATTAAATAATAATTTTTATATAGGTTTTAAAAGATTACGAAGACAAGTGGACGAAGAAGACAAAGATCCAATAGATAACGATAGTTCAATAGATGAATTTCCAAGTACAAGATTTCGTCGTGGAGAGAAATTGGATAACAGCGATTTAGATTTAGAAGATGATACCAACAGTCCTGGAAGTGATGAAGCTCCCGATGAAGTCGACGATGGCGATTGGAACATGATGGGTGCAGCTTTAGAACGTGAATTTCTCTCGAACAATTAAACCAAGAACAAAAAAATAAAAAAAACGTGCGCGTAAGAAAACAAACTGTAAAAAAAGAACTAAAAGTAGGTGAATAGTTCTGACTGTGAAGACTTAATTTAAACAAAGTAATAAATAATTCATTAAAACTGATTAGTTAATTATGTGTAGCTATTGTACAAAGGCGCAATCGGTTTACAGAAGAAAATAAATATATTTTTTAAGTAAAATCAGTATTAACTCGTCCTAAAACTGATTTAATCTGTTTTTTACGTGTTTAAACAGTCGCTGTTTACGCTTTTACACTAATGTTTATATTAATATTAAGTTAAATTTTTTTAAGTAATTGTACGATGTTAATTCGTACTTTTTATACTTGTTTTATTTTGTCAAAATGTATGTTGAATAAAAAGAAAATATGCTATAAAATGCTATTATTAATGATTTATATTTTCATAATTATAGCAAAACATGTTTTAAATGTATAATTTGCACACAAATTTTGGAAAATGTTAACTTTAAAAACAATGTACATAAATAAAATTGTAATAATATACTAAACAGTTTAACAACTTTCAGATAATCATGGATAACCTATGGTTGTTCTCGATGCTTTCTCTTATAAAGCATATAAAAAGTACAACTTTAATCAGTCTTATCTCAAACTTAAATCAGAATCGAAATTAAAATGTTGATCATTTATTTGACAAAATGAGGCTGATTATCATCTGAAAATTATACAGGTTACTACAGAAGATTAATTCGTTTTTAAAATGATATATTTTGAAAACTATTACACCTATAAACATGAATGAAACGTCAAAATAACTGGAAAGTTTCCAAGTTTTTGTACACACTCACAAATGTTCTATGTGGGAATCCTAGGCTTATTTTGTAGCTTAACCCTGACAATGGTCATCACATTTAGTCAGGTGACCTAAGGAAATGAAGGTAGGTCATTGGCACCAACACCTTTCCAGCGATGCTATCTGCGAACTTGCATACTCAAATGAGAGGGTGCTAAGAAAAACTTGGAAGTTTGTTTTTGTAGATGTAATAGTTTTGAATTTATAGCGTTTTAAAAACGATTCAGTCGTTTTGTGATAATCCTGTATATGGTGGACAAAGTTTATGGAACGTATTTTGTGTTGCAGAATTTATATAAACTCTAATATTCGTATAATTTGTCTAAAAGATTTGATATATATTTTTAATATTATTACAACACCATTCGTTAAATATTTGCTAGATTTACATGTTCATGTGATATATTTTAAGTGCTGCCATTATACTCCAATAATTGTTTGCTGAGAGTTTGGATGTTAAGAGGGCGATTATGAGGTTTTGGATGATTCTAATAGCTATCTTAGAGTTATTTCCATCAAAAATTAGATGATTGAATAAAAATACAAAATCATGATATATAAAAAAATCTATGCTTATTAGGTCTTTAGCACCTATTTTTTTCCCTCTATTCCTTTTCTGTTTTCTTCTCTTATTCTTAACCTGCAAAATACCTAAATCTGAGTTATCGCGGCTACTTTTTGCTTTTTCTTCAACTTTTTCAACGGTTCAGTTGTTACTTCGTTTTATTTACTGGGATCAGTTACTAATTGTAAACTGCCTTTTGAGTGACTTTCAGACTAGTTTCAGTTTTTCTGGAATTTGTTGTATCAATGGTTTTGAGGTAAGAGTAACCTACTGAAAAATTATGAGAGATTTTTCCTTCCAAACACATTGTATTCGCATATATACGTTTTCCACAAGTTTATATCTTCTTCGCGCGCTTCTACTTTTTATGCTGTAATGTATATCTGTCGAGCGGTATCAGCAAACAAGAGTTTTGAAAAGAAGATTGATGTTGAGTTTCAAGATGTAGTTGAAGAACATAAAGATAATTCAGAAACGGACTAAGATGGTGAGGAGTTTGAAGATGAATACTACGAACCTGGTCCAGAAGCCAATTTTTTGGGAAATTATTAAAAAACCAAGTAAGTCGAAAATCCGTTCCCGAGGATTGTTTGTAGGCGATGTCGTAACATCCTGAAGTCATAGGAAACGCTAAGAATGTCAAATTGTTGGCATAAGACGACAATCGATAAAACATAAATTTGCTAGTGAAGAAATATAACACCCACATTATTATACATAGCAGGAGCTCTTAGAGAGAGCAGTCAAAATTTGGAAAAACTTTCGGGAAAAGAAGGCAACGATGTTGAAAAATTTTACATCGAATTGAATATCAAACAGTTCAAGACTCTGATACAATGCCTTCGTTCTAACAATTTTACTATTAGAGCAGAACGAAAAAGAAAGTAGAAATGTTTTTTTTTTTAATTTTGCAATTTTCGCCGATTGAGTTTTAAAAATTTGTATAAAATCGATTTCTTGGAATATGAGTATGAAAATTTCCCAAAATGTTAATAAAAGTGTCCTCTTTCCAATGAACCAAGCCATTTTGAAAAGTAACTTTTAGTTTTTGAGAAAACAATATTTGAAGTTTTGATAAAATTTTCGAATAATTTTCAAAATTCGATACAAAATTAATTTCTTGAAGGATCTTTGTGGAAATATCACCAATTATTTATTAAAGTATCCTCTTTTAGATGATCCGGTATGCGGCTTTTCACAAAACCACTAATATACTTCATAATTGAATGTTTCTACAACTTGGAATAGTATTTGTTCTGATACTTTCCATAATAGAAAAGATGCATCTGATTGATCATCAGATGTTGTTGTTAATTCTGGAAGCACGAACTTCAAATTTTATAAGAAGTAGAAATGCAAAACTCAAGTTTGTGTTTGCAGTAATCCAGAAATTGGCTCACAATGCGAAATTGGACCATGATTATGAAGCACTTTTAATTACTTTTGTATTATTGAATTGGTTTCACGAACCATTTCTCTGTGTCAAAGCGCAAACTGACTTTTCCAACATAATGAAATGATATAAAATAAGATTAAAATTACGCACAAGGAAATTCATAATTAAAAATCATTTTATAAGGCCAAACTCTGATGCTAACACTACAATTGATGTATAACAACAGCAGAGTTGTTAAAAAACTTTCGAAGAATGTCTATTTTAGACAAAATTATGAATGGAGAATTCTAACACGAGATCTGGTATTAATCTTATTATTAGTAGTGTTTAATCATGAAATTGTACAATTTTTCCTTATCAAAACTTTTTTCTATACAGATGTCTCAATTAGGGATTCAGACACCATCTAAATGATGTTGCGAACAATGAGATTTCGGTAATAGTTGTTTTCCCGAATTCATTCAACAAAGTTCAATAAAAGCTGTTGAATCTATTAATGAGAAAACTAAAAGTCAAAATGATGCTAAATTGCAAATTCTTTAATAGGAAAGGTTGATGTGGCATTATTGTTACACAGTTTAATTGAGCAAATCTTAAAGATTTTAAAGAATTATTTTTATCTACATATATATCTCTCAAATCCTCTATTAAATTAACTTTCGTTTTAAAAAATGACGTTTTAAACGTCAAACTAATTTATTATTTTTTAAATATTTTTAAATTATTCTTTAGTATTTTCTTTTTATTAGCTTGAATTATTTCTTTTTAATTTCTTATTAATAATAAACTCTGAAATAGATTTAAGGAACGTTTATATTTCAATAAAATCAACAAAACTTCAATTTTTAAGGTTATGTCATGGGTATCAAAGATTTATGGAGCATTTTAGGTTCTTTTTGCGAGAGAAAACCACTTTTTGAGCTCCAAGGAAAAACCGTAGCAATAGATTTATCAGGTTGGATATGTGAATCCCAAAATATCTCCGAATATCAAGTTCAACCAAGAATGTATTTGAGGTTAGGTTTCGATTTTTATTTTAAATATTCCAAAAAAACGTTAATTTATTTATATTGTTTGGATTTCACAGAAACCTCTATTTTCGAACGTGTTGTCTTTTACTTTTGGGAGTAAACCCCGTTTTTGTATTAGATGGAAAAGCACCTACATTAAAATACAAAACTATAGCTTCGAGAAATGCTTTACAATTTAAAGGGGCAAAACCTAAAAGCGATTCAGATACGAGGAAATGTAAAGATCGTAGTCGATTTAATTACACTTTAAAACAATGTGAGGAGATGCTTCAATTTATGGGTATTGCTTGTGTTAAAGGAAATGGAGAAGCTGAAGCTTTATGTGCACATTTAAATGAGGATGGAGTAAGATTTTTTTTGAAAAAGTTGTAATAAATGAAAAAGTAAATATAATTTTAGTTAGTACATGGATGTATTACCCAAGATTCAGATTGTTTTGCTTACGGTGCTAAAGTTGTGTATAAAAACTTTTCCATATCACAACAAGGGGCTCATGCAGCTTCTGGAGGATCAATTGATGTTTATGATATAGAAAAACTAAAATTAAACAATGGAATTGGTAGAAATAAAATGATAGCTTTAGCTTTACTTTGTGGGTCTGATTATAATGATGGTGTTTATGGAGTAGGTAAAGATTCAGTTTTAAAACTTTTTAATCAAATCAAGGAGGAGGAAATTTTAAACTATTTAAAATCATGGCGAGAAAAAGATGCTTATTATAAAATTTTAGAAGAAAATGTTAATGATAAGACTATTTGTACGAATTGTGGCCATTTGGGAAGGCTACAAAGTCATAATAAAAAGGGTTGTAAAGATTGCGATAAAACTAATGGCTGTGTAGACACTAATTACAAAGAAAAACTGCAAAAATTAAAAAACGAAATCAGCGTTCGTAAAAAATCACTTGAAGATCCCAATTTTCCTAATCAAGATGTTATCGATGAGTTTCAAAAACGAAAAGATAACGTGAATCATTTAAATTTAAGTTGGACAAAACCGAATTTGATTGGATTTGTTGATTTTTGTCGGGATTATTTGCAATGGGAAGAAATTTATGCGTTTGGAAAGTTTTTACCAATTTTAACTAGATGGCAAGTTCTAAATTGCCCCAAAAATGGAAATATGCAAGGACTTTTAAAACCTGATTATATTAAAAAAGCAAGAAATCCAAAAGGAACTCCAAGTTATGAAATAATTTGGTTGGATGAACAAAATTTGTTTAAAAATTTAATTCCAGACGAACAACTTGTCAATGTCGATCTAACAAAATTATTATCAACAATCGAACCACAAAGTTTAGTCGAAAAAACTTACCCAGAATTAGTACAAACATTTTTAGCCTCTAAAGAAAAACCAAAAAAGGTTTCAAAACGCAAGAAAAAAGAAACCGACAAAGAACAACCTAAAAAATCTCGAAAACAACCACAAAAAACTAAAGAGAGAAATATAGATTCTTATTTTAAAAAGGCTTTAATTAATAATACTTTAGAAAAAGCTAATAAAAAGACTGATTTAGAATTTGATTTAGACTTGTCGAGTTTCGGAGATGAAAACGATTCTGATTTATCGGATATCATTGATGATATAGTAAGCCGAAAACCAGATTACCTCAAACCACATCTAGATTTAATCAAAAAGAAAGAATTAAATGATTCATTCTTCTTTTGTGATGATAACTTTGATAATGATCAAGAAGACATGTTTGAGAAAACTTTTAATGAATTGTGCAGAAAGGACAGTGATGAATCAAAAAGTGATATTGAGGAAGAAAATGATGAAATTAATGTAACAAATAAACCTATACAACAGGATAAAAGTGATAATGATGAAGATTCTTTTACAATAACTTATATCCCATTAGCTGATAGAATTAAGGCAAAAATGAATAGTGCTAATTTATAAATAATTAATTTTAAAGTAATTTTAATTTAAAACACTAATTAATTCTAATAAAAGTAATTTTTTTAAATAAACATTTAAATCACCGCCATCTGTTGTTTCCCCAAACAACTATTAGTCAATACCTAACCTCTTTCTGTGCCTCTTTATAGGTTATTATTAGTTATTCTTCTACTGGTAGGGTTTTGGTTTATAAGTTATAATTTTATAACCTTTTATGGAAGACCCCAAGGTCCGTTGAGTAAACATACTGTAAGGTTATCCAACTCCATATGAACGCTGTTGTTATGAACGTATACCTCTGCAGAGGCCTTGCTGTGACATCATTGGAAGAATTGACATTTCTATGTTTTTATTTATACGTTGTATTTCACTTAAGAAGATAAAATATACAAAAATATAAAATAAAAAAAAAATTAAAATATGAAGCGAAATATTAACGGTTATAATTTTATTATTGTTAGGTTATCCAACTTGACTGGGTTACCATGGTGATTAAGATCCAAATATTGCAGGTACTTGTCAAAATTGAAATTGAATTTAAGTTTTTTTAAGCGAAGTCTTATTTAATTGGTTTAAAAGGCTGTATTTAACTCAAAATTGGTTTGTCTAGGGGATTATAAACAAGGTATTTAAATTAACTACAATTAACGAATTTGTTTTGAATGCGAGATAATCGTAAAGAATTCGAATTGTTTTAAAATTAATAAAAATTAAGTTAAAAAATCGGAATAAAATTTTATTATTTTAAGGTTATCCAACTTGACTCGGTTTCCATGGTGATTAAGATCCAAATATTACGGTTGCTTGTCAAAATTGACGTTGAATTTAAGTTTTTTTATTGAAAAACACATAATTAATTGGATTTAAAGGTTGTATTTAATTCAAAATGGGTAAATGGATGAAATATTATTAGCAAGGTAAGTGGATTAAATCAAAAAAAAATATTTTTAGATCAATTAAAATGTACAAGAATTTAGGGTTAAATAACAATTAAAACTAGAACTAACACTAGACCTAGAACTAGAAAGTTTTATGTTTAGCTGGGCGTCTTAGACAAGAACTTAGAAAAGTCTGAAGAATTAACACAAGACCTAGAACTAGAAACAGTCGGGTTTAGTCGTGAAAAAAACTTTCAATTGTCAATGTCAACTTAAATTTTATTATTATATTCGTAATCTTCATAAAATAACCTTTAAAGATTCCAAACTTGATGCATTTATCTCAAAAAACCAAAAAGTTCAAACTTTCAACTTTTAATTTTGACATATTTGTCAACTTCATAAAAAATCCTTTAAAATGAGTCCAAACTCGACATATTTAATTTTAATATTAATGGAAATACAATCACTTCCGGTTTGAAACGTCAACGCAAATTTTGACATATTCGTCATCATTAAACAACCTTTAAAATGAGTCCAGCGATGACGTACTTATCTAAAAAAACAAAAAAGTTAGAATAAAAAAACGTTAAACCCGAAGTTAGCAACAATGAAGATAGTAATTTAATTATTAAATATTAATACCAACCTTAATTTTTAATTTTTTTTATTGTATTTTTGTTTTTGTGATAAATGTTAAGACATTTTATAAAAATTAAGAATTTGTCAAAATGTCATTGACATTTCAAACTGGAAGTTGCTTATATCTCGACTAATATTGGATTTAACGTATTATGTTTGGGCTCATTTTAAAGGATTTTTCACAACAATTACAAATATGTCAAATTTGACGTTGACATTTCTAATCGGAAGTTGACCATAACTTCATTAATATTGAAGATAAATATGTCGTGTTTGTACTCATTTTAAAGGATATTTAATGAAGATTACAAATATGTCAAAATTGAGGTTGATATTTTAAATCTGAAGTTAGTTAACATATAATAGACAAATGGACAATTGGTATTCTTAAAAAAAACCATTAACATGAGTCCAAACATGATGTTGCTAGATATCACTATGTTGTATATTTTTATTGCACTAAAACTAGAACTAACACTAGACCTAGAACTAGAAAGCAGAAGGCATAATATGTTTAAGAATTCCTCATTCCATCCATTTTCTGTTGGTGGTCCCGAGCACGAGTCAAAAACTGCTCTCTTGTATATCCTGATGTTTCTCCAGATGTTACCCAGGCGTGATTTAGAGAATTGCAAGTTTTTAAAATAAGTACGCTTCTTCAATAATAAGAACTTTTTCGATATTGCTATGTGTCTTTTGGCAATCTGGAAATTGATTGCGGATTTGTTTCTTATGTATATCTTAGTAACGAGTTGTCTTATTTTTATGATTTTTTCACATTCCCCATCCCACCAAGGGCACGGGTTTTTGCGTTTCTTTGCGGCTTTTGAGGTGACACCGGCGACAGCATGATGTATATTTTTTGTGAAATTCTCATATGTATTATTTTCGTTGCGCTGTTTATTTCCAACTTTTCTTTAAATATTGCCCAATCTCTAGTCTTTGGCTTGTTCGCTTTTCTTCTTGTGTTTGGTATTGTGGATTCTGTTGCCACAGGCGTTGTCATTTCCATAAATACCGGAAAATGCTCTCTACCTAAGGTGTTGTTCTATCGACGATGTCATTTGATGCGAGAATCAAATCTATCACACATTGGTTGCGCTCGGTGTATGAAAAAAGTGTAGGCCGACCGTCGTTTATCACCTGCAATTCTCTTTCCACTATGAGTTCTTCCAGTGCTCTTCCTTTGAAATTCTTTGAATTCTATGGTGAGCGTTAAAATCTCCGGCTATTATATAATGATTGTTTATCCCATACATCACCTGTCACCAATGGTCAGTCGTAAATCGAATGTCCGGTGGTATGTATCCTGCGACTATAGTGGTGTTCTGTATTTTTATTTTAATTAAGTGAGTATCAACTTCTGGTTCAACCACATCTAAAACCTCGTAGTTGAGTGGGTTCCTGATTAAGACCGAAAGGCCTCCGTAGCCATCTTGCCTCATTTTGCGAACATGATAGTAGTTAGGTGTTGTAATCAAAATTTTCTCGTTTAGCCAGGTTTCACATACTATTACAATATCTTGTATATTATCCTTCAAAAACCCTATAGAGTAACTTGGTTTTTTAAAAAGCTTCGAGCATTCCATGTCATTATTTTTAAAATCTGGTTATTGAACATTGTGTAGTGCGTCAAATGGATTCAAGTCTGCATATGAGTGTTCCGATGGTACAAATGATCGTCGTCTGTTTTCCGCTTTTGATCTCTTATCACTGAGATTTCTGCTTGTTCCTCATATTCTATATCTCAGTCTTTAGCTCTGGTTTCCGGTAAGCTTTCTTGTGTTAATCTGGGTGGGCTTTTTATATAACAACTCTGCTGGAATGTCAACTTTTCGTCTTTTTTCCGCAGTTTTTGGTGTATTGTGGTTAATAACTGTTTTCCTGCTGGTGGTACGTAGACTCTGGGCTTTTGGGCTGCTCTTTGTGTCAAGTTTAGATAGGATTTGGCATCCACGACTATATGGGACCTTGATGTTGATTGGGTATTGTTGTTTAGCAGTATCTTTTGTGTTGCTTCGTAAGGGGAGCAATTATACCTCATCATAATTTTTTTGATTTTTTTCTGTCTAATAAATTCTGAGCATATCCTTTTCGACGCGGGCGTACCCTTTTCATTATTTAGGTGATTCCCTCTGGCTGGGCACCTCGGTCGTGATCTGCATTGCGCTTTTACATTGTGTCACGGGGGGAATATATGGTTCAAGGGTTCGTATGCCCCAAAAAAGACTTACATATCTGGGCATCGCAACTCCCCTGAATGTCACGATAACAGACCATGTGTTTATACAACTAGATCCTTTCTCATCCACCACTCTTCTTGTAATTCTTCTCACGTGCAGCACGCGTTCGTCGTCCGCTGTTCTTAAATGAGTGAGCAGCTCCTCCTCGGTAAAGATCGGGTCTATGTTCCTGATTATAGCCTTACAAGAAATTCTATGGTTTGGAATGAAAATCTTCCAACCATTCTTAACTGCCAACTCTGATTCGATAAAGTCATTTGCATTTTTCCTACTGTCAAGCTCCACCTCTATTCGGTTTCTTCCTCTCCTTTCCAATTTCTTTATTCCTACTATTTTGCTGTTGTACAGCAACTTTCCGATTCTTAGATCTCTCATCTGTCCGATGTTTTTATCTATTGACTCTATGCAAGTTGTGAAAGGCGGATAGTCCTTTGAATTATATTTTATTTTTGGTTTCACTGTGAAAGGGATTCCCTTTTGGGTCAGTACTCTTCCCCATAAGTCAATTGTGTTTTGTGATATAATGATATTACTTCCTTTACTGCTGTAATATCCAGTTTTGAACACTTTAAGTGTTTCTAGAAGAAATTCTTTTTTAAAGGTGATGTCTACAAAACGTGATATGTCAAGATTGCTTATGTTTTGTTGTAAGTAGTTAAAATGTTCTTCTACAGTTAAGTTCTGTTCATCAATTTTTCTTAAAACATTTTCGTTTGGAGGTGGCGGCTATCGACGTCCATGCCGAACTCGATTCGGCGATTTTTAGTTTAATTACTTATTTTTTTACTTTATTTTTTAGTTCCCTTCTTTGGATTAAGTTTCTTTTATACAGGATAATACAAGATAAAAGGTTTAACAAATTAAAAACGGAAAACTTACCACGGGGCAGTAATTAAAGTCGAAATTAAAGCGCTCTCTCGGATTTAACCTTAGCTTCCTTTATAGGTTATCATTTTATAACCAATACATTTTAAATAAATTAATAAACTTAAAAACAACCACAAAAAACTAAAGAGAGAACTGTAGATTCTTATTTTAAAAAGGCTTTAATTAGTAATACTTTAGAAAAAACTCATAAAAACACGAAAATTACCTCAATCCGCATCTAGATTTAATCAAAAAGAAAAAAATTATGATGTGATGATAACTTTGATAATGATCAAGAAGACATGTTTGAGAAAACTTTTAATGAATTGTGCAGAAAGGATAGTGATGAATCAAAAAGTGATATTGAGGAAGAAAATGATTAAATTAATGTAACAAATAAACCCATACAAGAGGATAAAAGTGATAATCATGAAGATTCTTTCACAATAACTTATATCCCATTAGCCGATAGAATTAAAGCAAAAATGAATAGTGCTAATTTATAAATAATTAATTTTAAAGTAATTTTAATTTAAAACACTAATTAATTCTGATAAAAGTAATTTTTTTAAATAAACATTTAAATTACCACCATCTATCGTTTCCCCAAACAACTATTAATCAATACCTAACCTCTTTATAGGTTATAATTTTATAACCTAAATAAATTACTAAACTTAAATTATTTACTATGGCTTTTAAAACAGCTTCAAAAGCTTTAATGGTTTTAGGAGAATGTGTACCATGCGTTAAAGAAAACGCCTCTAAATTTCGTGTAAAAAGACTTGAATTAGATCAAAATTTATTAATGGTTTGTTCATTCTTAAAACATAATTATTTTAAATACAAAGTCTTTTTTTAGTATTTCCGCAAAGATGAATTCATTTACGCGCACGATCCTCAAAAACAATGCAAAACTGGCGATGTAGTCTTAATAGAAGCTTTACCCGAACGTTTGACAAGATTAGTCACTCATAAAGTGAATAAGATCGTGTATCGGCTTGGAGATGTTACAGATCCTCTAACGAATAAAAAGGTTGTTGCTGGTAAATTTAGGGACGACGTTGAAGCTGTTAATCAAATCTTTGGAAAGAAAAAGACTGCATTTGATTATGAAAAGGCACCGGAACGTGGTTGGCAAGAGGATAAAAAGGATTACAGTCATTTAGAAACTTATATTAAGTATCATGAGTCTGGAAAGAACGATCCTGCTGCTGTTTAAGGCTATATAAGTAATGTAGATAGTATTAATGTAGAAGTTAATAAATTTTTGCTTATTAAAAAATAGGAATTTATTGATTTCCATGTTATTTATTTTGCAAGTGGACCCCTTTGTTGATGTATAATAAAGTCATGTCCTTCTTAAAAACAACAAGAGATTATTAGATAAAAATTTGAATTTTTATGCGGTGTTGTGGTAATATGATAGACTCACAATCAGAGAGAATGAAAATAGAGATGAATGAAGAAGTTTATTGGAAGCTATAAGATCTCTTATGTGTACTTCTATGGTTATATAGTTGGAGTATATACTTATCCCCTGATTTACAAGGTAGATTGTAGATTGAAACCTTGAATTTTGCTAAGTAAAATCGTGTAAAACGAAAAAAAACCCAAAATTTTTTTTAAATGATGCAATTATTTATTTAAGTACAACAAAAGTAAGACATCTTAGAAAACACAAAATTGTACTTAGTTCATAAAACAACAAACATATGAAAGTACATATTTAATTTATATTGCATTAGGGACAAAAAATTAAAAAACAAAAAGACCTGTAAAAATTAATTATAAGTTTAATCATTTTCATAAATCTTTTCTTTCTAATAGGTATCATCATCACTTCAGCTTTCTTGATGTGATTCTTAATGGTTGACGAATTAGGGAAGATCTCAGGTGGATAAGACTTTGTCATGAAATTCGTAATTAACAATTGCGTGGGTTTTTTGCTAAATATAGACTTCTTCATATTGATTTAAGCATTTACGAAGCTCTCGCTGGAATCGGAGAGCTCGATCAACATTTGTGTCATATTGTATGAAATGGTTGCCCAATTTTTTTCCCAATCCAAGTCCTATGCTTATGATTCTTGCTGTAAACGCAACTGGTTCAGATTGATCTTCATCTAAATCATTGTCTTCATCATGTTTGTTAGATTCATGAATCATGTTAATTAAATCAGAATAAAGTATGGGTTATATTCATCATTTTTACTTTCAACAACATCCGGCCATCGTAACTTCCTCGTATTGGTTACGGAATTATGAATGATTTAAGTTTATGGCTGGGAGTTATGGATAACTGCACACCAGTCATTTCCATAAATGTAATTATAATATTAATGCCAATAAGTGCGGTGCGGTTAGTTTTACGCGCAAGCTGTCTCCTCTTCCATCTTCTTATTATATAGAAGGTGTTCTTCTTGAGAAACTATCTACAATCAAGGATCTGGGAGTAACTTTTGACCGCAAATTGTCTTTTGTACCTCACATCGAAAATATTGCGTCTTCTGCAGCGAGGATGCTTGGTTTCGTTTTGCGCACCTCGCGTGCTTTTTCTGATATCGGTGTGTACAAGACCCTATTTTCGACCTTTGTATTGTCCAAATTGGAATATGGCTCTGTAATTTGGTCGCCACATTATGTGTGTCATAGACTTATATTGGAGAGAATTCAGAGGAGATTTCTCAAATATTTGTCTCTACGCCTGGACGGATCATACCCGGATCGTGGAATGGATTACGCATCCCTGCTGCGGCGTCACAACTTTTCTGCACTAGACGTAAGAAGAGATGACCAGTGCATCAAGTTTTAGCAGAAGTTAATGCAGGGTGAATTGGATTGTGGTTGGTTGTTGTCGCGGATCATTTTTGTGGTGCCTACGCGTACAACACGTAGTACAAATCAGTTTTATTTGAGGAATTGCAGATCCAATGTTTTAACCAACTCCCCGGTGCAGAGGATGTGTAAACTAACTAACAATCAATAATAGTGTAAGAGTGTTTATGTGAATTATATTTGTTTTATGGCATGTGTTATTTCTTATTTTCTTTTTCTTGTAATATTGTCCTGTAATTGATCTTGTTGGGCAATAAAGTGAATTATTATTATTATTATAATAGAAGTGAAACCAGAGATAATTACGGAAATCGTTAAGAAGAAACAGGACTCGGTCACTTGAATCGAACACGTGAGGAAGAAATAAATAAACGGCTTAGCCAGAGAATACACAATTAATCTTAGAATAGTTGAGGGTATACTAACATATGGTGATTGAATAGTTGCAGAAAATATACGCGTGTGAAGTTGGCCATAGATTTCAGCCATAGATTTTAAACTGAAAAAAATGCGTGCCGGGGTATTCAATCGATCTAATTTCAACGGCATCGTATTCATGGCCGCCTCTTGTTTCAGATTCGAAAAGAAAATTTTCCTAACCATTTCTTATTTTCCGGGAAAATCGATTTTCTTCAAACTTTCGCAAAATTCGGCTCGTTCGGGGTTTTTAATCGATTTAATTTCAACGGCATCGTATTCCTGGTGGCCTCTTGCTTCTGATTCGAAAAGAAAATTTTCCTAACCATTTCCTATATTCCGGAAAAATTGATTTTCTTTAAACATAAGCAAATGTCGGGCTGTTCGGGGTTTCTAATCGATCCCATTTCAACGGCATTACATTCCTGGTCGCTTCTTGCTGCAGATTCGAAAAGAACATTTTCTAACCATTCCTTATATTCCGAGAAAATCGATTTTCTTCAAACAATTAGTTAGAAATTAGTTAGAAAAATTTTATTTTCGAACCTGAAGCAAGAGGCGACCAGAAATACGATGCCGTTGAAATGAAATCGATTAGAAACCCCGAACAGGCCGAAATTTGCGAATGTTTGAAGAAAATCGGTTTTTTCCGAAAAATAGAAAATGGTTAGGAACATTTTCTTTTTGCATCTGAAGCAAAAGGCCACCAGGAATACGATGCCGTTGAAATTAGATCGATTAGAAACCCCGAACAGGCCAAAATATGCAATTGTTTGAAGAAAAACGATTTTCCAGGAATATAAGAAATGGTTAGGAAAATTTTCTTTTTCATTCTGATGCAAGAAGCGACCAGGAATGTAATGCCATTGAAATGGGATCGATTAGAAACCCCGAACAGCCCGACATTTGCTTATGTTTGAAGAAAATCAATTTTTCCGGAATATAGGAAATGGTTAGGAAAATTTTCTTTTGGAATCTGAAACAAGAGGCGGCCATGAATACGATGCCGTTGAAATTAGATCGATTGAATACTCCAATAACGCATTTTTTTCAGTTTAAAATCTATGGCCAACTTCACACGCGTAGAAAATATTGTCTCAAAACTATTCACGAGAGCAAAAGAGACTATTTGGTGGCCCGGAATAAGACGACAAATAATTGATAAAATAGAGACCTGCGAAATTTGTTTAACAAATAAGATACCTCCAACGGAACCAATGATTCCGAGCAAAGTACCACATAGATCATGGGAAATGTAAGGAATGGATGTAGCTACCAAAAATGTAAATTATTTATAATTGTGCAGGATTAGTATTCTAATTACCCTGAGATTCGAAAATTAGAGAATATGCGTAGCGAAACTATCATAGAGCAGTTAAAGGATATAATGTCTCACCATGGAATTCCACAAGAAATAAGATCAGACAATAGAAAACAATTTATCAGCTATGAATTTAAGCAGATTGTTCAAGATTATGGGTTCAAAAGTGCAACTAGTAGCCCAGAATATCAGCAAGTCAACGGACAGGCGGAAAGCGCTGTAAAAATTATGAAAAAGATTTTTCGCAAGAATAAAGATTATTAAAATACGGGTTGTCTCCAGCCCAACTGCTTTTTGGTAGAATATTAAGGGATAAAATTCCAATACTTAAATCAAAGTTGGACCCTAGAACAGCAAACCATAATAGAGTGAGAAAAGAATTTAAATCTGAAAGAGAAAAACAAAAAAAAAACAATATAATCGAAGACATAAAGTGAGAACAAACGAACACTTGGAAATTGGTGAAAGAGTATGGATAGTGAACATGCAAAGAGAGAGAATAGTGCAGGAGATGACAACGGAGCCGAGATCATATACAGAGTGTGTCAAATGTCTGGAATATAGCCCAACCCAACCATTCTCATTCCAGGTTATTCGCCATTTGTGATTTTAAAGAGAAATGTTTCAAATAAAAAATTCTTTATTAATCGTGGTGCATTTTTTGGCGATATTTGCTTGTTTACATTGTTTTAGTTTCGTTGCTCTGGCAACCAACATCGTTATTTTAAATCGGATGCATATTTTGATAGAGGATATATCTCTCTACGCGATGAACACATCAAATCATATGGTTGTATAAGAAAAAAAATCGAGAAGAACGCGTTTTCTGAAAATACGTGACTTTTGGGCCACCCATCTGTATTAGTTGATAGTTTTAAATGTCAAAAAATTAACAGTTTAAACAAATATGGCACAATTAAGCGAACGACAAAGGATCCAAATATTAATGATGGTGATAGAAAACGCACTCAAAGTGAAGTTTGTATACTGTTCAATAATATTTACCCGCATACACAAATTACACAATCCACAGTATCCAAAATATTAAAAAAATTCTTTAACACCGAAGTGTTAAAAACCTTCCAAAAAATGGACGGCCGAAGACAGCTACCAATGCCGAAACTACATTAAATGTGTATCGCCGTACCCATACATCATTAATTTTTCATATTTATTGAATCTGTCATTTTTTTAACATTTAAGGCTGTTAATTGCAGACTTAATATTTTCAGAAAACACATTTTTTCTTATTTCCTCCATTATTTGATATGTTTATCACATAGAGAGATTTATCCTCTATCAAAGTATGCAAAAAAACAAATGCATCCTATTTAAAATAACAATGTTGGTTGCCATAGCAACGAAACAAAAAACAAAACAAACAAGCAAATATCGCCAAAAAATGCGCCACGCTTAATAGAGAAACTTGTGTTTGAAATATTTCTCTTTAAAACTACAAATGGCGAAGTTAATGGCTATATACCAGATATTTGACACACTCTGTATAGTAGAAGCGAAAAAGGAGGATATTCGTAGGAACAAGAAATATTTACAGCCACTACCAACACAAGACAGGGACAAAGGTCATGTAAGTACAGAAGATACCAATGAAGAACAAAAACACGTGACAAACGAAGATACCGCAATCTCGGAGAAGAACAATGATGAGGAGAACGGACGCAGCGAAGAAGGAGCGAACGTAGAACAAGAGAACCCAGAAGATTAAAAGGCTATAGTAGATTTTAGATTTTGAAATGTACTTAGTAGAAATTATGTCTTCCTCCAAATTCTCCAATCTTGTCAGGTAAAAATTTCTTATAGATTTATCTTGCAGTTTTCTTTTCTTTGTTTCATACACTTTTCGACTACTTATTTCTGTGGTTTTATTGCCATTCTGATCTTCTCCAAAACGAGAGTATGATCAGTTCCCGAGTCTGCAGAGCATAGACATCTTATATAATTTGTGCATAATGTATTTTTCTAGTAGGAGCTCCGCTTGGAGCGCGGTGGGCCAAATTCCCAGCGATTTAGAAATTTTTATTGTTGGTTCGACGGAATAAACCGAAGCACTAGAGCCAGTTTCCCTACGAGATCCGTTCATCCATAATTGGAGGACAGTTTCGTCAGGCCTGGATTGTTCTCCTACCTTTATTTCATACGGTCGTTCGAAGATAAAACGCGTTGGAATCGTATCTAACCTGCCATTCAGGAGCGGCTGTTTGTTACATGCCTCCTCCCATAGCTGGCTAGTTGATTTTTCACATTTATATAGCCATTTGTCATTGGCCGCTCGCAGCCGGATCATTGTTGTTATCATCATCTCCTCAACGTGATAATTGAGAGGAGGAAGGCGCAGTACATTCTCCATTGCTGCTGTTGGCGTGGTTATCATCGAGCCTGTAACGTAAAGACAAGCCAGACGTTGCATTTTTTGTAGTTGCAAAACAATCGTTTTATTTCTAACTCTTGGCCACCAGTTTACGGCGCCGCGCGCCGTAAGTCATCATTGGACGTATCACTGCAGTGTATATCCACAGGGATATTTTGGGCGTTAAACCCGAGGAGGTCCCAACGGCCCTTCTGCACTGAGCAAACGCAATGCGTGCCTTTTTTATCTTACCTTCGATATGCAGTCTCCAAGTCAGCGTTTTATAAAGGGTTAACCCCAGATACTTCACTTCATTGGCAAAGCGCAAGGGAACTTTGCAAAGCCAAGGCGCTCTAAGGGTATCCAGCCTTCTTTTCCTTGTGAAGAGGACCATCTCTGTTTTATTCGGGTTTACCGACAGAGAATTATCTCGACACCAGCGTTCGATTATTCTCAGTCCAGCCTGCATTCGGTCACATAGGACGTTTTCGAACTTCCCATGAACCAGGCTAGATCGTCTGCATAGGCGCAGACATTGAATTTTTCAGATGAAAGTTGTCTTACAAAGCTGTCCAGGGTGAGATTCCACAGCAGGGATGGTAAAACCCCACCCTGCGGACATACTCGTTCAACGATCGCTCTTATTTTGTTATCTTTATTATTATTATTAGTAGTAGTGTTAATTACACTATGGACGGCCCTTTTTGAGAGCATATTTAGAATCCAGTCCGCTAGTGCAGGCTGGACTCCTTTGTCTCTAAGGGCTTTATTAATTGTATGGAAAGCTGTTCTGTCAAGGCTCCTTCGATATCTATAAATACTCCGAGAGTGGACTCTTTATAGTCCAAAGATCTGTCGATAACTCAAAACGAGATTATGATCAGTTCCCAAGTCTACGGAACATAGACATCTTATATCTATAATTTGTGCATAATGTATTTTTTTTATTCAATAAGATGTAATCCCATCGCTTTGCCAAAGATCATTTGATCAACGAGCGTGACGAGGACCAAACGAATAACTACCGCTATCAATTCGCCTTTCGCAACCTTTTCATGTCACTGTGTTTATTCAGCATCGTCCAGAATCACGTTAATGTCAGGACATCTAGACCTTCCTCATATTCCATATATTTCCGGAAATAGCTGTGTTCGATTAAAAGTTGATAACAAGAAGTGTTACTTCCCAGTGTTTTCGCTCGCACCTGTTATCTTCATCCCATATCTGCTCTTATACTGTATACATGTGTTACTTAAGTCTTAAGTAGGTATTTCTACGAGGCTCAACGTTTCGCTGGTTTCGCCTTGTATTGGCAGGTGACGAGCAAAACCAGTCAAAACAAACTTACACTGTGTTAATTAATTACCGTAACCCACGTGACCTGTGTAATATTGGCTGTATATCTCAATATGTAGTGGTAGCTTGGATAATTTTAAATTAATAATTGTTGTGATTGTCGTACGATTTGTGAGTTTCCGTATTTTCTTTGTTCTTTAACCGTGTTTTGCTGCCTTTATATTTTCCGAAACAGTTCTTTTTAAAACTATCATTGTTTCTAGCAGTTGCTTTAAGCGGTAAGTCAATAAACAAATCAAAATAACCACTACTTTCAACATTAATTTCAATCTATGGGTACACTAAAAATTATTTAAAATAAAAGGGCAGAAAGTTAGATCTTTTTTTATATTTAAAATATTTTATTAATTATTAAAATATATCTAAATATATTTTAAACGACTTTTAAAGTTAATGAATTGTCGCCATCGTTTTTAGAAACTTTCGTCGCAGTGTAATACCAATCTGTGATATTGGTTGCATACTTTGTCAGGTATGATAATTAATTAACACACTGTACTTAACAATTTCTGGTTGAATTATATAATTAATTATTTATATTTTTATCATTCCTATTGAAAATAAAACGGTGTAATTTGTTTATATAGAATTAAATACTAAATGTTTAATATTTATGTTTTATGTTCTCAATATGTTGAAATTGTAGGCAACACAAATTACTTATGACTTAAATATTTCAAGAATTTTTTGAGGTATTGACTATAAACATAAAATTTGAAAGTGTCTTAAATGTCTCCGTATGATTTGAAATGTTTGCATATTAAAGTATATAAAGAAAGCATGATTAATTAAAAGAAATATAATGAGATGCAAAAAAGAAATGGTGGAACAAATTATTGGTTATGGTTAACTGCATCACCACCTTCACAATCTTAGAAAATGGATCGAAATATAGTGCTAAAAACCGATCGAACAGTATCAATTCGACGATAACTGTGAGAAGTAATGACTAATTTACATTTGAAGATGTTAAAGATCCAGTTATGACAAATGAGAACGATTCTAACCTAACTTCTACTACGACGGTTTTACCCCCAATTTCTACTAAATTGGATGACGAATGGCTTTATATTGTTGTTCCACTCGTTATAATTTTAATTATTATACTACTGGCCGGATTGGTAAATATAGTTTTTTCATACAACCAAATATTGTTGATTTAAATTGCTTCCGTTGGATTTAGTTTTATTTATTGGCACGAAGAAGACGATTGGAGAGGCTTAGATATAACATTTTAGCTTTGTATGAATTCGACTCAAATGAAGAGGAATGGGAAACTTTGACTAGTTCAGGGAGTTCAGATTATAAGTCCACTACTAATTTGTAACATGTAAATATAAAATATATAGGTAAGTGTGTTTGTGTAAAAGATAATATCTTTATTAAATTAAGAATCTGCTATTTATGACCTGTGATATTGTTGAAGTTATGTAATATAAAAATAGGTTAGTGATTTATAATAATAATATACATAGACAATTTCAATATATTGCTTCATTTACTTCCTTTAATTCACATTTTGATATTGTCCTTGTCACACAAAGTCGTCTTTGTCGTCGTATACTTAGCGGTTTAAGCCTTGTTTGTTGACCTGTATCTATCCTTCAGACCACCTCTTTCTCAGGCGTCCCACTGATCGTCTTCTTCTTGGTTTATACTGCAGTGCTAATTTTGGTATTCTGTCATCCTGCGTTTTCTGCACATGGGTCATCCAATTCTCTTTGTATTCTTTGATTTTATCGTTGTCTGCGAAAATTTCCAGTTCCTCTCTAATATCTTCGTTTCTGATATGATCCTCCGCTCTTAGAAACTTCATTTCCGCGGACTCTATCTTGCTTAGCTCCTTTTTCCTTGATACCCATGCTTTGCTGCCGTACATCAGGGTCGGTATTGCCATTGTCTTATAAAATTTCATTTGAGTATCCTTTCTTCATTTATTACCCAAAGTTCGTCTAATAGTTCCACACATGCTTGTGAAGATTGTCAATTTGTGATGTATGTCCTTATCGTATTCATAGGTAGCGTCGCATCCTAGGTACACAAAATAAGGAATACATTTTATTAAAATTCAGGGAATTTTCTTTTGTAATGCTCGGATATCTATGTTATTTCTTTAATGCGCGTTTTTTAAGAAGAAATTGATGCCTAAATTGAGGTACGACCCCAAAGTTGAAATTATCAAATTAGGAATCCCATTTTTTTGTTGCGTTATGGATTCTCACATTATGGGAGGCTATTAACACCAGAATTCTGTGATGAATTGGAAGTTCCAGTCACGCATATTTTAGTGTATGCACCAACTTGAAGATTCAGATATAGCAGAGAAGGAAGTTTTCTTTGAGGAGCTATATAAACAAGTGGATATAATAGAAGATTCCGGGATGAGAGTGCTCGTAATGGGCGATCTGATCGGCGGAGTGGGTAACAACAGTATTAAAAGCGGATGCGTGCTGGGTCAGTATGCAGCAGAAGAAATGCTCAACAATAGTGGCAGCATAATTTTGGACTTTTGTACCACGACCAGATGATTGTGGCTAACATTTTTTACCCACATAAACGCATCCATCAGATCATGATTGAAAGCACTAGGTATGCCAGTATCACTAACTATTTCATAATCCCAAAAGATCTGAAGAATTCTTTTAAAGATATCAAGGTTGTAAGAGAGCAGAGCTTTCTACAGACCATCACGTGCTGGTGATGGTATTGTGGCAGTGCTAAGTACCAGAGAATTAGATGGGAGGGATTAACGAAAGAAGAGATGAAGGTAGTGTATCAAGAAAAACTTAAACATTACGGCTTATCCAAATTGGTTGGAGTTGCAATGAAATGGAGAGACAGTTTACCTAGTCAACAAATATACTACTAAAGAAACTTTTAGCATGGAGACTGATACAATTACTAGTTAATTACTTACAATAGTATGAACCTTGGAAAGATTCAGAGTGTATTTGCTAGGTATTGTATTCGTGATATGTAATAGCCTAAAAATGTAGTCTAACAAGAGAGATCTGAATCTCAGAATAGGAAGATGGTTTTTGAAACTATCTGAATATAATTACACCATCGAATATCACAAAGGAAGTAGCAACGTTGTAGCAGACGCCTTGATTGGAAATCAGATGGAAAAATGTTGTAGGATGGACCACGATGATGTTGCGAGGGTTAGAGAAATGCTGGAGCAAGGAAATAAGGCCACACATGACAAATTTACTTTAAAAAATTGTCGAGTATATCGATACAAAAGAGGAAGAATACGTTGAGCTGGCACATCTAGCCATAACAAATTATGAATTCCATAAACAGGCTATTTGATAATAGTAAAAATCACAAAATTTGCAGACTGTTGAAATGGTATACTCATTGTAAATCTATGTCTTAAGTTTAAGTTGAGAACGTCTGTTCTAAACCTTATTTTATTTACAAGATCAGGAGGTTTCCTTGAGTGAATAATCCTGTAAATTAGACATAAATATTGCACAAGGAACCTTAGTCTCATACTCAACCATTCAACGCCTAATGCTGTAAACAAAACGTAAGCAAGCAACCCTCTACTTGGATTCAGACAACAAACATAAAGTACTATACACTACAATAATTGAAATTTGATAAAACAAGACTGTTACACAGTAAACTCCTGAGACCAATGGACAAAACTTTACGGCATGAATACAAACGGTTCAAAGCACCATAAGCACGACCGCACAGAACGCCTACATGATTACCAAAGTATTAGAAAAATGTATTGGCTTATCCATAACAATAACATTGACTCGAGCACTATCAACAAACCAACCACCCTTCTTTGTAAATAATTAAATACCTTGAATCTTGCTAGGATTCATTTTCAAATCATGTTTAGTAATTTCCGTGCAGCAAGCAACCAATTCTTCAGTAATAATATGGCATGCCGAAGGGGGATCATCTGGTTTAAAACTGTGATATAATTATGTATTATACGCATACAGATGATAAGAACAATGCTTTAATTTAGAAAATAAGTTGCAAGTGTAAATAGCAAATAAAACTGGTCCAAAAATAGACCCCTGTGGAACACCTGATGAACAAAATACAGGACTAGATATCACTGAATTCAACTTAACGGACTGAATTCTATTAGAAAGATAGTTATCAAAAAGTTTAACCGCATGTACATTCGTCCCGATAAACTTTAAGATGCTAAGTGGTGATCAGCCATGATCAAGTATATCAAAGGCCTTGGTGAAATCAAGCAATATCAACAAAGTTGACTTGTCCTGATCCAAAGTTCGGAACACATCATCAGTCAAATCCAGAAGCGCAGTACCACAACTAAATTGTTTTCTAAAACCAGACTGTTTAGGTGGTAGTATATAATGTGCCTCTAAATAAGACTGAACCTGTTCAACCATAAGATTCTCCAACAACTTCGACAACACTGGCAGCATTGTTATAGACCTCAGATCCTTATATGTATTAACTGGAACTACTTTGGGAATGGGATTAACATAGCCGCATTTTCAGGAGTCTGGGAAAACTGATTGAGTAAGATAAAAATTGTATAGATGGCCAAGTATATCAAGAATACGGGGACAACAACGTATCATATCTAAGCTGAGCCCATCAGACACAAGACAAATAGATGTCATATTTAATAAAATGCCCTGAATGTAATCGGCTTTATGAAATCCAATTGTCGGTGAGTCAGGACGTATTCTGTTACCATTGTAATACTCCAAAAGATCAACGTCGGGAGAAACCAAGGTATCTTTTATACAGTTACTGAAAAATGTGTTAACACTATCGGAATCTGACAAATGTGGAGGCATGCTATAACTGGAAGATTTCAAAACATTAAAGTTTTTAAAATTTTTGCACATATGTCTCTCGAATTAGCAACAACTAAGTTTTTTTTTCAAAGAAAGGCTTTTTCTCCCGACGAATGGCACCTGTAACGTAATTGCACAGCCGTTTGATCTCCATACATTATGTATATATTTGTATTGTAGTTTCTTTTTTGTAATGGAGACAATAAAGTCATTTATTATTATTATTATTATTATTTGTAATACTGAAAAGTTCCCTGATTTCTGTTTCTCTTATATTTGTTAAAAGCATCATTGTTTAATTTCATCATTTGTTTAATATTCCATGTAATCCAGGGTAAAGCCCTTTTCTTCAGCACTTCCGTCACAATAAGTGCATGAAAGTCAAATAAATTTAGCAATAGATCTACATCAACAGTTGATCTTGTCATTAATATCCTCAAAATCATAAACAGCCATTTATTCATATCGATAGCACGCAAATCACGGAAGCTAATAAGTTTGGCGTCAGGTTGAGCACTTGTAGGAATTAACAATTGACAATAAAAAAATGATCTGAGACCACAATATCCTCAGTATCACAAATAACAAGAGGCAACTCTTTAGGTATAATAATAACGTCAATTAGGGTTTCAGAGCAATCAGCAATCCGAGTCGGTTGGTCAACAATTTGCCGTAAATCAAAAGCATGCAAAGTAGAAATCAAGGCATCAGCAGAAGATCCAGTGACTAAAAGGTTACCATCAATATCGCCTAAGATTATAACTCCATCGACAGTAACACAGATTTCTGGAACAGATTCCTCAAAAAGTTTTATTATAAATCTTTTTTAAATATTTGAGCGTATGAAGCAAATGGTATGTTATAAGGATTTAATACAAAAAAAGTAAATACCTAATCCGGATAGTAAAGTTTTGGTAATTGCAGGTTTAGAGATAGTGCCGTTCCTAACACATTTATTCAAATTGACATTTGCTTACAATTTTTAATTTGTTCATTATGTTATTATTAATCTATCATTATGTCTTTTTTTAAAAGCCGTAATAAATCTGAATATTAATAAACCGTTTTGAAAGCAATTCTAGCAATTCTTAAATATCAATCTGTTTTATTCCCACTTCTATGAATTAATTTGGGTTAACTTCAAACAAGCAATTTTAATAAAATTATAAGCTTTTCAACGAAAAAGATATCTTTTAGTTCTTGAGATATCAACTCTTAAACATCAATCTGTATTATTCTCACTTCTATGAATTAACTTGGAACATTTTTAAACAATAGTAATAAATCGTTTTGAAAGTATCAGCGTTTATTAATAAAATTATAAGCTTTTCAACGAAAAAGACCATTTATTAAAATATCTTTTAGTTCTTGAGAGATCAACTCTTAAACATCAATCTGTATTATTTTCACTTCTATAGATTAATTTGGATCAACTTCAGAAAATCGTAGTAAATCAGAATATTAACAAATACTTTTGAAACCATCAGCGTTTATTAATAAAATTATAAGCTTTTCAACGAAAAGGACCGTTTTCCAAACCATCTTGTAGTTCTTGAGATATCAACTCTTAAATATTAATCCGTTTTATTTTCATTTCTATGAATTAACTTGGAACATTTTTAAACAATAGCAATAAATCGAAATGTTAATAAATCGTTTTAAAACTATCAGCGTTTATTAATAAAATTAAAGCTTTTCAACGAAAAAGACCGTTTATTAAAATATCTTTTAGTTCTTGAGATATCAACTCTTAAATATCAATCTGTATTATTCTCACTTCTGTGAATTAATTTGGGTCAACTGCAAAATATCGTAATAAATCGGAATATTAAGAAATCGTTTTGAAACTATCAGCGTTTATTAATCAAATTATAAGCTTTTCAACGAATAACGCCGTTTTCTAAAATATCTTTTAGTTCTTGAGATATCAACTCTNAATTTTTTTATTAAATGCAGCAAATTTAAATAAAATGGGTTTAAAACGTGTAGTCCGTTTTGATTGCTTTCGGAGTATAAATACGGCAACATCGCAAATATTGCTCCGTCCCAAACATTGCCCGAGACATAGTGGAGCTCGGTATTCTCGGTAACTGAGACGTCGGCGTAGTGTCTCCCAAGAAAAACAAACCTGAAGCGATTAATATTTTCGGATAGATCAAAAAATGTTTATATCACTAATTTAAATTTTAACATTTAATTTACGTAGAATGCAAAACAATGTTTAAGTGTGCCAATAAATTTTTAATAATGAGAATATTTGCACAATTATCTGATCATTTACTATTAGATTAGTTATTAAAATAAATACAAAATAAAAATGTAAAGAATATCACCAAAGGTATATTTTAAAATAAATAATACAACANATTAATCAAATTATAAGCTTTTCAACGAATAACGCCGTTTTCTAAAATATCTTTTAGTTCTTGAGATATCAACTCTTAAACATCAATCTGTATTATTCTCACTTCTGTGAATTATTGGATCAACTTCAAAAAATCGTAATAAATCGGAATATTAAGAAATCGTTTTGAAAGTATTAGCGTTTATTAATCAAATTATAAGCTTGTCAACGAATAACGCCGTTTTCTAAAATATCTTTTAGTTCTTGAGATATCAACTCTTAAACATCAATCTGTATTATTCTCACTTCTATGAATTAATTTGGGTCAACTTAAAAAAATCGTAATAAATCGGAATATTGACAAATCGTTTTGAAACCATCAGCGTTTATTAATAAAATTATAAGCTTTTCAACGAAAAAGACCGTTATCTAAACTATCTTGTAGTTCTTGAAATATCAACTCTTAAATACTAATCCGTTTTATTTTCATTTCTATGAATTAACTTGGAACATTTTTAAATAATAGTAATAAATCGGAATGTTAAAAAAATGGTTTTGAAACTATCAGTGTTTATTAATACAATTATAAGCTTTTCAACGAATAACGCCGTTTTCTAAAATATCTTTTAGTTCTTGAGATATCAACTCTTAAATATCAATCTGTTTTATTCTCACTTCTATGAATTAATTTAGGTCAACTTCAAAAAATCGTAATAAATCGGAATATTGACAGATCGTTTTGAAACTATCAGCGTTTATTAATAAAATTATAAGATTTTCAATGAAAAAGACCGTTATCTAAACTATCTTGTAGTTCTTGAGATATCAACTCTTAAATACTAATCCGTTTTATTTTCATTTCTATGAATTAACTTGGAATATTTTTAAACAATAGTAATAAATCGGAATGTTAATAATAATCGTTTTGAAACTATCAGTGTTTATTAATACAATTGTAAGCTTTTCAACGAAAAGGACCGTTTATTAAAATATCTTTTAGTTGTTGAGATATCAATTCTTAAACATCAATCTGTTTTATTCTTACTTCTATGAATTAATTTGGGTAAACTTCAAAAAATTGTAATAAATCGGAATATTAAGAAATCGTTTTGAAACTATCAGTGTTTATTAATCAAATTATAAGCTTTTCAATGAATAACGCCGTTTTCTAAAATATCTTTTAGTTCTTGAGATATCAACTCTTAAACATCAATCTGTTTTATTCTTACTTCTATGGATTAATTTGGGTCAACTTCAAAAAATTGTAATAAACCGGAATATTAACAAATCGTTTTGAAACTATCAGCGTTTATTAATAAAATTATAAGGTTTTCAACTGAAAATACCGTTTATTAAAATATCTTTTAGTTCTTGAGATATCAACTCTTAAACATCAATCTGTATTATTCTCACTTCTATGAATTAATTTGGGTCAACTTCAAAAAATCGTAATAAATCGGAATATTAAGAAGTCGTTTTGAAACTATCAGCGTTTATTAATCAAATTATAAGCTTTTCAACGAATAACGCCGTTTTCTAAAATATCTTTTAGTTCTTGAGATATCAACTCTTAAACATTAATCTGTTTTATTCTTACTTCTATGGATTAATTTGGGCCAGCTTCAAAAAATCGTAATAAATCGGAATATTAAGAAAACGTTTTGAAACTATCAGCGTTTATTAATCAAATTATAAGCTTTTCAACGAATAACGCCGTTTTCTAAAATATCTTTTAGTTCTTGAGATATCAACTCTTAAACATCAATCTGTTTTATTCTCATTTCTATGGATTAATTTAGGTCAACTTCAAAAAATCGTAATAAATCGGAATATTGACAGATCGTTTTGAAACTATCAGCGTTTATTAATAAAATTATAACGTTTTCAACGAAAAAAACCGTTATCTAAACTATCTTGTCGTTCTTGAGATATCAACTGTTAAATACTAATCCGTTTTATTTTCATTTCTATGAATTAACTTGGAATATTTTTAAACAATAATAATAAATAGGAATGTTAATAAAAATCGTTTTGAAACTATCAGTGTTTATTAATACAACTATAAGCTTTTCAACGAAAAAGACCGTTTATTAAAATATCTTTTAGTTCTTGAGATATCAACTCTTAAACATTAATCTGTTTTATTCTTACTTCTATGGATTAATTTAGGTCAACTTCATAAAATTGTAATAAATCGGAATATTAACAAATCGTTTTGAAAGTATCGGCGTTTATTAATAAAATTATAAGGTTTTCAACTAACAAGACCGTTTATTAAAATATCTTTTAGTTCTTGAGATATCAACTCTTAAACATTAATCTGTTTTATTCTTACTTCTATGGATTAATTTAGGTCAACTTCATAAAATTGTAATAAATCGGAATATTAACAAATCGTTTTGAAAGTATCGGCGTTTATTAATAAAATTATAAGGTTTTCAACTAACAAGACCGTTTATTAAAATATCTTTTAGTTCTTGAGATATCAACTCTTAAACATTAATCTGTTTTATTCTTACTTCTATGGATTAATTTAGGTCAACTTCATAAAATTGTAATAAATCGGAATATTAACAAATCGTTTTGAAAGTATCGGCGTTTATTAATAAAATTATAAGGNTTAATAAATTTTAAAGCTTTTCAACGAAAAAGACCGTTTTCTAAAATATCTTTTAGTTCTTGAGATATCAACTCTTAAACATCAATCTGTATTATACTCACTTCTATGACTTAATTTGGGTCAACTTTAAAAAATCGTAATAAATCGGAATATTAAGAAATCGTTTTGAAACTATCAGCGTTTATTAACAAAATTATAAGCTTTTCAACGAAAAAGACCGTTTATTAAAATATCTTTTAGTTCTTGAGATATCAACTCTTAAACATCAATCTGTGTTATTCTCACTTCTATGGATTAATTTGGGTAAAAAAATTGTAATAAATTGTTTTGAAACTATCAGAGTTTATTAATCAAATTATAAGCTTTTCAATGAAAAATACCGTTTTCTAAAAAATCTTTTAGTTTTTAAAATTATTTGACATTAATTATTAAATGACTACCATTGATTAATATTTTTAAAAACTGGCAACTTCTTATACACACGAACAAGGTAAGTTGCCTATAAACGCAATATTATTAAGTTGTGAATGTTGTCGTTTCGATTAATTAAAATTAAAATAATCAACAATGATTTAATTAAAAAATAATGTGATAACGCATTTACTCCGCCCCTGGTGGTATTATCCTATACAACTCTATCCAAATATAACTTTAACTTAAAAGAAAACTTAACCACACTTAATAAAAGTATATTTTTCACAAACTGCTTATTAATTATGGCTGAATCAAATGGGGACCACAAAATAAAAGAGGGCTTTATTTGCCCTACATGCCATAAAACGTGTCAATCGGCAAATCATTTACTTGGACATTTTCAAGAGAAACATTCCGAAGAACAAGACTTACTAAAATCATTAAAAGGTAAGGTTTATGATTATATTTAAATAATGAGTATAATTATTAATGATTAACGTTTATTGTAGATTTAGTTAGTAAAGCTAAAAAGAAAATTTTGAGCTTTGACGAACAAGATATAGAAAAACCACAACAAGAACGTTATTACTTGGAAGAGAGCAAGCCCCAAGAGGTTAGTACAATTACCGATCATACCGATTTTTTTAAAGCAGTCAGAAGAGAACGCCTAGATCATAGAACAACAGAAACAAATAGGTTGATTTTAAGACTAGATAAATTATTAAAAGTACAAGGATCTGATCGCAAACAGCAGGAGCAGCGCTTAGTTGCTTGGTTAGATGGAACCACTGTTTCTAGATGCCCATCCTGTGCTGCTAACTTTAATTTAGCTAAAAGACAACATCATTGTCGACTTTGTGGAAGTATTATGTGCAACAATTGTTCTGAATTTTTAGCATATGACATAGCACGTAAATATTACAAAAAATACATTAAAATATAATCAAATAAACAATAATATAACCGCTTTAGGTACAATAGTTACACCAAAATACACAGAAGAAACCAATATAAGCCTAAAAAGCAGTAAAAATGAATCAGATAGTTTACGAATTTGTGGCCACTGTATGAATATGTTGGAATGTAGGAGATATATTCAAATGCATCAAATGGTCCAACCTAGAATTTGTTTATTATATGAACAATTAAGAAAGGTTAAAGCTGAATTATTGACATCAGTTGACCTTTATGAAAAGGTAAATACCTACATCTAACACAACATTTATTTACTGGTGTGAAGTTATCCATAAATCCCAGCCATAAACTTAAAACATTAATAATTCCGTAACCAATACGATTTGGGTAACCAAATTTCACACACAGGTCACTCTTACCCTCAAGAACAGCTAACCACCCCCATTTGGTAAAAAAAAAATTTTTCAACCCTCACCCCCGAAAAAGGGATGTTTTCGCCCTGATGGGCACCTTCGAATTAAACGAAATTCTACCACATAATAGAACACACTTCTAAGTATTTTTATCAATTTTCAAAACACCGTAAGCCCTAACGGTTTTCGAGAAAAAAAATCAGTATTATAAACCGCGGATGGGACTTTAGGGGTGAATTTGACCCCGTTGGGCACCTTCAAAATTGATGAAATTTTAGGATGATTTAGAGGATGCCTTTAGC
>NW_019280650.1:183062-200498 GCF_000648695.1 Onthophagus taurus | reverse complement strand
ATGTCAACTAAATTTGGATCCTAGATAAAGTATGCTCCGTGATGCGTTTACTTGTTACAAAACCATGTACATAGAGAAAAAGAAGACTGGCCTTAGGCAATTAACCTTAAAACAATTTTTAACTAAAAAAACTTAAGAATCGATAAGTTAATAATCGTTTATTTATTAAGTTATTTATGCTATCTTTACTTGTACCGACTTTTTTAAATTAGAATAAAATGTAAAAATAAGGTTCTTACTTTTCTAGTTTTATTTGAATTCAATCATTCACTTTCTATAAAAAAAATAATGAAATTGGATCGCCGATGTACGTTAATGCGGATGACAAATGTACGTTGTACGAACGTTAAGCGGGCGTTGACTGTATTATACTTTTTTTTTTATAAAAATCTGTTCGTTGCGACCACGGTTTATACACTTTTCTGACCTGCACTAAGTTGACATAACATTGTACTGACTTACACTTCATTGCACTATGACGTCATACGAGTGCCATGTCGTGCAGAGTAGTGCAGTCCCAACGAACAAAGCTCAGGTGTCTCACCTAAGTTGCCTCGGTCTATAGCCGAATTATGATTGAGTTTTTCAAAAAGTGTTTCAGATAAAAGTTGAATCGAATCATAATATTGTACATATTTTAAAATTAGTTTCAGTAATGGCGTTATTTTAAATAGAACACCCTGTATATTATTGCATTTTTTGATTCTTTGTGAAATTTCAATAGTACTTTGTTAAGGATACCTTAGGTCTAACTGATATCGTTATTGAATTATATGACGATTTTCGAAAAAAATGACATTTACAGCATCTTATAAATTTGGTAATATTGCCGAAACTGTGAAAGCTGGAAAGATTTGGTTTTCTGTTTTGGATTAACAATAAAAGAGCACATGTTTGCTAATAGAAAATTATGCATTTATATTATAGAGTTCTTAAGTAGGGATCTGTAATTTTCGAACTTTTTAATCATGGATAACTTATTTTTTTTAAATGGAACAATATACCAGTTTTTGCATAACTGGATGTAAAATTTAATTTCTTTTCAGTTTTATACAGGTATCATGGTGTCTATTTTCAACGGTTTTGGAGATATTCCCGATTTTTCAGTTTTTTACGATAGATATGTATTGCGAAGTAGGCTTAAGACTGGTAAAATGGAAGGTGGTCGACGCTTTGCAATACTATTAAAAGTTGAAGTAGGCTTGGAAAACAAACTAGATAAACTGTCATTAGTGTTCCACCCATTAGAACTGTCATTAGTGTTCCACGCTTTAGAACTGGTTTTCAAAGTATTATTTGTTAACATAATAATTAAAAATGTCACTTACGCGGAAATAATTAGTAGATATGGTTTTCGTCCTCGGCGAATGTAACAAAAACGCTTTGTTAGCGTCAAGAGTTTACGCACAACAATATTCAGATAGGAGGCATCCAAATAGGAGGGCATTTCTGTCCTTACTGGAAAGATTTACAAATACTAGATCCGTAAAACGTACTAAGCGCAACCGTAATAACTCCGTACTTACGGATAAAAACCAGTAGCTCGAATTGTTAGCTGTGCAAGAAAATGCAGAATCTAGTGTGCGTGAAATAAGTAGGAGAACAATCATCAGTAAATCTTCGGTACACAGGATTTTAAGAAAACATAATTATCATCCTTATCGAATCCAGTTGCACCAAGAAATTACTGAAGGCGATTTCGAAAGCAGGCTGTTATTCTGTCAGTGGGCAATTGAAAGAACTAATCTTGATGCGAATTTTTTCGAACAAGTGATGTTTTCGAATGAAGCTACCTTTCACAAAAATGAGTTTGTGAATCGTCACAATTGTGATTATTATGATACAACAAACCCCCATCGATTCCTTGCAACGCTTAGCCAGTACAGATGGTCAGTGAACGTGTGGGCAGGTGTCATTGGAACGCATATCATAGGCCCTTTCTTTCATAATCAACGTTTGTCGGGTAGGATTTATTTAGAATTTTTAGAAAATAATTTGGGCGTTCTGTTGGAAAATATTCCACTAGCTATTCGTCAGTGGATGTGGTTCCAACACGATGGTGCTCTACCTCACAATACCGCCCAAGTACGTCGGTATTTGGATGTGTCCTTTCCGGACCGCTGTATAGGACGAAGAGGACCTGTCAGATGGCCTCCGAGATCGCCAGATCTTACTACTTACGACCAACTACTCCTGATGATATTCGTCAACGCATTGTAAGAACTTTTCAAGAAATCACACCAGAAATGTTCAAAACTCCTTACAAAAACTATTTCTGTTATGTAGTGAACAAAACCGACTACATTTTGAACATTTGATGCAATAGTGTTTTTTTATTTGTGTTCTGTTTCCAGTGGTCTTGTTGTGTTTTGTTGGCCACTTTTTAAGCATGCCAGGTAATATTTCTGCTAGTCCCAAGCCTGGTAAAATACGAGGGGAAGGTGGCCGGCGCTGCGAAATAAGTATCTATCGTTAAAAACTGAAAAATCGGGAATATCTCCAAAACCATTGAAGATAGACACCATGATACAATGCAAGTATTTCCCAGTCTTAAAGTTATAAATCATAAATTCTTATTACGGGGTCATACTCATATGGAAGTAGACTGCCAGCACAGCATCATCGAACGTGCAAAGAAGAAAGCAAAACCATTAACAATTTTTACTTGTAACGATTGGCTAAATTTTATTCGCAATTGTAAAAAGCCTCCATTTAATGTGTACTCCATGGCCCTAGAAGATTTTAAAAGTTTTAGTACATTGTACTCCTTATCAACAGCGCCATTTATATCTAGAAAGAAAAGCAATGATGGCCAAGAGTTTAAACTGTCCAACATTGTTTGGCTTCAGCTTCGGCGAGAAGTATTTGGAACTCTTTTTTATAAAACGTCATTTAATGACAATTTTTGTTCCATTAATTTTGTATAGAAATATTCGAAAACCGTCAAATATACCAAAAAGTACGATAATCTTGTAACTCTCCTTAAGTGGGTCCCTGAAGAATATCAGGATTATTTCAGAAACTTCCCCCATACTGAAGAAGCATCAGATTTCCCTGATGATGAATGAGTTTATGAGTTAATATATTTTAAAATTTATTTTTTGTTGTAATAAGTTCATACATGATATTATTGTCCCAAATTATTGTTTTGTTGTAAGTCATTCAGAAATAATTTTTTGAAGCCAAAATGTAGTAAGTCCAATAAATTCGTAAAAATAAAAAGTTTTCATAAAATGTTTTGTTAATGAATAAAGACAGATTATTAGTATTAAATAACAATATTTTCGCGATTATGAGGTAAATTGTTTGTGAGCTGAGAATATGAAAATTATATTATTATTTCAAATTAAAAATAGTATATTTTTCGTTATTTCACAATTATGTCATTTTGGACTTAAGTCCCTTTAGCTCTAAGGTACAGACTTATTTATCTAGGGAAGGAAAGAAATTAGTATAGATAGTTGATTTGTGAAGTTAAACTCTGTTTTTACCATGATTGATTGATGTTAATGTTAATTGTCATTTCAACTTCGAAAGAAAATTGTTACCAACACGATCCGCCAAAATAACTGACGTTTAGTGATATTTTGTTTCACCAACTCAACGACATCTAGAAGGCATTTAGTTAGTAATAATCGCAAATTAAAACATTTATTCCTTGGTACTTAATATACTACAATAAAAATTCATTAAAGTCACTTCATTTAGCACAAAATACAAACTATACAATCCATAAAGTCTACCGTGTAAACTATGCCTGAACTGTCAAAACAAAGTCAACAAAGTTGTGATTTGTCAAATAAAATTTTGAGGTTAGTTCTTCAATTAAACGTTTTAAATAAGTGAAAAATTCAAATTAGCGTCAAAAAACCATCATGGAAGAACCCTCATTAAATTTGTTATCATCCCCGGATTTTAATCCGGAAAAGTACGTTAGAGAATTATCACAAAATTGTATTGGCGGTCAAGAACTGGCTCGTTTACGGAAAACAATCCAATCACTTTCAGAGGATACAAACGGCAGTTTAAAAAAGAACGTCTATGATAATTACATGCAATTTATCGATACAGCGAAAGAAATATCTCATTTAGAAAGCGAAATGTATCAACTTAACCATTTGTTAACAGAACAAAAGTCTTTATTGGGTGCTTTGTATAATACAGCAATTTTGGGGGATGATGCTTACATTGTTGTTGAAGCAGATCTTAGTAAAGATAATAATGAAGCAAAAAAAGAGGATTTAAGAAAGATTAAAATGATGGCTTTGAGAGAAAAAATAAGAAATTGTCCTGAGATATTAGATGATCCCAAAAAGATTTTATTGTATGAAGGATATTTAACTGAATTAGATTCTTTAGAGAACACCCCAATCCAAAGCGTTTATGGGGTATTATTTACTGATGGTTTATTGATTGCTATTTCAGATTTCTCAAATCGTGAAACAAGCAGTTTTAAATTTGATGTGTTTTATGATTTGGGAACCATTGCCATTGTTAATGTTAAAGATTTGGGGAATGTAAAACAAGCTTTTAAACTCTTAGCTTTCCCAGATACGCGAGTTTTTCAATGCAAATCAAGTATCATTAAAAAAGAATGGTTGGACAAGTTAGATCAAGCAAAAAAAGATAGATTAACACAAGATCAAACTAAAAAAGAACCCATCATTGATAAATCACCATCAAGATCATCCTCCATTGATGTTCCATATACAAATAATCCTTTTGAAGAACATGAAGAAGATATTTTTCATCATCCTGATTGGTTTATTGAGGTTTCTGATGATTTAGATGTTTCAGTTGCTCAAAGACATTTCGAGGAAGCACTTTCTTTACTTGATAAAGCAAAAGAATACATTTCTAAATACACTCCACCAAAAAATCAAGATGACCACATTTTCAATGATATTAGATTGAAAGTTGATCAAAGACAAACTAATTTGATTGATGTTTTGATGAAAGAATTGGAAGTAAATCCAGATAAATCACTTCAAGGTGGATTAAGAGCGGCAAGACGAGCTGTTCGTTTATTAAATCAACTTGATCGTAAAATGCAATCATGCGATTTGTTTCTAAAATTATGCAGTAGCATGTTAAAAATTCAATGTAAACAAGTAAAACGTGAAGGATCTACGTTTGTTTATACAAAAAATTTAACGAGTGTTGTTTTCACAAATTTGTGCCATATGACGGAGGAATTTTTAAGAGCTTTTTCCACTTCGTCGAGTTGTATTTCCGCTTATGTTGTTTGGGCAAGCAATGAAATTGCGCTTTTTACTAGCCATTTTATTAAACAAGCTTTCGTCCCCCAAACATCTTTAACAACTTTAGCTGATTGCATTATTCTTGTTCGTTCGCAATGTGATCGTTTATGTAAATATGGAATCGATTTGTGTTATCAAATCGATGGATCTTTAAGGGACCACTTAAACCAAGCTTTAAAAGATACTAGAAATAAATTAATTGACTTAATTAAAGTACGATGTTCGGAAGATAAGTGGACCCCAATGAATTTAAAGTCCAGAAATCATTTGTCGCGGTATCTTCAGGAATTTAAAGATGTTGGCTTGGAAGTTAATAATTATGTAACTGGGGATTATTGGTTGCAGTTAACGGCGAATACGATGTCTTTTACGAAAGTGTTTTTAACTTTAGTAGAGGATTGTATGAGATTGCAAGCGCCGGATTTGTTGTACAGAATTGAAAGTACTTTGTATTCTGTTTTTGAAGCTCAATTGAAACACATCGAGGTTACTTTAAGGAACGAAAAACGTAATGAGGTAAAAAAATATTATAATTATTTTTGATGACACTCATTTTAACATGAAATACATCACTCATTAACCTTTCGTTACTCACATGCGGACTCATAAAAATAGTTTATTGTATGATAATAAAACCCTTCGGGGTAAACGTTTATAGTTCTATGTACCTGGTACACTATTTAGGACATTTAGCCAATATTTCAGCCGTTTTTGTAATCTTCTTTACTTTGTGTTTTAAATTGCGGTGTCCCGCACCAAAATATTTTATGGTATGACAATAAAACCCTTCGGAGTAAACGTTTATAGTTCTATGTACCTGGAGTACACACTATTTAGGAGATTTATCCAATATTTAAGTCGTTTTTATACCCTTCATTACTTTGTATTTTAAACTGCGGAGTCGGTCAGTCCGCTATAAGCGACGGTGCTGTGAAGTTCAAAAGTGTAATAAGCAATGGCTACATACGAAAAAGAACAAGAAGGATTGAGCCGACTTATGGACGTGTGTTTTTGTTTCAAGAGATGGAAGAGGAAGAAGACGATGAAAATTTAGAAGACTGCGAAGAAGATGACGAAGTAGCGGAAAATCTTGCCGACAAAGAGGAGGCGGAAAATTCTTCTAGTGAACAGGACGTATCGGATGCAGAACAAGAACCATAACAGGTCCATATTTTATTGGGAAAGATTCTACAAAATGGCAAAAACATGATCCACGTCGAAATGTAAGAACGCGTGCCGAGAATATAATAAAACATTTGCCGGGTCCAAAAGCTTCGCTAAAAGGTACCAAGAATTATTTAGAAATTTGGAAGTATTTTTTCAACATAGACATAAACATCATTACGATTTGCACCAACAAATACATTCAAAAACACCAAGAAAACTATAGTAGAGAAATGGATACGAAACTGACTAGTTTGTCGGAAATAAAAGGACTCCTTTATTTGGGTGGAGTGTTGAAATCCAATCGACTACACGCTGCGGATTTATGGAGCACAAACGGAACAGGTATAGAATTACTTCGGTTAGTTATGACGCGAACTAGATTTCAATTTTTGCTACAAAGTTTACGTTTTGACGATTTGGAGACGCGGAATGAAAGAAAATCAATCGACAAATTAGCTCCTGTGAGAGATATATTTGAAATATTTGTTCAAAATTCCAGAAATGCATATACTCCATTTGAGTATGTAACAGTCGACGAAAAATTAGAGGGATTTAGGGGAAGATGTCCCTTTAGACAATACATTTCATGCAAGCTAAATAAATATGGAATTAAGATATTTGCTTTGGCAGATGCAAAGACATACTTTGCTTGCAACTTAGAAGTGTACGTAGGCGTTCAACCAACAGGGCGATATTCATGTAGTAATTCTTCTCAAGCTGTAGTAGAAAGACTATGCGAACCACTAAAAGGTTCAAATAGAAATGTGACAGCCGTTAATTGATTTACGTCGTTAGTTCTAATCAATACTCTAAGAACTAATTTCAAATTGACCTATTTGGGGACTGTCAGAAAAAACAAACGTGACGACCAATTGGATCCACCATGTACGGTTTTCGGAAAAACATTACCTTAGTTTCGTATATTCCTAAAAGAAACAAGAATGTTCTATTGTTATCAAGTTTACATCATGATGACAAAATTGATGAAGAAACTGGCAAACTTGACATGATAATGGATTACAATCGCACAAAAGGTGGAGTAGATACATTGGACAAGTTATGTGCTGCATACAACTGTGCAAGAAATACTCAAAAGTAGCTAAATGGTGTTTCTTTAGGCCTTGCTAAATGTGCAAATGTGCTGGAATGAATGCGCAAGTTATTTACTTATTGAATAACACAGAAATAATACGGTTTCGTTGAAGAGAATTTCTTCAAATTTTATTAGCTGCGTTGGTGGAAGACTCCCTCCGCTAACGTCTGCAACAATGTAATATATAAGAGCGATCAAATTCATAATACGAGAAATTCTTAAGCTCGATATAAGAACGAAACAACAACCGCAAACATCATCGAATGTAAGAGGATTTTTGCAATCGTGTAAAAAATCGCCCAACAAGATTTTCTTGTAAAAGATGTTTTCGATTCATTTGTGGTGAGCATTCTATTTCAGTATGTTCCGAATGTTTCGAAGAAATATAATCGCATTTTTGTAGTTACATGTAAATAAATTATTGTACCAAGTTATTGATTTTCATTTTAGAATAAAGCATCTAATATGTATATCTATTAGTTATGGAATTTATATACAATCATTCACACTCAAAATTTCTATTCTTTAGATCTGAAATATATAATTTTTGGCACATAATTACATTAAAAGACGTTTAGTTGTTTGTAAATAAGTTTCTGATTTAATAGCATCACTTCAGATCTAATAATTATGGTGCGGACTGGTAGTCCGCTGTGAGTAACAGATCACAGGATTCAAAGGTGAGTAACGAAAGGTTAAGAATTAGACTACAACTTTGAAACTTCGGTAAAATAATGTTTTATTATCAACTGAGAAACGATGAAAGTTTAGTTGGAAAAAAACAAAACAAAAATGAACATTTTTCAAGAAAAAGCTATGCAGTGGTCGATGTCCTCCTAGGGTATCTCGTTCCATGCAACCTCTAGATAGTGTCGAAGTTCATCCAAATTCTCAGGAGACCTGGGTACTTGTCTTAGTCGCCGACCCATCATATCCCAGACATGTTCAATTGGCGACAAGTTCGGTGACCTTGCAGGCCAGGGCAAAATCTGCAATCCAACCTGCTCCAGGAACCTTCTTGTAACCACAGCAGTATGGGGTCTTACATTATCCTGTTGGAAAGTGGCATTCTGCAACGTCTGCATGAAAGGTACTAACACCGGTTCCAGAACGTTGTCGATGTAACGACGTACGTTTAATGTGCCTGGAATGAACGTAAGGGGTGTCCTTCGTCCAGCACATATCGCCACCCAAACCATAGCCCTAGGTGTTAAGGCTGTGTGTCGTCTTTGAACGAACTTCAAATTCCGTCTTTCTCCTCGATGTCGCCGCTCCCTTCTACGACCATCATTCACTTATAAACAAAACCTTGATTCATCGCTGAAGACGATGTCATTCCATTAAAACCATGCAAGTCTGGCTGCTCTATGGGGAGGTGTTAATGGAAGCCGAAGGTAAGGACGGTATAAATGAAGCCCAAAGGAAGACATTCTTCTGTAAGCAGTTGCCATCGACAAGTGTCGGTTCAAAGCTCTCGTCCAATCCACAGCAATCGACCTTGTTTGAAATCGATCCCTGGTAGCCATCCGCCTAAGGCGTCGGTCTTCACGTATGTTGCTTCTTCGGGCGGGTCTTCCACCAGGACGGTGCCCCTGAATACCTTCTTCGGAACATAAACACCATATCCGAGCACCTGTAGTGTGGTCCAGATTCAGCCTTCTCCCAATCTCTCGGAATGAGAGACCCGCCTCTTTCATACCGATAATTCGGCCCCTATCAAAGTCATTGATATGGGCAAAATTTCGACGACGTCGCATTGGGGGCATTACAAGGCATCTATTTGACAGTTTGGCAATTAAATAAACTGACATTTTGTGGGCAGAAATTCATTAATTGCTAGGAAGAAATTATTGAAAGTTGGAGATAACAATGGTACAGGAAACATAACAGTTGATTTTTTTCGGCGGAAGTTTTCATCGTTTCTTAGTTGATAATAAAGCATTATTATTTTACCGAAGTTTTAAAATTGCAGTTTACATTTTAGTGGGTGGTGGATTTCATATGAAAGTGAGCATATTTTAGTGTGAATTAATTTGGTTAGTTTATTTTATTTTATCGTTTTAATAACAAAATTGATTAATTTGTGAGTATTGGGTTTATTATCTTTAATATAGTGTTTAATCAGGTTGTGTAATTTTTATTGGTAAATATCAAATCTCATGAGTGTTATGCAACAAAGTTATTATAAAATGTATATAAATTATTAAGTTTAAACGGAATCCACCGAAAAATCGAAGCACCCACCTCTCCATATTTAGAAAACCGTCCATAATTTTATAGCAAAGGTTTCAACTACGCCGTAACCCCCAAGACTATTCCGGTCGAAGAAACCATTGCCAACGTCGACCACAATGGACAAACAAAAAGCCGAAATTCTGCGAATGGACATCTCCAGGATCCTACGTTTAGCCAAACCAACCAAGCCCAACTTGGTTCTAAGTGAACTCCAGGCCTTAAAACGACTTTAAAATATCCGTGATATCTGTGATCGCGACAGATGACAGGTCTACTTCAGGGTTGCACTCATGCACACGCCTTGCTTTATCTCTCAATACCTTACGGGGGAAGCCATTGTCCTATCCCCATTTCCTAACCAAAGAACTAAGAACCTAAGACCATTCATGAGTTTTGATGAGCACGAAGAAAGTAGTCTTGCCAGGCGACCCAACTAGCAATTGGTGCTACTCGGATCCAGGCTACTGGAAGAAATATATGAAAGCCACTGAACATGGGTATCTGGAATGTTTATAGTTTGGTTGAATGAGGAAAACTAGCCGTAGTGAAGGGAAATCTACAGGTATTCCATAGATAGTGGAAATATAGACGCACTGGAAAGGCTCGGAACAACATCATTTTCTCAGGTGCTGATTACTCATCAAATCATCTCCAGAAACGCCGTCAGAATTAGAGTGAATAAAAACTAGCACAGGTAATAAGAGAACATAAAGTCATCAGATCATAGGATAATGCTTATAAAGTTGCAGGCCTATCCGATTAACCTCAATATAATACAAGTTTACTTCCCCACAACTAACGTAAGAGATGAAGATGTGGACGAAGTATATTCCCAAATGGATCAACTACTACATACTTTCTCTAATAAAGACATCACGATGATAATTGCCGATTTCAACGCCAAAATAGGAACTCCAACGTTCAAGGAGCAATTGGCATGTTTGGTTTGGGTGACAGAAACGCTTACTGCAGTTCTGCATAGAAAACGAGTTCTCCATCACAGACACGTTGTTGCTTTCTTCCTTTTCTTTCTTACATCTTTTGACTTACCTACTCTTTCGTCATTACATTTTTGCAATAATAGTGATTCATTTCGATGCAACTGTTTGTCTCGATAATCAAGTAACGACTAATGTACCTACTGCACTGTACTACACTTTTCAAAACATATCGGAATATAAAAACCATAAATTAACTTTTAACTTGCATTTATTTATATGTAGTCGTAATAGTTTCGGGTTACCCTATTATCAGCGACAAAGTCAATGAAGCTATAAGAAGTGTAGACTGGAAATCAAGTAAAAGTAAAGTATTTTCTTATCTGATGTATGAACAAAATGAAGATGAAAATTAAAACACAAATGGCGTCGTTAAAAAGTGTGGAATTTTATAAAATTAGAAAAACAATTAAAATCTTTAAGATCGTATTAAAGATGTGTTGGTGGGATGAGATGAGGCGAGACTGAAGAGAACAAGTTAAAATTCCAATATCGGAATACACCATATTGTAAGACTGACAAATCTTAGGTCAAGGAAAGATAGAAAATTGAGTGCGGGCAACTAATCTCAACAAATAATAACAAAGATAACCAACAATAAAGAATATAGCACACAGAAATGGGGATCTCAGTAATGAGAGAGGAAGTAAGTGCTGTACCCAGCAAATCACCAGGAGAAGATAACGTCGTGGCTGAAATGATAACAGCACTAGGAGACTCGGGTATCGATGTTATGCACAGAATATGTCAATTGATTTGGGATCAGGGTGGATGGCACGAGGACTGTACTAAATCGATATCTGTGCCACACCACAAAAAAGGTTCCAGAGAGGTATGTGACAATTTTCGAATAGGTGCCCTCATCTCAGAACACCTAAAGTCCTACATATTCTCATAACTATCTCCAGAGCATGCGGGCTTTGTGCCAAATATTGAGCATAAGGCAAAACATTAGGGAATTTAACACGACTACTTATTTATGCTTTATAAATAACACAAAGCCCTTCGATTGCGTTCAATGACACAATCTGGATGAAATGGGCAATGTGTCTCTATGAGAATAACACAGCATACGTAAGAGTTGAGAACGATCTGATTGATCTATTCCAGGTGGAAAAGGGTGTAAGGCAAAGGGTGCATACTCAGTCCCTTCAACATCTATGGCGAGTGGACCTTGATGTAAACCTTGGAAGACTGCAATGGAGGAATATCAATGGGTGGCGTAAAAATTAATAACCTCTGGTACGTGGATGATACCGCCCTGATTGAGCGACCGTTTCGGGCCAATTGAGCAATGCATGAGTGAAATCGGTTTAACCGTGAACAAAAAGAAAACTAAAATTATGATGATTGACTGAGCAAACAATAACAGACCTGAAATATGGAAGATATGGGTAGTATTGACACAGTCAATACTTTCATCTACCTTGGCTCAGCATAGGTCATCTAGGTTGAGCTAATCTACCTAACATACATATTGAGAAGTCATGCAACCTCTTTAACAACGAATGAGGCTGGTATGGAGCCTGGTCTTCTCTATCTTTGCGACTAAGAAGATTTTTCAAAAGCATTTCAACGCCTATGTTCATTTCCGTTGTTGGTTTCTTCCTTTTCATTCTTACATCTTTTTATTTATTCTTTCGTCATTGCATTTTTGTAATATTTTTGCAATAATAGCCATTAATTTCAATACGTTTGGCACGATGATCAAGTAACGACCAATGTACTGCACTGTACTACACTTTTCAAAACATATCCTCGTTACCTGTACCTTCAAACTGGTTATGCTATTTAATTAATTACTATACTACGTCCCATAGTAACTCATCTTTTTTGAGATAAATTTTATAAAATTGACTTTTATCAAATAAATGATTTACACCACTGTGTGCTGTGAAATTGATTAATTTCATTCGATGCAGAAATGTGTCTTTGAATGTGACAAAACGGTTAATTATTGTTGCATATTTTCTTCTAATTGAAAAACTGTTTTATGGTGGTTTTCAATCAATTATTTAGTAATCAATTATTTTCACAACTTTCAAGTTTGGCATGTATATGTCGAAAATTCTTCTCATTTGTCTTGACAGTTCCACACTTATAACCTTGGCTTGAATAATGAAAAATATCAAAAAAATACACTTAATACTGATCATGAATAATAAAAGTAATAAAACTATTGTTATAAATAATATAATAAACAATATTTTATGTATGAATTAGTTTTAAATGTTTTAATTTTTTTAGCAACGACAATTTATAATAAAAAATGCCAATTTTCTCCTGACGACCGTTTTAAAGTTGGCTCAAGATAAATTCAAAGCGGTTAACAAAATGGAATCGGAGAAATTATCGAAATTAAAGATGGAAAATTCTGCTTTAATTAAAGGAGTTACTCCTACTACTAGAAGTATTCCAAAATACAACAACGAAGAATTTGTTTAAAATATCATAATTTAAAGTAACTATAACAAGGAAAAGACGTTTATAGGAATTCTAAAAAACAATAAAATCTTAATTAAAAATTTATATTTATAAAATTATGTTAATTATTATAATCAATTATAATTAAAATATATTTATATCATTTCAAAATTTTTTTTAACTCAATAACTTAATTAATCACTGTTATCACTATCGGAATAAGCAGCTAACAATAAAAGACTATTTGTTCCATTTTTAGGTACACTCTCTTTTTCAATTTTTAAATTACTTACATCATTAGATTCTTTTAATTCTAATTTTTTTGAATTACTTTTATCATCAACCACTTCATTATTAATTGGTTTAGAAATAGTGGCAACTGGAGCTTTTACATCTTTAGCTTTAGGCTTAACCAATCCACTAATAAATTTTTTTGAACTTAAAATACCTACTTTTCTATCCCAATCATTATTACTTTTTATTTTATCTGATTTTTGTACTAAACTTTTTGATGAAGATGCCGATGAGCTATTTGATGAATTAGTTTGAGTTTGATCAAAAGGAACTTCATCTTCAATGATTTCTTCTTCAACAACAAATTTTCTTTTACTTTGGAAATTAACAGTTCTAAAACAATTTGGTTAATAAACACAATTTAATTCAACTCAATAAAACTAACTTAATGTAATCTTCATCTAATTGTTTTAATTTTTCTTCTCGTTCTCTTTCAGTTAATTTGGAATCATACACAGATAACATCGAGTCATAATCAACAGCTTCTTGTCGTCTGTTTAAGTCTTTTAATTCTTCTAAAGATTCCAAAAGTTCAATTTCATTTTTACTTTGTTTAGTTCTGTTTTCTAATAATTTCATTGGATTATTAGCTTCTTCTTCTTTTAATTCTTCCTCTTCTCTAAGAGCTTGTTCTTCAGCCAATTTCAAAGCCATAAAATTTCTAGTGGCACCTGCTTCAATTTCGTAATCTGTACTTCGGGGATCAGTTTTAAATGAAATTTCTTGTAAACACCTTGTACACTATAATTAATAATGATTGTCAATTGGAGAATGCAATAATATGTAAAAATTACCTTTATATAAAACCGATAAATTCTAATACCCAAATAATCCTCATTTTCAACATCTTCTTTTCGTGCATTAAATTTTTTTCCTTTATAAATATACTCACCACAAGTGGCACAACGCATGTTAAATGGAGCCATTAAACGTACTGTATATTGGCGGTTCTTCGGTAATTTCATGCGAGGGATTTTCGAAGGATCGAAATCCGGAGGATAGTATTTCTAAAAAATTATATTTATTATATTTTTTTTCTTATTACATAATTTCTTAGATACTTACGTTTAATACTTTACGTTCTGACATTTTTCTTAATTAATATTTGGTTCAGTTATGAAAGAATTAGTAAAAAAGAACGTTCCTTTTCGTTTTTGAGGTTAAATTATTGTTGACAGAACTGACATATTAAATATATTTGCTATGTCACTTGATAGATGGCGCTGAACTGCTTATTATTTTTCTTTTCTTCTTTGCACATCATGAGGAACCTGGAGGAACCGTAAGGATAATAAAATACGAAATCTTTGAATCCCAGAATGGTTTTAAAGTAATCCTTCAAGAACAGTATTTAGAACGTAGCACTAGATGCATATAGGCATAGATGCACATTTCTAAAATTCTGACAACAGTAAGGAAAGGATGTAAGATCATTCCCAAATATGTTGGTAAGATTAACATTAGATTTAATAGACGAGTGTGTTGCTTATTAGGGTCGAGATAAGCACAACGCCAACTCTGGATATTCTGTTAGACCTCTCTCCTTTGCATTTTCATATAGAGAAAGTGGTTAGAACTACCATTTAGTAAGGTGACCAACTATTTTTTGTTCAAAAAGAGTACACTTTGCAAGTATTTCATAGGTGAAAAAAAAGAAGAAAAAACGATAAAAACTTTATTTTCTTTTAAAAACATATTTTTCTTTGGACTGGATTTTCTTTGCAAAATGAGGATGTTGGTCTAATAATGTAGCCACATCCGAACAACTTTCATTTTGCATATTAAATTTGACTGTTAAGACGGCAGATAATGTTTTTACAGAAAGTAGCGACTTCTTACTGCTCCAATAATCATTCCCTAGTGAAAATACCCTTTCAACAGCAGCATTAGTCCCTGGACAACACAAGGAAATTTCTATTAAAACTTTTAAATTTTCATGTGGGATATGTTCTAAAATGCCGAAAGATTTCTACCCATCTTTTGTCAAGTTCTATTTTCCATAGTGCCATTTCTTCAATTTTTCTTCATTTAAATATAAATTTACTCTTCGAATTTCTTCAAAGACAAAATTGTCATTAATAACAATATTTTTTACTTCCTTCATTACAAATTCGACTGCTGAAGAAACTTCTTTCCATTTAATTTTACTATTTAGAAGGGTCTATTTGAAACAATTTAATGCTCTAAAGTTCACTATCCATTCTTCAATATATTCATAGCAAATTTTATAAAAATTTTTAACTTCTTTTAGAAATTAATTTTTTATTCCGGGATTGGAATCTTCCAAAACGGTCAGTTTATTGTAGTATGAAATCGTTTAATACAATACAAACTTCTGCTGCTGAAATTTTATCTCCTTCAATTTGTAGAGTAATTTTATGAAACCACGACGCCTGACTGTAAATAAAATAAAGCATAGGTTCTGACATATCGTTTTGAAAGAATTTCTTCAAAATTGTAGGACATTTGTCAAGGCTTAAAAAATATGAACGTAGTGGATCATTTAACTGCAAAACGCGTTCTAATGCTGGAGTTAAAGCAAGCCATCTGACTTTGGAATAACCAAGCAGTTTTTTGTATTGAACACCACACTCTTTACAAAATTCTTGAAACAATACATTTGTAATAATTACTTCCAAATCTATTGACATTGAACTTGATGCTGTATTGATGGCATTTGATATAACGTGAGCATTACAACCAATTCCCAAAATATTTCGTTTCAGAAGATCTTGTAATTTTGTGTACACATTATTGACACCTTTACGGGTGCGTCCTCCAAAATTAGTATTTGTGTTATCAGCCAAGAGCGCCAAAATTTTCTTATTCATATTGTTGTCTGTTATAACTCGAAATAAGTAATTAGACAAAATGTCTGATGTTTCCCCTTCGATTGATTCCAAATTTAAAATCTTAATTTGAATACCGTTCTTAATATCGAAATACCGTACTAAAATTGGATAAAGTTTTATTTTATTGTGATTCGATGCGTCTGATAGAATAGATATACAGGTGTCACACAAAAAACGCCCCAAGCTGTAACTCTGTCATTTATATTCCGATTTTCATGACTGAGGCATCAAATGAAATGGTTTGATGAATACTATGGTTCATGCTACAAATGAATTTTTTTCAAGGCCATCTTCAATTTTAAGCGATTATTAACTTTTGTTTTTCAAATTGCTCCATATATTTTTCTTCACGTAGAAAAATAGAGATTGTTTTTCTGAATCTACTGATGTGCAATACATCCACTTTGAATGTAATTTTAGCAGAAAAAAGACACCTGTATATACAGGTTGTCGCACAAGAACGCCGTAAGCTGTAACTCCGTCATTTACCTTCCGATTTTTATGAACGAGGTAACAAATGAAATGGTTTGATGAATGCTATGATTCATGCTACAAATAAAACGCCATTTTCGATTTCAAGCGATTATCAACTTTTGATTTTCAAATTGCTCGGTATGTTTTTCTTCACGTTATGGGATAGAAATTGTTTTCTGAGCCCATTGATGTACAGGGTGGTTCAAATTCGATGTCCGAATAGGCTAACTCGGAAACTATAAGAGTTAGAAAAAAAGTAGCTTACATGTCATGATCTCGTTTTTCGAGAAACTGCTAATGCCGAAAACCTCATAGCGCTATCGTCTTTTGTTTTTCCGCTAGAGGCTAAAATTGAAAATATCGTAAAACCAGCAAGCGCAATTATCTTGGATATTATTATAGCTGGAGTATTATAACTAAGACATTATATGGACACTTTTTTACAGAGAATTTGATGACGTAGTCAAAAAAATTTTGTCGGTTTTAGATTTTGAGATATCATCACAATTTTCGTTTTTTTAAATGGAAACAACCACTGATTATTCGCTTATTAAATTCGTTATTTTTTTCTGATTACAAAAATATAGGGTTTGACAGGTCTATTTCTTATTGTTTTAGAATAAAGCTAAAAATAAACT
>NW_019280650.1:97223-182215 GCF_000648695.1 Onthophagus taurus | reverse complement strand
CTGTAAAAATCACCTTTACGGGTGCGTCCTCCAAAATTAGTATTTGTGTTATCAGCCGAGAGCGCCAAAATTTTCTTATTCAAATTGTTGTCTGTTATAACTCGAAATAAGTGATTAGACAAAATGTCTGATGTTTTCCCTTCGATTGATTCCAAATTTAAAATCTTAATTTGAATACCGTTCTTAATATCGAAATACCTTACTAAAATTGGATAAAGTTTTATTTCATTGTGATTCGATGCGTCTGATAGAATGAATAAATATGATACAGAATCGAGATTTTCTGATAGCATTTTCTTGCAGTATTCATTAAATATGCTGGTTACGATAGACTCACATTTTGTTCGCGCACAAGAAAATTCCTTCCAAGATTTAACTAAAATATTGAATATTTATATTTTGTTCAAATAATTTTTTGTATGTAAATTAAGTTGAAAGAAATTTAGATCCACTCCTAAACCCCACCTACTAACAAAATATTTTTCCATTACTTTGTATAATATTCTAAGTACTGAAGATGAAACATTAGTTTCGAAACATGTCAGCTTGAATTGAATTAAACATTTTAGTGTTTCTCAAAAAGTTTTTACTTTTACCTACATCATATTTTACCCTCCATAACTGCCAATTTTTTTCATTAGTTCCAAAAGTATTCCCTTTAAAAAATGTTGTCAGTTTGGATGTTGACGCTGCTGTGTCATGAGACGTTTTATGTACTTTAGTTTCAATCTGTGCCGTTATTGCACTACGTCCATGAATTGCAATTGAAAATTCCCTATTACAGATTGTGCATTTAGGAGTCATCATTTCGATTTTTAACTACAATGAACGGAAACTCTTTTTTTAAATTTTCGTTTAAACGATTTTTCCATCTTTTATTATCGCACATATTTGAATTAATAATCTAAAAATTATATTAGTAATATATTTTTTATTTTGATTTTAAATCAATATTATAATCTGATATTATTTAAGTAAAATGAAAATGAAACTATAATATTAATACTTACATGCAACTTCACCTTCACTACATAAATAAAATAAAATTTTATTTTATTTTGTACACCTCAAATCTTGTTAACTTGAACAAAAAGTACGAAATTGTTGGTTTTCTCTAACCTCAAATTAATTAAACAGAAAGGGAATTCCCATAAAACTTTGCCGTACATACTACGCATGCGTCAAGACTGTCAAGCATGCCGTACATACCGCACATCAAAGATCAGCCTGGGGATTACGTATAAAATTATACAAATGAGTACTTTCAGAGTACAGGATTTGAAAAGAGTACGGTTTGCGAAAAAAGAGTACAAAACTCAGTAAATGAGTATAGTTGGTCACCTTACCATTTAGGGCAGATGTACCAGCTCTGTGAACCTGGAACCCGAGTTTACGATATTTTGGTTTTATTAGTACCATTCGATAGAGAATCGTTTGTACTCGTTTGTACCACCTTTAATTTCGTTTGTACCTCAGGACCTAACGAGATAAAATAATTTTGAAAAATTGCCGGAACCCCACTTTTTGATATTCTAATTTTATTAATACCATTCGATAGAGAATCGTTTGCACCAGTTTCGATTTCGTTTGTACCTCAACCGGTTCCAAAATACAGCGATTTTTTGATTTTTCAGAATACCGCTGAAAGTGTGTATCTCCGTTATTAATAGAGATATCGCAAAACGGTCGATAGAATTCGATAGAAAATCGTTTGTACCCGTTTGTACCACTTTCGATTTCGTTTGTACCTCAACCGGTTCCAAAATACAGCGATTTTTTGATTTTTCAGTGTGTCGCTGAAAGTGTGTATCTTCGTTATTAATACAGATATTGCAAAACGGTCGATGGAACTCGATAGATAATCGTTTATACCCGTTTGTACCACTTTCGATTTCGTTTGTACCTCAACCGATTCCAAAATACAGTGATTTTTTGATTTTTCAGTATACTGCTGAAAGTGTGTATCTTCGTTATTAATTTAGATATCGCAAAAGGGTCGATGTGGTTCGAGAGTGAATCATTTTGGTGAAAGTTGTGTTCGGTGAAGAACATGACAGTACGATTTTTTCACACAATCAAGCCGCTCACCAGACCCTGCAGGCCGTGAAAACGTTTTCGGTTCTGGTTAATGACTGAAAAGAACTTTAAACACACTGAGTTCTAACAACAGAGTTAAAATGTTTGTGGGGCCTGAACCAACAGTTGAAATTATTTGCGAAACATAGGATTGGACTATGGGCTGAAGAGATACTTCGCCTACCGTGGACCAGTTCTCCTGGAACGAGTCACGTTAAGTTGTTTATTAACATCGCCACTGTCAAACCCGGAAATATTTTAGGACTTGCTCGTAGCAACATTAAAGTTCTAATGGGTGTCTTTATTGGGCACTGCCGATTAAAGACACACCTCAACTTGTTGGGCCTAGCCGACGATGTTGAATGCCGACTATTTACGGAGGACGAGGAGACGGTTGAGCATGTTTTATGCCACTGTAAATCGTATCAGATTTTCGATTTTTGAGCGATTTTTCACCGAGCAAGGTATTAATATTCGTTAATAGCATTGGGCTGCACAGTGAAATTTGATAATGTTATCTATTGGTGTTCAATAGATCTTTGAGGTCGCGGTGCAAGGTTGGTTGGTCCGTCTACCCGATATATAATTTATGTAATGTAATGTAGGGTCGAGAAGCTCCAACCCAACCCAACCCAACCCATCATACAAAAGCTTAATGTAAAAATTAGAGTAATTTTGAAAATTTCTTTGTAAACAAAGAAATTCTTTTTTCAAATGTATTAAACAAGATGAATTATAAGTATTATGTTGAATAATTTAAGTGAAATATGAAAATTTGGTACGTTAAGGGATGAACTAATAAAATATGTTTTTATTAGTGGTTAGAGATAAAGGAATAAAAGAAAATTTGTTAAAAACAGAAAACTTGACTATAAAAAATGTATTACCTACAGATTTGCAGAAAAGAACATAATGAGAAGCGATTATCCAAGTTGGTAAACCTACAACATTTTTTTCATAAGCTTTAAATGACACCCAACAATGATATGGTCAAAATAAAAAGTTGCTAGCTGTAGTGTTTGAATGTGAAAGCTTTAGACAATATGTTCTAGGTGGATATCGCCATTTAGACAGACCAAAAACTCGATTCTACGATTTTTCACAGCGCATGCAATCGAATTGTGTATAAGTTTAAACTAAACGCTTTACTATTGGTGTCTGGTATACAATTTTAGTACTGTTAAGCGGCATATTGCTCTATAATTTTTGGACTCTGTGGTATCTGGTATCAACTTTTTTTTGTACAGGTGTCCAAATTTCGATGGGTTTGCAGGATATCTCAGTTATTATGAAAGATAGAAAGTTGCGGCTTTCGCGAACCTGAGCTACTTTTTTGTGAAACTTACAATGGCGGAAACCAAATTTTCATAGCTCTCTTCGTGTTTGATATTCAGGGAGTGTTTCAAAATTTACGATTTTCAGACACCTCCTGTATCTCGGCTATCCGGAAACGTAAGAACGGGTTCTAATAGATTTTTTCACGTAGAATCCAATGGTGCACGTAGAATTTTTCTAGTCATCACGGTTTTTGAGTTATAAAGAGCTGAGTATTTTAGAAGTTGAGTATTCAGTATTTGAGTTGTGTTTATAACTGGACACCTGTACATACATGAAACTATTCTGTATGACATCCTATTCTGGGTGTTATTGTCCCAAAATTCAGATCATTTCTGTGCGTACCAAATTTTTGTTAGCCAGGTGGTAACTGTTGTTCCTCCCTTCTTGACCGTTCATTCTGTCTTCCCCCGGTTATTTGCCGTTATTGGTTTTTTAGGTACTCTTTTTCTATATTTTCCAGTGTCTGCATAATGTTCTCTCCAGGTATCTAGGACTCCTTGTGTTGTTGTTTCCAAACTTATTCTTTAATTTTTAAAATTTTTGATTTTCTGGGACGGAGTATTTTTGAGTCATTTTACCGTATTCCAGAATACCTTCAGGTTACTGTTCTATAATAGTTTTCTTGTGTTTTCTTCCAAATTCCTCACAATACTCTTCCTTTTTGCTTCGTTTCTTCTTTCAATGTTGTGTGTTCTGTTTTGTACATATTTTTTCTAGGTTTCTTTCTTTTCTTTCACCTTTCTTTTTACGGCTTTGTTCCACCATTTGGTTCATTTCGTATTAGCTTCCTGTCATACTATTTTGATGTCGCATGTTTCCTCCGCCACCTCCAAGATTTTAAATCGTTTCTATCTTTCCTCCAAAGACCATAGATTTTGATCGTATGTTCTTCCTCCTCTAGTCTTTCTAATTTCCTTGTGAGGGTATCCTCATATCCATGTTATTTAGAAGTTACGATTTTATCCTCGTGTGGACGACTATTATCTTTTATTTTTGCGTTTGGATATTTGTGTCAGCTATTAGTAGTGTATGTTTGGTACTGCATATGTTGTTTTGTGGATATTGTTGTATGGGAACCAGGTATTGCCTATGAGCAACAGATTTGCTATTTAAGCATCCAACATTCTCTCTTCATTGTCGTTCACTCTTCTCTGTATTCGACGTAATTCCAATGTTGCATGTGCCTGTTCTCTGTCCTGTGCTATATGAGCACTCCAGAGTCCTAATATTAATATATGTCTATTTCCCTCTTGTAACTTCTCTATTCTTCGTTGTACCTCCTCGTAGATCATTATCTCGCCTGTTTGCATTCTCTGTAGGTGCATATACCTATATTAGTCCTACTTTCTTTTCCAGTTGTAGTTCTAGTGTTATGATTCTTAAGTTTATGAGTTCCCAATCTGCCTCCATTGTTTCTAGTGTAGTTTACATAGACTTGTTAATGAATAATAATATCTTTGGGATATCAAGAAAAAATTGTTAAAATTCAATAATGTAATTTTAATCTTCATTTGCAAGATGAATGTATTTAATGTAATATTTATTTTTTATATTTATCAGAATTATGGGAGACCACGTTTCGTAAATATATAATATTTTTCCGTCCGTTTTCATAACGACAAACATTTTTTGTTATTAATCTAGTGATGTTGACATCTTTCGACTATTAAATTTTTCATAAAAAAAATCTTCATGGACATGTTTAGGTAATATCAACCAGAGTTTTTACATCAAAATTGTGGTCGTGCAGTGAATACAATACCCTTTTTACAAAAATCATCTACAGAATGTCGGTATTGACCAGAAGAATTTGCGAGGCGATTCGAAAAGGGAGCCCTATAAGCAGTCAATATTCATTAGAAAATTTGTTGAACGATGAGAACATTCCGAAAACAATCGCCAGATTACGTGGTTTGAAGCCGGTGAGATTACAAACTCAAGAGCCGGTTAAAAAAGCTGGCATTCTAATTCCCGTTTGCGTAATTGAGGGGAAAGTGTCATTATTATACATAAGACGTCCATGTCGTTTAACGTCGTTCAAAGAAGTAGTAAATTTTCCCGGTACCGCTCAGAAACCCGAACATAGGAATTTACTCGAGGCGACGCTCATAGAAACCCAACGTCTTGTTGGTTTAAAGCCGCCTAATATAACAATCTGGGGTACGGGTAACTTGATCGTCGCCAGACGTGAATTTTCCTATTTACCGATTGTTGGACAAATCGATCAGAATATCGATTTCCGTGCCCTGAAAATCCACGACGACGTTCACGACCTCTTCACGATCCCGGTGGAGGATCTGTGCACTTCGAAGCAAAACGGCTATACTCAATTCAGAGACGGCTTCGCATCGCCGGTGTTCCTGGGAGGTGAAAAGAGAATCTGGGGATTAACAGCATTACTTACCAATATGTTTTTGAAGTCGTTGGTGCACAATCCGGCCTACACACATAAGATCAAAACTGTACCAGAAGTAAGAAGACTACAGAACAAATACGCTTACGTAGACCGATAAATAATGACGTCAAATTGATGTAAATCTTTTTAATAAAAATCACATTTTTCTCATCCGACAATTATTTTTTATTTACTAAAAAATTTCAAATTTTAAATAAAATCATCAAAAAAAAATTAAATTTGTGTTTAAACATTTATTTACACTTTCAATAATAATCTTATTATAATCTAAAAGAATTATTAAGTATTAAGAGTCAATGACATCAAATGGTTCGAATTCTTTACGTAAATTTTTCACCAATAAATCTTCCTCCTCGCGATTTAAAATGCAATCTTTCCATTCGATGCGATTCATTTTGTCTAAAATAGGGCCAGATGCCAAAACTTCGCGACCAAAATTGATTGGGAAATCTTTTGATTTTTGTATTCTCGTGTAAAATTTTCTTCCAGATGGTAATTCTAAAAAGAAATACGGCGAAGAAGATGACACAACTTGATTGAGACGGTTTGAATCGTCCAATTCTTCAAGTTTAAAGCCGTGACCTTCAGCTTCATCCTAAAACAATTAAAAAATTTTAAAAATAAAAAATTAAATAATATAGGAAAGTTTTATAACTTGGAATTAAACACGAATACAACACAATTTTCTTGAAAAACAATTGATAGAAATTACTCTGGCAGTGAAAGAAATATACATTAATATGAAAACTGTTACAATATTTTAATACTGATAGAGGCAAGCCTTGGATCAATCATTCAATAATCGGATTTTATCCCCACTGTAACACTTTGTATAAGGCAATCACTAGTCATATGATTACGGCGGCTTTCACATCAAAGTAGCATGCTACTTGCTGCCTGGAAACAAAAAACCCACAACATGCAACATTTCAAATGACTTTTATACTAAAAGTCGCACTTGTTTATATATGATATATATAATTTCTGTCATTGTCAGTTGCATTAAGTCAGTTGACTTCGCGATGTCGTTACGAGAAGATGATATCATTGCGTTAATAGTAGCGATCATATTAAGGAAATGGAAAAGAAGAAAAAAGTTATGGGTTCAAACGTTCTTATAACTATATGCTGATGCACACAGTCTGTGTATTGCCAAAAACCAGCATCTGTATATTCACCCTCACAAATTTCAGATCTTCTACAGGATTCAAAAAGTTTTCCTCAAAAGTTTTTAGTTCATTTAATGAAACCATCAATTCAGTGCTAGGATACAATGAATACGACCTTTATTTACCTGCAACGCATCACGTTTGAAGATTACTGACTGCTTAGTTGTTTGTCGTGTAGTATATACTATGTAGTACTATGCCTTCTAGAAGGAAACATATTACACTAACAATAAAACAAAAATCCGATATATTAGAAAGACTAGTATGTTTAATTTATTTTAAAGATGATTTTGGAAATTTACTATGGAACTACTTTTAGGTTTATTTCCAAATTTGATTTCGCTCCTGGCGTCAAAAAAACCTTACGAAAAGCCGAATATCCAAAAATGAAAACTTATTTGTATACCTGGTTTTGTACGCAACTATCAAGACATTCAATTTTGATGTGCCAAAACAAAACAGTTTTATACTGCATCCTATGGAAATGATAATTTTAGAGCTAGCAGAGGCTGGATTTCAAAATTCAAAAAAAGACATGACTTGCGTATTTTAAAAGTGTGTGGCGAAAAACTATCCAATGATCAAAATGCCATCGATCCTTTCCTAACTGTATTAGTACACAAGATAAAAGAATTACACCTCGGAAAGTGCTGCCTGAAAAAACGCTGGTTCATTCTCAGGAGAAGAACACGTTACCTTTGCATGTTGAAATGCAGATGGTTCACAAAATTTAAGCTGTTAGTGATAGGAAAGGCAAAAAATCCTAGGACTTTTAAAAAACTTAATATACCTCTTGAATATAAATCATCTGCCAATGCATGGATGACTACAGCAATTTTCTTAGACTGGTTTCATGGCTCTTTTATTTGTAATGTTAAAAGAAGTCTTAATTAGCCTGAAAGAGCTCTGCTAATCCTCAATAACGTCTCAAGTTATGGAACTCTAGAGGAGTTGACTAGTGAGAATAGACAATTTACAACATTATTTCTTCCACCAAATTTTGCTGCACTTTTGCAACCTATGGACCAAAATGCCATTAGACTGATAAAATTATTTCTCGAAAAACTCTTTTAGCCCATATTTTTATCTAATAACGAAGAAGACGTTGTTAAATTATTAAAAACCATTAACTTAAAGGACGCTGTATGTCTAGTATGCAACGCTTGGAAAAAAGTCTCTCCCGAAGTCTCGGTGAAGTGCTGAAGATCTGGTTCCGCTGAGTCAATTGCGGCGTAATCTGTTATCCTTGGATGAAGAACTGAAAGGTAAACTACTGCACAATTAGTATGAAATTATTCGTTTAATTTTTTTTGTTAATAATTTATAAATATTTAACAGATGTTTTAGATATGTATGATGAATGATATCACTGAGCAGAATCTCACGAACGCAGAAATACATAATTGACTTGAAAATGATGAGGAAGGAAAAGAGGTAGAGATGAACAACACGAGAGTGTAAATGAAGGTCAAGAGTTAAAAAATACGAACGAGACTGTTAACAATGATGAGGCAGTTAAAAGTTTTAATGTGTGCGGATGAAAATGATATTCCACCGAATGATGATTTATGAATTAAAAGAAAAGATTTGTATAATGAACCAGAAAGGCATCAAGCACACAAAAACTACAAGTTATTTCACAAAATAATATAAAAACTAATAAGATATACTTCTGTTCACTTCTGTTATAAATAATCTTTATGTAAATACTATTTTTTAGTTGTTTTGCATGAAATGTTTCGCTTTTCAATAGAAAAATTTCAAAAAGCTTCAGTAATCCGAATTATTTACTTATTCGGATCGCCGTGGTTTTAAATAGTACAGATTATCGAGATCGCACTGTATTTCAGTTTTCTTTTTTATGTATCTCAAATCATTAAGTTGAATTCGGCGATACTGTTTTTAATATTCTTGCGAGGTCTTGATGAGTATTCTCAGCATTTTGCGATGTGATGCTAAACCTATGAGAAATTGAATGGTGTATCTGGTTGATGTTAGCAGTATTATATAAACTATTGACCTTTTGGCGAGATTACATTTTTAGAAGAAGTACCACTAAAATTAATTTATTAACACTTGAATTGATCCAACTTATCCCAAATATTTACTAGTTGCAGTGCTATTACTATCGTTTCAGCCATTTGTAGTGGAAATCTAGCTTTCTTAATCTTAATAGTTCCATCAACAATTACTTAGATTTAAGTCTTAAAAAGCTTGAGGCGACATCAGAAGGTAGTATGATTCAAATGTTTTATAACCTTCGGCAATCTTGGTTAATAAAGTTAATAAAGACTGATCACAGAATTTAAAATGGTGAAAACGCAAAAGTAGGACCATTGTTACTGGGAGAGTAAGGTTAATCTGTATCTTTGGAAATATGTTTGCCTTCTCCCGAAAGCGTATGAAACAAAAATTTGTGACAAGTATCACATGTGGTACAACTTTAAATAGATTGGGAAGGAGATAGGATGGCCAGTTTTTTCTTCAGTAGAGCATGCTTTATTATTGTTTGATGATCAAAAATGCATACAAATAAATTAATTTTGGTGGATATGACCCGTTGCAATAGTCATAGGCTAGATGTGCATTAGGCGGTCAGGTTATTACGCCAAATGCGCGCGGTTTCTCAAATTATAAAAGATAGCTCAGATTTTGGTGGCCGTCGCGAACTGGTCGTATAATGCGCTCTAGCCTTATTCACTCTTTACAAAAACTTCAGTCGTTGGATATCTATTTTATGGAACTACCATGTTATGAAAACGACTCCGTAAGTGGCTACTGTAATCCAGAAAAGGTTGTGTCTATGTGTTCGCAATGATCGCGTTACCATTAATAGTTTTCAGCAAACTATCGATAAGAATGTTTTCTCAAAAGCAAATTTTTATCTTTTTCTACTACTGACACTGCCTTTTCTCCCACTTCAAGAATAGGTGTAGTGTTTCTTAAATAAATAAAGTCTGAATAACAAAACTCTACCACTCACTCAGGTGTTGATGCCTTATCAACCCTTACATATGTTGTAACTGTAGCAGTTACTACTGCTAAACAAGGAACGCAAAGTTGTTGTTCATTTAAAGGTTTTATTCTAAAAAATATTTTCACAGTCCTCAAAGTTTTTAACGTCATACATAATGTCTTCTTTTAACACCTGGGTTGGAGCGACAACAAAATTCCACTGGTGATATATTATTCTTATTCCTCTATATTGTTGACTCGATTTGTTGGTTTTCTCCATGATTCTGCTTGAATATGGAACCCGACGATTAAGATGTAGACGTCGTAGTTTTCACCTATGAATTGTAGATTTTAAAGGTTTTACGTGTTATTTCATTAGTTGTGCGTTAAAGTTTGACGTAACTTGCAGCCGTTTCTTATTCTTTCCTCTTTTTTGTCTTGGCTATAGCAAATAGAGCAAATACAGATTTTTAGATCTCGCCATTTCGTACTCAAAACACGCTGTTGTAGTCTGCTGTTGGCATTAGATTGTTAAATACGGCGTTATCACATGATGTCAGTGGCAAGGGCAGCTTGATGCCAGCTTGTCGAAAGATACTAATTTACTTGTAAATAGCTTTAGTAAATGTATCATAGATATATCATGTCGTTTAATGCGAAAGCGTCCACATCTTCATCCTCATCACTCAGCGTATAAGGTTTATGCTGGACGTAGTAGTTTTACATCATCATCCGAATCTTGCTCTTTAACGTTCACTGGTTGCGGATCAGGAACATTTTGTAAATAAGCTTCATCCGTTAGTTCTTCGCCAGTTGGTTCGTTCTTATCAATCTCTACCCATTCTATATAGTTTAGGTTTAGGTGTACCCCTGATTACACCTACTACATCATTTATTGTATCTATGATTTTGTTCTTCACTGATTTAAAGTGTTCTATCAGTTTCGACAAAGTCGTTTAGCATTCTCCAACAGCGTTGTAAAGTGGCTTCTTTTACTCGAGACCAAGAGAGTGCGCTGGCATATACGGCATCCTTGATATTATATTTCTGTTGAAAGTCAGTTACGTTACAATCAGAGTGTAATAAATCCTGAAGAAAAGGGCTTATATAAAACATTTGAAATTTTGATTAACTTGATCCAAAGGTTAAATCAATGAAGTAACATTTGGAGCTTTGCCATTATCCAAAAGAAGGAGGGCTTTGCTGTCTTCTGGTAGTTTAAGTTTTTTAAAGTTATCCTTGACTTGTGTAAAAGCCAGTCTTTAAATAATGCGGCAGTTATCCAGGCATTTTGTAGGGCATCGTAATGAACAGGCCAAGTTTTAATATTCTTAAAAGCCCTTGATTTTTTAGATTTGCCAATTAGAAAAGGTGTTAGTCGATGATTTCCAGATGCATTAGCACATAGCAAAACTTGTAACCTATCTTAATACCCTTAGCTGACTTATCTTCTCCTCCAGCTAAAGTTGAAGTTGGTAAACAACGCTAATGTAGACTTATCTCATCGGCATTATACACTTGATCAGTTGTCAGTTCGGTGTCTTTGATAATTTTGTCAAATTCTTTCTTATACTGGTTTGCAGATTCTTCATTGGTCCATTTACTGGCTTCCCTTCGACACGATTTGCACAGAACCATTTATACAAGACGCTGTGCAATTGTTCCAGCTGAGGTTTTCTAAGAGTTTGCCTAGAAACAACTTTTTCAGATACAGATTGGGAAACCAAATGCTAGAGTTCATGTTTTTGTGTTTTAATGTCATAAATAGTTGATGACCCAATATTAAATTCATTCATGAAAACATTTCTATTTTCACCCTTTTCCAAGCGTTTGATGATTTCCAATTTCTGATTATTGGTGAGAGTAACTCGTTTTCTTTTCTGTCCAGAGTTTTTATCACTTAGAATTTTAGAAAACATGATAAACGAAAACTCACAAAACAGTGCAATGTACCTACACGCAACACTAACGATGTTACTTCAATTTATTTAATACGGCACATAATTAGTTAAACAGAGCAATCCATAAAAAATGTCAAACACTTCGGTACGCTGGAATCAGCTCGAGCAAACCCGAGCAAACCCAAACGATCTCAAAAAAGGTGTCACATTTTCAGGCGAAAAACATAAAATAGATGTTACTGTTTGTTCAAGTAATTAATAACTTTTCTTATTGATTAAGATGCATAAATAAAATTTGGAGATTCCAATCAGTAAAATCTGTCAAAACTTCTACAAACTGAACTAATATTAAAATAATCACATTTACCTGAAATATCTCTGATAATTCCTTCTGAGCTTCCTTAGGAATCGGAACGCATTGAACTTGCATATGAGAAGTTTTAAAATTTCGTTCAAAAAATACAGGAACTTGATCATTTCGGCCATAAAACTTCGTTATGGCATCTTTAAAAGCCTCAATTTCATCCAAAGTATCATCGGAAAGATGAATTGCACTTTGATAATGTTGAACCGGGCATATCAAAAGGTGTTCTTCAACAATTCCACCTTAAATAACAACAACAATTGAATAAAAATAAAAATTTTGCGTTAATTTTTATACCTTTAGCTAAAGCCACATAAACATTTGTACCAACGGTAATTATTAAATGCTTCTCGACAGATGGACTTGAAAGACAAAACCAACATTTGCTTTTATCAAAATCAATTTTTTGCTTTTTATTATTTCGTTTTTCTTTTTTCGTTTCACTAGGTGCGTTCATATCATAAAAATATTGTTGTGATTCGTGTTTTCTTTTAACTGTTGGAGGTAAAATTTTATTTTCGATATCGTTTAAATCGTAAGGCGCTTCAGTTTCATCGGTGGTTTTTTGCGAAAATTCCATTTCATTCATTTTGTCAACTGGTTTCAATTGAAGCGCATAAATCCATTTGTGTTTTTGAGGATTCCCCACTCTATCTAAACCAATAAATCTCGTTACCGTGCTAAATAATGACGAATCTTTTGGATTAATTCTATAAGGACTTCTTTCATAATGTATTCCTTCTAACCCGCAGATGTGGTAACGTGGTTTTAATTGCATCGCTAACCAAGAAATAAAGTCGGAACCATTTTGAACGTTAATTTCCTAAAAATAATCGAATTAAAAAGTTTTAATCGAATTTATAGGGAATTAATCAATTACATCTTTAGTTAAATTGTTGACTTTATTTGGCCATTGTGAGGTTAAAAGTATATCGACACCACGATAATCATGATTATCTTTAACGCAGACATCTTTTAAAGCTAAAATCTCCTCCAAAGAAAAATTAAAATCTTTTGTAGTTTTATTTTGTGAGGAAATTCCGCTTAGATAAGCTATTTTAACACCATTTGTGGTTATGTATAAACCTCGTTTTCCTAAATAAGACACATTTTGACAAAGTTCTGTTTCTTCATTGAATAAATCTAATGCCTCTTCTTTATTTGGACCTAATACGTATGTAGGTACTGAAACTAATTAACAAAAAATAAATAAATAAAAATTAATATTATTATAAACTTAAAGTAAAATTACAATTTGTTGCCAGACAATTTTATTGTACATACAGGCTTTTCCAATTTCAAATTTACATGTTGTACAGATTAAATTAAAATGATATGTAAAAACAATAACTATAACTAATCATTTAGTTTTAAAAAGTTGAAGTTACAACAACATAGCTGCTTATTATTAGCTTATTATTATCATATCAACCCAAGACTGATCAGCAGCATGTAATGCAGCGAAGCCTTAATTATGTAAAATTATATAATATGTATTTCTACTCCTAAAGTTTGCCATGGCGTTGTAACGAAGACTACATCAATTCAAAAATGATTAATTTATAACGTTGCCACAAGCAACAATGGTTTAGGCGCTGCAATTATTGTCATATCAACCAGACATAATTAACACATTATTAAACATTAAGATACCGTTATTCGACGTTACGTAACTCTAAATCTGATATCGTTTTTGAATTCATGAAAATCGAGCCATTGCAATTTTACGTTACAAACACTGATCAGAAGAATAGCGTCTTTTTATAGATGTTTCTAAATTGAGTTTTCATACTTGTTGGTTTCTTCATAAAATCAATTGCAAAACCTATAAATGGTACATCAGTGCTGATTTCAAAATAGTTGTAATTCTGCTTGGTCTATAACTTGGATTCATAAAGTTCGTTTCCTTTGTGAATGGAATAGTCGAGCGAGAAATTAAGCAGAATCAGAATACAATATACTCCTACGGAAAAGAACGTACTTCATAATTCGTGAATTGATAAAACACTTTTATCGCCATTAAACTAGGTCTGCTGAAGAATTATGCAAAGAGGGACCAGCCCTTCGATACCTTAGACAAAAATTTCCTAATATAACTAAGGTAAAACTTAAAGGGGAATTTTTATAGGACCCCAGATTAATCTGTTACAACAGGATCGGAGAATTTGACGTACTTTTAAACAATTTAGAATCGACAGCTTTGGAATGCATTTAACAGCACAGTTGGACACAGAATTTTTTGGGAAATACAAAATCTGAAAACTACGAGGAAATTGTTGGTGAACTTCTTCGAACTGAGAACTGTCTTAAATCTGAATCTTAACGATGTTAGTGACGACTATGGAAAATGAGTTCATCAAGAAATAGCGAGATGGTTGCTGACTACTGTTGGACTTTAATTTCGGAATCTTCTTCATCCGATTATAAAAGAAAGACTTTCTGAATAAATCCTACAATAACATATAATCGGTTAGTATTACATGATCAATATGAATTTCATTTGTTAATAACAGAAATGTGACAGAATTGTGATAGAATAGACTTGCTACTATAGTAATTATTAGAACTATAACACAAATAAATGTGTATATGATCCATAAAGAAAAATTAAAAAAATGGAAAAATTTGTTGCTCTGTGTAGTTTGTCCACTGTCAAAAAAAAAAAAGTTTATACGCTAATACGAGGAGTGCAGTTTTTATTAATAGTAATTGGCACTTATTAATAATATCCGTCCTGTCATTTGGTAAATTTGAATAATAAGTTGTAATAATTAAATTTACCGATAATTATTAATAATTACTTGTATAGCTGGGTACATATGATAAAAACATTTTGTTATAAATTATTTCTTTAGTTTTGGACAAAAAGAAATGCTACAATTTATTTATTTTTACAAGAAGAACTTATATGGCATTTGGAATTACAAATGATTTACCTAAAGTATCGTCCCGTTTCTGCCCTAAGGGATTTTAGACCGATCAGTATCCTGCCAGTAATGTCAAAAATTTTAGAGAGTCTTGGAAAGGCAACTTAAAGCACACTGCGAAAGTAATAATATACTGCCTGATCAACAATCTGGGTTTCGTTCGGGTTTCAGCTGCGCAACAGCTTTATTGAACCTTACAGATGAGGTATTTGCTTCTAGAGAGGCCGGGAAGCCGCACTTTTGTTATCGTTGGACTTCACCAAAGCATTTGATACAATAAATCATAATATACTTGCATCTAAACTTCATTATTTAGGTCTTGGAAATCGGGCTTTAATTTTGAGTCATTTTTGTCGGATAGGTCTCAGGTTGTGAAGATTAATAGTCAGATGTCGAGCGCTCTGTCTGTTACTCGTGGAGTCCCTTCAGGGGTCCATTATGGGGCCACTATTGTTCCATCTGATTTTGACCAAGTTTTGCAGATTCATTTGTATGCAGATGATACACAGCTTTTGCTGAACTTTAATCCAAATAATTGGGATGATGCCTGCATAAAATTTAACTCATTATTTTCTGATGTTGTGAAACGCCATGAGCTTGTCTTAATCCATCTAAGTCTTCTGTTTTTCGGTAGTGTCACAATGAGAGCAATTAAACCTTTGATTTACGGTCAATTGGTGGTGGATGGCGAACCTCTTACTGTTTCTGATGACATAAAAATTTTAGGAGTTACATTGGATCATCAGTTGAGGTTTGAGGAGCATGTGGCCAGGTGCTTGAGGGGTGGGTATCCGTCTCTTGTATGCCCATCGGGATGTCTTAAATAAAAAATTAAAAAATATGCTGTGTGATAACTTGGTTCTAAGCAAATTAAATCACTGCGACGTTGTTTATGGTTGAAATTTAACGGGGGCGAGTGGGCGTCGTATCCAGAACCTTCAGAACGGTTGCTTAAGGTTTATTTACGGAATTCGTAAATATGACCATATTAGTCATAAGTTGGCAGAGACTGGGTGGTTGATCATGAAGAACAGACGTAAACTGCATTCAACTTGCGTTTATTATAAAATTATTAAAAGTCAACGGCCTCCTTACTAGCTGCAACGACTATCTTTCAGAAGCGATGTCCATAATATTAATGTAAGAAGGAAAGATGTATTGACGGTACCACGTCGCGCCTCGCACCAATCCTTTTCCTACCATATAGCCAAAACGTACAATGATCTACCAGTGCACTTTATGGGATTGGGCTGTATTTCGTTCAAGAGTAAGTTAAAATCCTCCCTCTTGCTCGAGTTATTATGATTTTTTTTAATATTCTGAGCTACTAATGAATCGCTTTATACTGACATGTCGTCGTATTTTGTTATTATGTTTTTTTCCATTTTGTTTTTGTTGGTATTATTATAAAGATTTTCATTTTTGTTTCATATATATATTTTCTATATGTTCTGGATTAAGTGGAAGAGCAGTTGGAGCAACCAAACTGAACTTCGTCCAGAAAATAAGTCTATTTTCTAAGAATGTATTTTTTTTTTTCGTTTTTGCGACTTATTAATAAAGGCATTTATTATTATTGTTTGTGACTTTTTACATTTGCTGCGATTTGAATCACATCCTCCTATACAATTGCAATATTGAAATCCTTGACCACCTAATGTCGAACTCAACCCAGTTTGTAGAGTTTTTCATTGTGAATAGACATTATAATTGCTATAATATTCCGGCTGTGTCCGTTACCTCTATCTACATATAACCTACCGTATTCTTATAAGTATGTTTTCTCTTATAGTAGTTACTGGATACTTCGCTTTTGAAAAGCATATTTTATCAGTTTGCTTTTCTAGTGCGTGACTTGCAGAGTTTCAAGCTTCTTGAATACTTGTAGATCTCTTATTGATTAAGGAGGTGAACCGCCACCACAAATTTTTCCGGTTGTGATTAAATTAATAGCTGAAGTTCCAACAGTTGTTAATTGCACATTTTCAGTAGGATTATGTATTTCCATTTCCACATTGCCTTCATTCCCTGCTTCATCGTCTTTGTCTTCTTCTGGAGTTGCTCTCTCAAGTTCGGTATCATTAATAATGCAATGTTATATACAGTGCAAGAAGTTGGAAAGGAAGAATATAAATTGGCTTTAGAATTGGGTGATGTAGACTCTGATGGAAATGCTTTTATAAGCGTGATTGTTGATGATGCCTGGTCTAAAAGATCGTATAAAAGCCGATATGATGCATTATCTGGAGTAGTATTATTCTTTAACAACTCAAATCTCACATCATGGTGTAAAAAAGGTTTAAATTAAGCATCCAATTTTTTGATAATTTTAGGGCTGCATAATTGGAGCAAAAACAAGCAAGATTTTATTCATTGCTTGCAGAAATAAATGTTGTCCCATATGCGCTAGGTGTTCTAATAAAGGTGAAACTCCAAGAGATAATCAATGTGCTGGTATTGTGCTATTAATGTCGTCAGATTTCACTCAGATCGATACTAGATTGTACTGCCTGAACGGCAGTCCTGAATCGAAAACGAAAATTATCTGGTTCAGGTAGATATTTGCAAGTTTACAGATGGATTAAAAAGGCCAGTAGGGGTCGCGGCAGGAGTATACTGCGATACACTTCTGATTAAGCAAGCTTACAGCCTGGGTACGTATTGTACTGTATTCCAGGCGGAAGTATTTGCTATTGACATAAGTATTAAAATCCTTCTTGAGGAAGGGGTGAAGAACTTGACAGTACGATTTTTCTCAGACAGTCAAGCCGCTCTCCAGGCGCTGTAGGCCGTGAAAACTGTGTCGGCTATGGTTAATGATTGTAAAAGAACTTTAAACACACGGAGTTGTGATAACAGAGTTTTTCTGATCTGGGTCCCAGGCCACTCTGTGGTTGCTGACAACGAAGCGACAGACGAGCTAGCATGAAAGGGCAGCGCTAAAACGTTTGTGGGGCCAGAACCAACAGATGATACATCATTTGCGATGGCCAAACATAGGATTGGACTGTGGCTTGAAAAGAAACTTCGCTTGCTATGGACCAGTTCTCCTGGAATGAAACACGCTAAGTTGTTTATTAACATCGTCACTGTCAAACCCGGGAATATTTTAGGACTTGCTCGTAGCAACATTAAAGTTCTAATGGGTGTCTTTACTGGGCACTGCCGATCAAAGACACACCTCAACTTGTGGGACGATGTTGAATGTCGACTATGTGCGGAGGACGAGGAACCCCAACAAGCCCTGCTGTTAATCGTATCAGATTCTTGGTGTTTGGGTCGCAGTTTATCTCCACAAAGGATCTAAACGACTTTTCACCGAACAAAGTATTAATGTTCGTTAAGAGCATTGGACTGCACGGTGAAATTTGATGATATTATCTATCAGTGTAGAATAGATGTTAGTTCTTAGTTGATCCGCCTACCCGATATATAATTTATGTAATGTAATGTAACTTTAGAGGGCTGTATTGGCGGGGAAAGGGGTTTAAACAAAAAATTATATGAAAGCCCTTAATTTTTATTGAAAAATCCACTTTAAAATCTTTCGCAACAAACTTTTCGCTGTTTATCTTTCGTATAAACAGCCTGTATAATTTCTGACTGTAGATCTATGGAACTAACTGTAAATGTTTATCTACAATTAAGGAACACCTCTATGTCACGAGTGATAATCCGGAAACACCTGTATACCGTATTTTCTCGAATCTTATCCGCACTCGAATCTAATCCGCACCTCGATTTTAAAAATGCAATGATGGTAAAAAAAGTTGGATTTCCAATGTAATCCACATCCGATTGTAATCCGCATTTGATTTTAGAGCATACAAAATTTGTAAAAAGGGTGCGGATTAGATTCGAGAAAATACGGTATTAGATTAATTTTCCCCCAAAAGATTGTTGGTAACTCGTTTAGTGATATTTTTGGTTCATAATTTAAAAACAAAGCATAATTTTAAACATTTTAATTCTCACCTTTTTTAATTCCTTTTTTGTAGTCATCAAACTCTTTATTATTAATTCCGAAAAAATTTCCAACGCACAAGACGAGATCAAACGGGCCGGATTTCTTATTAATGTTTTCGATTTTATTAAAAAAAGTATTAAATTTCCCTTCGACATCCCCACAAAGTATTCTAAAAATAACAAGTTTAAAAATTTACAAAGTATTTCAAGTATTCAAAGTATCATTTCTTTCATTCAAAACAACTTATTCAAGTTAAGTAATCGTTTTTTATTGAAAAAAACTGTCACGTAGGCGCTGGTTAGCAGTAAACAAATCGCCGTTATAGCTTTGGTTTGAAGCTTCGCTACGTTAACGGTTTTTCGCGTAAAGTTCGCGCAGTTTTTGAGCTTATCAAAACACGGAAAACACAGTCAAAAGTAAGTATACTTACATTTTAATTTTTGATTCCATTTGTAACGTCTTTTTATAGACAGTTCAAATATTTCAAACGTGGTTTCAAATTAGCGATATTTGAATATATTTACTTATTTTACGCTCAAATTCCACTATAAATTGTTAATTAACACTTTTTACTTCATTATTAAATAAGTTATGTTGAATATTTTGGTTTAGAAATAGTTAGGTTAAAGAGGTTATGTTTGCTCTCATGACATTTATGTTATGTTTTCCCGGTTAATCAATAGATGGCGCAATAATAAAATAATAAAATTTTTTTAAATAAGTTATTAATGGATGTATTTACATAAAATATTATACTATAAATATGAATTATCGCAGTGATGTTTGCAATTTATAATATTAAGCTTATTATTAGTGCATTGAATTTAAAAATAAGTAAAAATAATAGTTTAGTAATAATGTGCATTCTTTTGATTATTTATTATCTATAAATAAATCACATCGTCTAATTGAACCATAAAAAATAGCAATAAAATCTTTTAAAGGCAGTGAAGGTTGTATAGATCATAAAACATCTTTTATCTTAGGCAGTTTTCTTTGGGTGTGAGTGAAGAGTAAATAAATATCTTACGACCTAAATTTACAATTAAAAAAAATAAAAATAACCGTACGAGTGTCATATAAAATATAATCGAATTGTTATAAAGGTTTTGATCTAATTTGGAATAATTTGCCGTTGTTTCTGTGAGATTGCTATACTCCTCAAGCTCCTTGAACGTTCAAACAACGAAGGATCGGTGTAAATCGGTTCACTGGGATCTTCAAAAGGTCCACCAGGTGCTGGTTCAGGACAATCCAGGTCATCTTTGGGATAAATATTTGTCCTGTTAAATCCAACAAAGGATTTTTGAAATCCTGACCCAAATATAGATAAACCTGAAAGTGCACTATTTCTGGTTGTTGGGTAAGAAGCTGATAAATGCGGGGAACTTCTATCCACAGCCATATTTTTCTTCATCACCGTCCAATATCTTCGATAAGCACACCCAACGCATAACGAAACTGTGATTAAAATAATTACAAGAGCAAAAACGGCCGATATTAATCCTTGGTATTCGCTTGGGGTGATACAAACACTTTGAAGAAGTGGTTCGGCTTTCCTCGCTTCCATTTGGAGTTCTTCTCGAGATTCAAAAACTTCAATTAATTCTCGAACGTGTTCTGGTGATTCTGTTGATTCAGCTTCTTTGCTTTCTTCTTCGATTGATTTTTCGGTTATTGATATAATGGTGTCGTTAGATATTGTTGTATCATCATCGGTAGTTCCGTTCATACTAGCCATGGTTTCATTAATTTCTCTTTTTCTTCGACCAAATGAAGGTTCGGTCCTTCCTGAACTTGATGGGCAATAAGCCGGTTGGCAGCCGTCTTTACAAGTTCTTACGTTTGCCTCAAAAATTAAGTAATTAGACTCGGGAATCTTAAATGCGTTAAAATGAGCTTCTAAAGTATCTCCGTTTCTTCCACGATCTAATTCTGGGAAAACGTAACTATCTACCGGACACCCGTATTTGTCAATTAATTGGACTGATCTTCCTGTATAAGGATCTCTAGCTACGACGTTAGTGGCGAAAATATCTGTGAGGTAATTGTAACCATCTTGAGCTTCTAATCTAAATGTTAATGGATCTCCGACTGCTATAGTTGTTGTTGGTCTTCCTTGATATAATATTAATAACCTTACTTTTGAACTTAATGTATTTTCAGCTGGAAGGTATTCAATTGGAATTGGGCTTCCAGATCTAGAATTAGAAATTGCGAAAAAAATAAATTATATTCTAAGTTGAGGAAAGATTTTTTTATTTACCCCGCTCCAATATAACCAGATGTAACAATAGCCTCTCCAGGTCCTCTGAATAAACAGGTTAAATTAAATCGTTTATCCCGATCGGTTTGGACGTTATCCGTGAATTGAACAACAACTATGTTGGTCATTGTATCTCCAAATCTTTGAGTTCCACATTCCGGGTAACCTTGAGCTCCGGAAATTCGTAGTACATTGATGGTTCCTCCATTTCCTCTGAAGAAACATTTATCATAAAATCCATATGTGTAGATTCTTCCATAAAAGCCTTCCCGTGTTCTTAATGTAAATTCCATTCCGTCTTCGTTGCAAACTTGACTCACTGCAATTATTTATTTTATAATTAATTTAATATAATATGGCTGAGGTCTAAATTAAATTCGTAAGAGATAAGAATCATAAAATTATAGCTGATCAAACATATTGAGTATATGTTGTAGTCAACAAAACATTTTTTGGCGTCATTGGACATCTCCAGAGAACTTTCATATCTTCCTATTCCTCCCCATCTTTCTATAACCAATGTCCCATTTTTTCAAAAATCGTAATAACATTAACATCAATGAATAAATTTTAGAAAACTTTAATTGATTATTTACTAACAAATAGTGCCACGTTCAATTTTAACAAAAGTTAATGAAAGTGTCGTGAACTTCTTAATCAAGACAAGTTAAACCAATCGCAAAGAAAATAATGGTCATAGTAACAACGATTACGTCATATTGAATCAAAGTACTGTTTTATAATGTTATAAAAGCTAAATTAAATGCTAATCAACGCTTAACCTGATGTTAATTGAGTGTTAATTTTTAAGTTTTCATCGTAAATCAAGAAGTCTACGTTAATATCATTAATAAGCTTGATTTGGTATTATATTTAAAAAAAATATGTTTTATAAAACCATTATAGAGTATTAATCGCGGTATAGCCTAAGTTAGGTCTACTAACTATGATAGGCAAGTTTCTACAAACGTTAATTAGTGCTCTGTTAACGTTAACCCAACATTAATAGAGCGAAGTTTTGTTAACTACTTTTTGAACTTATGTTAGAACCATCCTAAATAATAACTTTAAATCTGATTATATTCGTTATATTTAATCAAAATGTAATCGGCGATTAACTTGATTTTAATCAAACGTTAATCGGCCGAAAGCGTTATGTGAAGGAAATTGTGTCATGGTGTGTAAGTACTGTAGAAGGTAATGTGATTTGAAAACTCTACCCGTAACCTGGGTTGTAGTATGATAGAAGTTATGACTCATTCACAAAGGTAATTCGGATTTTCTATAGTAGTGTTAGTGTGCGTCATTTCGTGATAGACTATATTGTTTTGTGGTAATTTCTAGTGACAATTATTAAAAGAAGTAGTCTACCGACAGGAAACTACGACAACGCACTGAAGAAGTCAGGTGAGATCTTGACGAAACGTCTGCCCCTTTCCAGGGGGAAACAACAGGAAAACCGGATGAAATCTTGGATCGACCACAACAACAAATATTATCAGAATCATCCACTTCTACAGTTAATCTATGTGTGTTTTTCGAGTGATTTTATTGTGTTATAGTCCCTGGGGATTAAAAAATATACTTTTGTGTGTTTGGTAACAAAGATTTTTATTACCCTTATGGCAAGTTTGAGAAAAAGTTCTCCTAAAAGTGAAAGTAATTCAAGATAGTAAAGATGTGTGGCCGACTTCAATACAGTCTAATGGCAAGATTACAAGCACAAAGGACCAATGGTCTTTGGACCAAGGAACGATTCCACTAATCCAGATTAATTTAGTTTTTGGTCTTCCAAGACCATATGATTGTAAGTTAGGTTAAGTGAAATTTGATCTTATACATTGGATCTACATGGACATAGGGGGATTTAGGAGTTAAAACTCCCCGACTACTTTTTTATGTACTCATTTGGAGCGAAGAGAAAATCAAATTACAAATCAGGTAATGTCGCTTGCTTAAAAATATTTCGGAGCAAGCGACCAATCCGATGGGTAAACATTTATTTGGCTAATATTCTAACTAAGCCATCAGAGCTATAAAGCTGGAAAACGTGAGAGCAATGAAAAATTGTAGAAAACGATAAAACGACTTGGTACATTCGCTACATGTGCCCTGAAGGAAGTTTGTTGTAGTATACTAGCTTCGAGAAAAATCAAATGAAAATGAAAGAGTAAGTCGGCCATATAAAACAATGTTGTCATGCCCTCAGTATCATAGTTGAAGGAATTATTCTCCAAGCTGGAATACGACCTACATAAATAAGTGGTCATGCTTGGTATTACGGATTCGTGCGTCGTCAACTGTACACCGCGAACTTCCAAGCAAATCAGTTTACATTGTGCTAAATTGCAAAGAAAAGCAGCTTTTTTTCACAATCTGGATATATGGAATATGGATAAAACTGGTTTTTCAACGGTTCCCTAGTTGATTAGATATGTTCACACAAGAAACTTAAAATTTGGTGTAACCCCTTCAATATCAAAATTAAAAATTAAAGGAAAAAAAAATATATAAATATAAAATGTGATTCTTGTAGATACTATATACTGCTAATTAAAGGTTAAATATTGCTTTTGGAAATCTGGTATTATTGACAGAGGAGCTACACTAATCGTTTGCAAAAGAATATGTACTGCTAACAGAATTTAAGATGTTGTTAATGAAAGAATAGATACTGCCGGCAGAAGACTTGCTGGTGATGGATAAATACCGCTAATGGGCTAATACTTCTGAGAAAACATTGATAGTGTTGGCAGAAGACCACATATTGCTAATGGTTAGGTAGATACTGTTTGCACACAGCTGGCAAAAGAAGCAAATGGTGCTAATAGAGATCTAAATACTGCTTGCAGTAGAGTAGATACTGCTAACAGAACACCAGAACAGATAACAGAGATAACAGAACATGCAGATGTCATTAAAGACTTACAATCAGACTAAAGAAGCGGAACCACAAATATCAGGCCAGAAGAAAAGAAAAATATAATTTTCTGCAAGTACGGGATGGATGAATGGTTTTCTACAATGACACGCGAGTGGCGCGCTACATCATATAAAAATAAAGGCTGAAATTGCATCTGCAGATGATCTGGCAGCTAAAGAATTTCCAGCAAAACCGTCTAAAATAATTGAAAAAGCTGGTTACACTCCAGATCATGTATGGAATGCGAACAAAACAGACCTTTTCTGGAAGCTTATGCCAAATGGAACATACGTAGCTAAATTCCAGAAAACTGCCAGTGGGTTTAAGGCAGCCAAAGACCGCGTAACCTTTTTATTTTGCTTTAATGCATCTGGAGATCGAATGTTAAAATCATGGTGTAAATTTAGACACCGTACCAGTTTACTATTCAGCTAATGAAAAGGCTTGGGTGACTAAAGAAATTTTTAACCAATGATTTGTCAAACATTTTATCCCAGAAGTGTGGCGCTATATGAGCGATAAAGTTCTTGAATTTAAGGTTCTTCTGATTATAGATACCGCACCTGGTCATCCACACATGGCGAAATATAGCTGGTCACCAAATACTGCGTCCTTGATACAGCCTTTAGACCAAGGAATTATTACAACTTTTAAGATCTATTACGTAAAGCAAACATTTCGGTACATTTTAGATAAATTAACAAATGATAAAAATTTAACGGTGGAAGAAATTTTCAATAAATGACTGTATCAAACATGCTGGATTAGCACTATCCGAATTGAGACCATCAACTTTGAACGCTTGTTGGAGATCTCTTTGGCCTGAATGTGCAAAAAATAAAGATCATCTGCCGTCTAATATGGATCAATACCCTAACATCACAGCCTTAGCTCATGAAATAGGTGGAGAAAGATTTGATGATGTATTGTCTGCAGATATCGATGAATTACTATAGAGGATACAGCACTTACCGATGATGAAATCATCAGTTTAGCGCTTGAGATTCCCGATGTTAAACAATGTAGTGAAAATGACGGCGGTTCCTTCCCTTACTGCAGATGTCAAAGGAGTACAACTGGCTGCTCAATTTCCGAAGCATGATCCTATCGAGGAGAGATCTACCAAATTTCAACAAATCTTTTTTACGGGATGTTCTTTTACGCAAATTTATTGGGAACGTATCTGTCGCGTAAAAACACAATTCAGTGTATTTGCCAAACATATATTAAGAAACGTGATATATCATAAAAGTCCATTATGCCATGTATATTATATCACATGGCTAATAACACTTTGTTTCGATATTTCCTTCACAATTACAAAATCATTCGAACGTAAGTGCCAAAAAGGCTATCATTATAGTAAAATATTAAAAGGATTCTCTAATCAACTGAATATCAACCTGCACCAAACCAAGTACCTTTGTTATTATTGGAATATGAAGTTAAAAGAAAAAGATTGCCGCGACCCCAAAGATATCGAACCAAATGGAGATGACGACATTCTTCAAATTGTTTTGAAGAATGTTTGATGATGAGTATGCTTTTTGTCATTATTAATGTTATGATTCTATATTTGCTACGAATTTAAATTTAATACTATCTTCAGCAACATTTTCAAGTAACCGGTTGTGAAATTGATTCACTTAATTCATGTTAACCAAAAATTCACTTCTCATCAAAAAATTAATTAAATATTTTTGAATCATAAAAATTACCGTCTAAACAATCTCCATCAACCCCTTGTCTTCCTAAAGATCTTTCATAATAATTAAAATTATTAATCGGCTCGAAATATTGGGGATTGTTAATGTCCAAATCTCTTGAATCTCTATCACTGAGTTCACAATTTTCTACTTCACCATCAGAATACGATGGTGGACCTTCCCTATAAAAAAGATTCAAAAATAACTTTCGGATGTTTATAACTTAAAAGGTACAAAATAATGTTTACCTATAATTAAATGATCTGCAAATAAAATCTTGACTTTCAATACACGAAAGCTGGCAATCCCTCAAAGAAGGTGTCGTCAACAATCGAACTATAAATTGTTTTCGTATCCTCTGTCGAATGCCCGTTTGTTTAAACTCTTCGCTGTCGCATCTCGTTCCAAATGGGGTTGTTGATGCGATTCCTTCGAATTGATCGTAAATCGGTCCGTCGGGACCTGGAGATATAGGACGTGATGGTCTGTGGTCAAGCGGGACTGGTCTATGGTCAATCGGCGAAACTGGTCTATGGTTTATATCGTTTGTATGTGGTCTTCGGTCACCTGTTAAAGGTCGACGATCTATGAAAGGAGGTCTTCTATCTCCATTTGAAGTCGGTCTTTCTGGGCGTCTATTTGGATAGAATGGATATTTTGGACCTCCGTATTGTCCGTCGCCGTAGTAACTAAATCTGTATCTGAAATAGAATAAAATTAAGGATTTGGTTAAGATAGGATGAAGGAAGAAATCTGATTTGAATAAGATACATTTATTTATTTGGTATTAGGAACATATTTTTCTACCTATTATAATAATCGTCTTCGTATCTTCCTCCTCCTCCTCCCCCTTCACTTGATGGATATCTATTCACGTTTCCGCCGAATCGATCCCCAGGTCGATATCTTCCATCAAATCTATTATATTTATCATCATATCTTCCACCATATTTACTTGACTCATAATCTTCAAAGTCATAGATACTAAATTTTGTACCACCAGGTTTATACCCATTAGAATCTGGTGGGAAAGGTTTGTATTTTCCTGGTATAAGCCTATCTCGATCTCGGTTACTGGATGGATATCTGTCTCTTCCTCCACTAGATGGTAACCTATCTCCAGGTATATAGCGATCACTTGGATAATAGCGATCGCCAGGAATATATCTGTCGCTTGAAGGATATCTATCCCCTGGAATATAACGATCTGTCGACGGATACCGATCTCCTGGGATGTAACGATCTGTTGGAGGATATCGATCTCCTGGTAAATATCGGTCACTAGATGGATAACGATCTCCTGGAATATATCGATCGCGTTCTTCATAGATGTAAATACCACCAGGACGTCTTCTATCAAATTTATCATCATAACCAGGTCTGTACGGTATATCAAATCCTCCAAATCTTTCGCCCAAGGGTCGTCTATCAGGGTAATAAGGAGGAACATTAACTTTTCCTGGAGTCGTTGGGTATGGTACGATATCTGGAATTATGTTGGGTGGATAAAATTCATCTGGACCAGGATAATATCTATCATCATAACCTCCAGGTCTTGGTCTATGTGGGTAAGGATCTCTATCATATCCGCCACTACTTGGTGGATACGGTCTTCCAGGATAATCACCACCACTAGAACTTGGAGGGTAAGGAGTTTTAGGAGGAAGAGGACGTCCTGGACGACCTGGATACATTCCTGGTGGAATTCCTGGCCTATCATGACCTTCCATATCATCTCCAACTACGGAGTCTGTAATAAACTTGATACAATTCGGACAATTTATAACCAGACTGAATCCTTTTTCTCCCTTATGACGAGCAAAAAAGATCCAGTCTGGTTATAATTACTTAAAATTTCTTAGACAACGAATACTCACGCATTAAATTTTCATAAAAATCATAATCTGCATTGTAGATAATCCTCATACCATCGTGTCTTTGATTGAATCTGCTTAATCTACAGGATCTAAATCTTTCACTATATGCTGCTGATCTACACTGAAAGCTGGGTTGTCTTAAACACTCATCTAAACATTCGTTTAAGGTTTTATCAGAAAGTTCTGATTGATGTTCAGCACTTAATTGACTGTTTCTAAAACGTTGGAATGCTGTATCGGGGCGTTTTCGATTAAATAGATGAGAGGTTACTCTGTTGTCTTGATATTCAGGTCCTCTTGCTACAAATAATAGATAAATGAGTATTTATATAAATAAGGTAAAGATTAAGGTTAAATTAGGTAAGGAAAGAGTAAAAATTTATTACAATACATGTTGGAAATAAAACGATTAATTGAGAGGAAATCAGGAGCTTTGTGGAGTACGAATTCTCTGAGATATGAAAAAAGGTGTGGATTGAGGAAGTTGAAGAAATGAAGTTGACAGAAGTAATAAAAGTAAAGATGAGATTAGAGTCAGTCTATTAGAAAATTAAGGGGAGGGGAAATCGAGTGCAAAAGAATGCTGGAAATGGTTAAGATATGTTTGAAATATTGCAGATGGATGAAGAATGCGATAATGTTAGGAAGATACTACAAAATTGACAGCTTACGTTTGTTTTGTTTAGTGTTGTAATAATAATGGATTCAAGATATTTTAATAAGTTCATGTTTATAATATAGTTCATTATGCCCATATAAATCTTTAGCAACGGCTAACTTTTGTTATGAATACAGCAAGGAAAGATTAACCAGTTAGCATATGAGATTCAAAAGTTGGTACTTAGTACATTGCTACTACGGTCCTAGAACATCAACAATGTAGTGCTATCAATGTCCTGAGATCTGATATTATGCTTCAGAAAAATCGACAGCTCTGGTTCGATAGCAAATATTCATCGAAAATGTTTCCGGACATCAGAGTGGCCAAAAACCAGGTTTGAAGAATAAGTCCATAAAACAGAAAAGAATAGAAAAATAGAAAGCTTTCGCGTCTTGTTGATGGCTGTAAGACAATATAAAATACACTTGACAGTGTCAACAGATTTCCCAAATTTGGGTTGCAACTCATATCGACGTAGCTGGGAAGTAGTGGGTACCAATTGACATCTTATTTGCAACGGTTAAACGAAGAATTGGACAATGAGTGACGAAAAGTATTTACCTGCTATAGAATTAGTTTTCAGACATGAAATGTTTAACGAGGTTCGTTAAATTCCACGGTCACAGCTAAGAATGCATTCATTATAAGTTAAAAATTAGTGAGCTTATTTATGTTATTATCGTTTAAGCACGCATCTTGAGTACGGACTATGCTTCTTCACTGGGTAAGATCCTTCGTTAGAATCCTTTAACTGTACAATGAATTTTAATATGATTCAGGGTGTAAAAGAACTTATTACTGCTTAACTGAGTAAGATTATATGTATATAGATGAGCAAGCTCTCGTCAGATCTTAAGAGATGGAATTTATTTTGAGAAGTAATATAAATCGAAGTGGCTATTTTGGTCAACAGTATGGAAGTACAAAAGGGGGTTGCGTGTTAATGCTGTAAAAAGACGAACTTTTTAGTCAGGACAGTCTATGATAAGACATCAATTATATACATCAATTATACAGCCTGCAATTATACAAAATGGATGGATTCACATCCGGTATCAAGAATTGATGACATAATGTATGTCATTGGTGAAACACAGTGGTTACTAACAAAAACATTACTGCCAAGTGGAGTTGAGTATAAAAGATAAAGAGAAAACGACATTTACTTCATGTATTGAACTTGGGCGGATTAGTCTAGAGTTAAGGTAATATCGACAATCGAGCAAGTCAGTGCCGCGTAAGTACTCACTTATTCAAGATAATGGAGACCGGTTAAGATTAAATTCATTGTTTGCGAAGAAACATGATATCATCTATATATGGAGAGAAGCCACGGCTATTGAAAAGGATCGAAACGTGTTACCACGACCAAATTTACTACACATTACAAAATAATACTTGTGATTACTACCGATCTCAAATCTGCATAGTGCCAAATTAATGTGAACGAGACAGATCGCGATCAAACAACCTTAACCGTCATCATTTCTTTGAACGTATGATGAATAAGTAGCGAGTGGTTTGGGAGATGGAAATTTATTGCTGCTAGTAATTTGTACGAATTGATTATTTTATGGAAAAGGTACATTATTAACACTTATAGACTCTGGAACCCCAGATGGAATGAAGAAACCTTAATGAATGCCCATGATTTCTGCAAACTAGCACTTGAGTTGAGGACGCTGCTTTATGTAAAATTTAGCCCATTTGTCCAAGCTATGAATGTATGAGAAACAAATCCGCCAAGAAGGAATAGAAGCACGGACAACAAAAGTCGTTGAAATCTTTAAGCAACTTTTAAGTTTAGATAAGATAGTTCCTATTTTAACAGAAGTAAGCTGGAAAGCCATACGTAATACATATACATAGATGGCAGTGGTTATGCTCTTCAACGCTACTTCAATAGAAAAAAGAAGCACAAAGACTACTGAATAATGCTGAAAACTAGTACGCTGTTAATAACGGAGTGTGAAACAGTTGCTGTTATTTGGGCATTGAATCGTTTTTGAGGATAAGTTTTCATCACTTTTCTCACGTTGATCATTTGAAAATAAACACAAAGAATAAAGTACAGACCCACACTTGGCGTCGATAGATAACTTCGAAGATCGTAATGCGTTTTATATCGTTACAAGCCGGAGGATGAAAATAAAGGTGCAACACTCGTTAGTATGTTGTTTGTCAGTAGAATAACCGACGGAAGTAACTGTACAGAAATTCGATGTTATGTTACCACTCATATTAGCAAATGTATAAAGCAGTCAGAGGTTGTGTCAAAGGTATAAAGCAATTAATCCCATATTTATATCTATATGGTAGAATAGAAATCACCTACTGTGATAAAATTCTACTTTAATATCATATCATGAAGTATAACGTGGCATAATTTGATATGGCGGAAATAAAAGTAGATATTAGATACGATGGCTGGTTATATTGGTGGGCGAAAATATGACACCTGTATTGAGCACTTATTTGCAATCTGCTAAAGACTGCTAAAGATTCTATAGGATGTACGAAACATCCATGAGCAAGAACAAGATCATCAAAAGATATTTATAGTGATGCTCATAAAATAAACCTTCCAGAATTTCAGGTTACAGGTAAAGTTGATTGAGCATATGCCTAGTAGTGCTGGCAAACAAATATCATTACAAAATCATTAGTTGTACAAGTTTTCTAATTTGCAGCTCAGAGCAGCTAGTACCGTTTGCAGGCCTTGAAGCCTTGACATTATATTGTACCAACTCATCTCCACGTCCCGCCACTTAAAAGTGGTTGATCTAGAAAGATAATTACTAATTACTCGTTAGGACGTCGTCGGAACTACAAAAAAAAGATTATGGTGATAAAACGCCCTCTGTTCTGGTATTTAAAGAAGGTACAGCTCCATTATTGAATGATACTCTAACAACTTTCGAAATAAATAACATACAGAATGTCCAACTAAACAGAATTCATTGTAATAAATTCTTGATAAACGTTTATTAATACAAACGTATTTGAAAACTAGTATTATACTATTGGAATTGGAAGTATAAAAGAAGTACTAAGATTTTGTTTATAGAATAAAAAATGCTGTATCGTCCATGATATCGAGTAGTAATTAGTTATCTCAAAATACTTTAAAGTTGTCTAATCAATGAATTAAAGATTGATGTAAAATAGATACATAATTAATAATATTAAGATAAATTATAAGTATTAAATAAATTTTAAAATAACTTACGACTGTCTAAACAAGCAAAATCATAAAAATGATGTGTAGGACTTTCACTTGTATCAATATCATTACTTTGCGAAATGGAATCTTCTTCCGACAGTGTACATTGTTGTGTTCTTTCGTCGTATTCAACAGATCGACAAAAATATTTTTCTGCTCTTATACACATCGATTGACACTCTTCTAATGTTATATTACTGAAGTGATCAACTTCAAATGGACCGCGAAGTTGTTTCTTTTCTTCTTTAATAAAAACTGCTAATCCTTCACAACGTTTTTCCGCAGTTAAACAAGTGTTTTCTAAATAATCCGAAGTAGGACTATCTTTCAGCTTTTCCGGGTGAGTTCTTCTCGTGAATCTTGTTAAGGAACAAGTTCTTGTTGAGGAATCAAAGGATGCCGATCGACAAACGAAGCTAATCTCACCAAGACATTTATCTTCGCATTCGCTCCGATTAGAAACCATAACGTTTTTGATATCCGATGCGTCTAGCATTAATTTTTTGCGAGGGTGCCGCTCAAAAATGTATTTCCGATTTGGACAGTCTACATCGGGTTTTCTCGCGGTGATGCAAATTTCCGAAAAGTGAACTGTGTTGGGAACAAACATTAATATTCCTATTCCTTCGGGAGCTGCCTGTTCGTTAGCTAAATAACAACTTGATTCTTCGTATTCAGGTTCTCCATTATACATAGCTATTCTACTTCCGGGTTGGAAATCGAAAGATTTGCAATTTCTTACTATGTTGTTTGAGGCGCGATCTCTTAAACATAATTCTTGACATTTTTCTAAAACCATAAACGGGGGACTTGCATCTTTTATTATATCATTGTCGAATCCTTGAAGTTGAATATTTGGTAGTCTTTCGTACCATATTTTTCCGCTCATTGATCCTGATCCACATGATATTTGAGCTAAAAAAATTTTTTTTGTTATTAAGCGGAGGGTTTTTTAAGATTATTACCTCTGGTCATCATTTTCAAAACTGTTAAAACGGTAATAGCCTGCACCATGCTGGGTACGTATGGGTAATTTTTCATTTTGAAATTAACACTCTTTCCCAATTAAGAAACGCACGCAATACATAGCACCTAAAACCTAAATATATTTTTTTAATGATTAGAAAAAATTTTTAAATTGAAAGTACACGTGCGTGAAAAAACACGGGTCACGAACAAAGGACAATGAAAAAAAGGGTGATTACGTAATTGATGCGTTTCCCATGAAGAATACAAGATGTTACAATGTCGATTGATTTTTTATGGTTGAATTGGAGCGGTATTTTTTTATTGTTTTGTAACGAAATAGATCGGTATTGCCGAAATTTCACGTGAGAAGAACGCCGTGTGCGTTTAAAATTATGGCACACGTTAAATGGATATACCGGAAGTGAACATCCTGGTCGTAACAGGCTCAGGGCTTTATCTGGCGATCGGTCACGGTTAAACCATGCAGAACGCCCAATGACACTCCGGACTTTGATCATTTTAATTTCTATATAGTCGTTTAATCATCTGTATAAGATAAATATGTGATACTTTTCCTTGTTGTTATCGATTGTGCAAAGATAAAGGAATTGCTATAAAGTGGGTTCATTTTAAGTGTTAAAACTAAAGTAACATTTGACCTAATTTTTTATTTTTGGTTATCTAAATGGTATTATCTCGTTTCAAACGAGTACACACCATTACATTGCGATTTATGTCAAGAGCGGACCATTTTAGATTATTTTATTAACTTGGGATCAAATCAAATACAATTTTTATGTGGAAACTATTTTTTATTAATGAGGAATAAAGCACCTAATTTGTTTTTATTTGGACAAAAAAAGGTTGTAATAATAATGTTTGTATTGTTCACTTATAAAATAAGTATTTATTGATTAAAGTTTGAAATAAAGTTGTTATCTATAGGTGGAAATTTTAATATGTTTAGTTTTAGATATCTATTTACGTCACATTACTAAAAATACTTTAAATGTGATTTAAAGTTAAAAAACAATAATAAATAAAATTGTACTAAAAATTAATAGGTACTTAAAGTTCATTGTTGGTCTGTATTTTTAAAGATTAAATCGAATCAACACCATTGTGAGATGTTGAGAACAATTTTGTTTATTATGAATGCTTTATAACAAGTTGAAGTTAAACACACTCCTCTTATTGTGTTTCTAATTATAGAAATAATCTTCCTCAATACACCACATTGTTCACCTGGTTTATTTTAATTTTTTTCTCTTTTCATTTTTTGTTGGGATGACTTTAAGATTTTAACAATTTGCATTTGAACAATCACCCAAAAATAACCTTCTACTAAGAAAAGATACTTTCTTTCTTTAGTTCGATTTTTAAGTTCGATTTGTAAACTTCAAATGATTTTACTAGGAATTAAGAAGGTAAAAAGGGGCAAATAGAAAAACTAGAATAATTAATTATTCTTTAATTCCGACTTAAGTTCTTTAAGATTAATAAAAAAAAAATTCTTTTTTCAGATGTCATTATTACGCACAATCGCGGCGCGTGTGTTCAATCGAAGTGCCAAAGTGTTAACGGGAGGTCAAAAATCTCTTTTTCATCATCTCTCCTGGCATCATGAAACCCCCGAAGAAACCGACGAGAGGTACGTAATAATTTAAAAAGATTTTTCAAAGATTTAACTTAATTATCAATTTTCTTTTGTGTGATTTGCGTTAATTTTACGGAACCGTTTGTCACCACGTATTGTTTTGCGTGCCTTGGAAATTGTTGAAGCGTGCATGTAAAATGAGTTTGTTCACTCTAACGTAAACTCAACGTTATATACATAAATATATGTCCTTGTACATTTACTGTTGGAGATAACGTTACCGTTTGGACAAAAGGTGTTGGTCGTGCAATATCGATGTGCTAAAGTCTAAACTTTAACAAAACGAGTATGAACTGTGTGATAAATTTTGATTATTTGAAAAATGATTGAGTGTAAAAGAGATAAAGAGAAATATTCAACCATAAATTGTGAAATGTATGAACCTTGTTAGTTTCAATATTTAAAAAATGCAATAAATGTTTAATCAATTTATTTAATTCTTGAATCAATACAACATATTTCATCCAATTTATAAATTTACATCAAGTTAACCACATAAATTATACCTTTAAACTTCGCGTTTACTCTCTCAATTAACATTTATTAGCAAACACTTTTTAGAAAACGATTTTCCTATCGATACACGCATCCTTACACGTAATAAGTGACTGTTAGTGACATCGTAGTAACCAAATTGTTTTTTAAACTTTTTAAAACAACTTTAATCATTTATTTAAATATTTTGCCTCCTATTTCCAGGAAACACTTTTTTTGTTAATTTATTTTAATTAGCACAACTAAATTTGGGTTTAATAATTATAATATACTTATAATTGAATAAAGAATACTCATTTCAGATACATAAAGTTTTTTGATCGTTCTGATATCGATGGTTGGGATTTGCGTCAAGGTATGACCGATTTGCTCGGTTACGATAATGTTCCTGATCCAAAGATTATCATTGCAATTATGTACGCTTGTAGACGTGTTAACGACTACGCATTAGCCGTACGTTTTATTGAAGCGGTTAAGAACAAAGCCGGGGGAAGATGTGCCCAAATTTATCCTTACATAATCCAAGAGATTGGTCCTGTTATTTGCGAGCTAGGAATCGATACTCCAGAAGTTCTTGGTTATGATAAACCGGAATTATATTTACAAGATATTTATGATATTCATTAAAGTCAAAACGATTCCCGTTAAATAATTATTATATAATTTTGAGTTAAATAAAAAGAATTTATATTGTTGAAGTTGAATTTTTGAAACAAATTGTGAATTTGTGCTACATTGGTACATTACAAAGTGCTGATTAAACGTTGATTTAAACTTACAAGTACTTTACAGTGTAACCACAATCACCCACGAACACCTACTGATAGTTGGTCCAACGGGCTGCTGGTACTGGATAGTTTCAATGTTCATATAGCTCCGGATGCGCTTTTGTTCTTATTTCCGGGAAAGCACATCGCGTTCAGGTCATTGGATGGTCATTGCTCAGTCATGCCATCTCACACCTGCCGCATACAAATATCAAATTGGCGTGATATGCCCACCATTTGAAACGATTTATACTGCGAAGGTCATTTTTGCAACCAACATTTTGTACAATTTTATTGTACATCTTTGATAATCATTGGTCTAATGTCGCTTTAAGACAACATCGAATCTTAAGGCTTGAATTTTCTTTTGATTAAAACAATTATTAGAGGCAACTGTTAACGATTTATTTTTAAAATGTCTTAAAGATTACTTTATCGAATTGTTTAAGTAAATATGGAAAAAGTTTTGTTGTTTGTTGGTTCTTTACTAATTGTTTCGAAAATGAGTTTTTTTTGACCATTTTCGGGCAAATGGGTCTAAACTGGATTAATAATAAACCAAAGACAAAAAACATGTTTTATTCAAAATAAAATATGTCCATCAAATATTTAATCAGACTGTGAAAAATATTTGGTTGGAATAAATACCATATACAAAAGTTTTTAAAAATCGTTTTTATATCAACCAAGCAAGAAGGTTTACATCAAGAAGGTGTTTTTATTATTTTTTAATTACTCATGTCAGACACTCTAATCTAAGAAAATAAATATACATGCTTTTCACACCTTTTTGTTATTGGTGAAATGGCTCACGTATTGTTTGAATACGTGTGTCACAGATGCGTTTTTCTGGAAAATTTTTAAATACCAAGAAGATGAATTCCGAACAAAATTCATCATATATTATTATCTCTTATTCTATAAAGAAAATTTACTAATAAATACATTAAAAATGCAGATGCATTCACCTGAGTGATGTAGCTCAGATTTATCTAATAATTGGAGATGGTAAGTCTATTAAACTGCTTTTTGGTAAAGTGGCTAAAGTACTATAAAATAATAAGTAAAGGTTTCTTTAGTATTAATGTATTATCAAAATCTAAGGCAGTTTTGCTGCCCAGACAGTGATTAATGTATTGCAAAAACTATAAGTAGGGATTTTTATGCAATATTAATGCATTATCAAGAGCCGAGACAGCTTAGGAATTACAAAGACGCAAAACAAGTGCCGATGTAGCCGTGCTGCCGAGGTAGTGGTACGAGTATTACAAAGAAATAATGAAAGGTTGCTGTTCAGTATTTGTGTATCACTACAAGCCTAAGCAGAAAGTTAGGCTACCAAGGCAGTGCTTGAAATATTACAAAACAATAAGTAAGGGTTGCTATACATTATTACAACTGTTCTAATGATGTACAACTTAATATGCATGTTTCTATAAAAAAATAATAATTTATCTTTTTTACGTATTGTTAACACTTAAGAAGTCAGATCAATATAATATGTGTGAATGGACAGGAAGATAAAAATTTATAAAACTTACGTAACATACGGAATAGAGACACGAGAATATATGAGTAAAACTAAGTTGCAAACTATCCTGGGTAAGACTGGATAAGAAATATAGGGAACATCAGGGAACCATGTGATATACTAGATATGACAAGATGGGGAAGACAAAAAATCTGCCAGTGCANTTTAGTCGCTCTCTATCTCTCTTTTTGTGTCTTTTCTTTATTTTTCTCTTTGTTTTTCTTTTCTTGCTTAATCTTATTTGGTGATGTTAATAATATCTAATTATCACTACTTGCCATATTCAGCAAATACTATTTTTATTTTTGTTTGTTCTGTTGGGTCATTTGGCAGAGATCGCTTGTGCGATAAAATGATCCATTTGCTGATACTGTTTAAGTTAAGTGTATCTTATGTAATTTTGTATTTTTGTCTGTGGCAATAAATGATAAATAAATAAATAAAGAAGTTGCTTTAAGATATCCGAAGGAATTAAAAGAAATAGTGTAGTAGAATAAAATGTAATAAATTACAGCAACTCTGTAACCGTTTAATGTTGGGTCGGTAACTTAAATTGTTGATCAGAACATTAGAACGGTTTTCTAACCTTGTTATGTATTTGAAACTCTGGTGGACAATTACTTCTTTCACTGTTGGCATTTGAAGACATTTCTGAATTACATGATTAATTACGTACCATAGCGTCTGACAGATTTGACGAAGTATTTTGGATAGACATCGTTGCAGTTACAAGATATTTATTCCTATCAAGATATTATTGTTTCCTATAGTTGTATACCATATTCCCAGACTGGTCTCAGTATGGTGTTATAGATTCTAAGTTTATTTTCACCACTTGGCAAACTTTTTTGATCATATAACAATATATTTTCCTGTATACCATTCTCATAGTATAGCAAACTTTTCTGCCATATATGCTTGCTGCAAGTGAGACGACTGTCCTAATATATTCCTCAGTACCTGACATAACTTTCTATCGGTATTGGAATGTTGTTAAGATTTATTGATGGACATTTACCTCTCCTAAGAGTGAATGTAATATGTGTGGATTTGGCACTATTGTTGTATATTGACCGTTGAATTAGTAACAGGAAGAAAGTTCCGAGTTGTATAATAGCTACAGGGTAGGCAAAAGTATATTTCCTTATTCCTAATCTAATTGCAGTACTTATATTGAGTTCTAAAGTTAAACTGGTAATCTGGTATTAACTGCTTTCTGAACTTCTGTAAATAAAATGCGGATTAAACTAATTTCACGTGAAAAAGGTTTCTTTAGTATTAATGTAGGTATTATCAAAATCTAAGGCAGTTTTACTGCCCAGACAGTGATTAATGTATTATAAAACTATAAGTCAGAGTTTTTATGCAATATTAATGGATTATCAAGAGCCGAGACAGCTTAGGAATTACAAAGACGCAAAACAAGTGCCGATGTAGCCGTGCTGCCGAGGTAGTGGCACCAGTATTACAAAGTAATAATGAAACGTTGCTGTTCAGTATTTGTGTATCACTATAAGGCAGTGCTTGAAATATTACAAAACAATAAGTAAGGGTTGCTATACATTATAAATGAATTATCAATAGCTGAGCAAACCGAGTTGCCGAAGAGGTAGCTCAAGAATTACAAAGCAATAAGACAAAGTTTTTATAATTTGGGGCTTAAGGTACATATTTTTGTTTTTTCTAATGGACCGTAGCAGATCATGACTTTGTAAAAAAGATAATTTTTTAACTGTTCTAATGATGTACAACTTAATATGCATGTTTCTATAAAGAAATAATAATTTATTTCTTTGACGTATTGTTCAAGCAAAATACTAACGAAAAATGCACATCTCTTTAACCCTTTCAGGACCAAGCCTGATTTGGTAACTATACATTAGGAACCGGTATCAACGGCGATGCGTTAAGAACCGTTTGTGCGGTTCTGGACCTGTGGTTCTTACTGAATCCACATATAGTATATGATCAGACAACAACTCTTTTTCTAACAAAATTTATTAAACCGTAAACATGTCGCAGTTAAATAATATACCTCCTCAGCATGGTAGCAATGATACATTTACCTCTCAGGAAGGTGTCCTGTAAAGTAAGAAGAGAAGAATATCAAGAATATTTGAAAGCCACGAAGGTCTACGACACGGAGATGGGTTGTCAAGACTGCTTTTTAACATTGTTCTAGAAAAGGTAATACGAGATGCAGGACTCTGAACGTTGGAACAATGTTCAACAAGTCAACGCAGGTCTACGCATTCGCCGATGACAGATGTTATAGGGAGAATAGAAAACGAGGCGAAGGAGCCCTTTACAATATTGAAAAAGCGGAGAAAATAGGCTTAAAGGTAAAATTTACAAAGACCAAGTATTTTTACAATTTAGGGCTGATAAGAGCATAACCCAAGCCAACAAATATTTCCATGGATTTAAAAACAACTTCACATCTAAGAAAAATCAAATTTGTCCTATACAAGACTTTAATACGACCAGTACTGGCTATGGGTTGGAAATATGGACCTTAGTGCAGAAATACCAAGAGGCATCAAAGCGATTCGAGGAGAAAGTTCTTAAAAGAATATATGGCGCTGTTAATGACAACAATTTGGCGTTGTTAATAGTTTAATTTATTAAAGTGTAAAGGTTGAGATGGATTGGCCATGTAGTTAGAATGAACATAAAAAGTACCACAAGAATCACCTTTGATTGCCGTGGACCTGTGAGAAAAAGATCGGTTGGGAAGTCGAAGAGACGATTTGTAGACGATGTGGAGGACAACCTAAGAAGGCTAAAGGTCAAAGGTTTGTGCAGATTAATAATTGCATGTTTATAAAAATTACAAGGTATTAAAATTAAAGGCTTTTGTCACTCAATTTACCTTCATTAACTATTACCAAATTCATACAAAAAGGAATATTTTGTAATGGAGGCCCAGGAATTATAACTGCTTTGTTGATATGACGAAGACCTTTGTAGAGTACGCCTAAAAGACATTCTGAGATAATTAATTCAGAAAGAAACGCCAGCAAACATTGTAAAAGTAGTCCAAATCCTAAGCACAGATAACATGACAAATATATAAACACTAGTCAGAATTTGTCTGTTTAACCTAATAAATGACAAAATTATAAAGTCGTCGTTAAATTTGGGCTGTGGAATCAGGAAGGATAAAGTCAGTATGATCTGCTATGCAGGTGATGTATTCATGACAAGAACTTGCTGTCTTTCCAGATCATCTTCCATCTGCAATGACAGCTCTTTAAATTCTATCAAGTAAGCAATTTTTTTGCAATTTATCACAAAAATCTTGTGATAAACGCTAAATAATCCAGCAGTCATACTCCAGAAAAACATTTGAGAAGTCAGATGAATATATACGAATGGACAGCAAGATAAAAATTTATAAAACTTACGTAACATCGACATACGTAATAGAGACACGAGAATATATGAGTAAAACTAATCGTAAGTTGCGAACTATCCTGAGTAAGACTGGATAAGAAATATAGGGAATATCAGGGAACCATGTGATATACTAGATATGACAAGATGGGGAAGACAAAAAATCTGCCAGTGCAGATAAAGAAGCTGCTTTAAGATATCCGAAGGAATTAAAAGAAATAGTGTAGTAGAATAAAATGTAATAAATCACAGCGTAATCACACGAATTTGCTCGTTACTTGCATTATTTATTTTATGTGTTGTATTTTCCTATTCCTTTTGACACTAAGATCTTGATGACAAGTCTCACGGGTCTAACCTCTGCAAGAAGACTGTCTGATAGATTTGACGACGTATTTTGGATAGAAATCGTTGCAGTTACAAGATATTTGATTCTCTAGCAGTTCCCTATAGTTGTATACCATATTTCCAGATTAGTCCCAGTATGGTGTTATAGATTCTAAGTTTATTTTTACGACTTAGACGAACTTTTTTGATCATATAACAATATATTTTCCTGTATAGGATTCTCATAGTATAGCAAACTTTTCTGCCATATATGCTTGCTACAAGTGAGACAACTGTCCGAATATATCCCTCAGTACCTGACATAACTTTCTATCGGTAGTGGAATGTTGTTAAGATTTATTGATGGAAATTTACCTCTCCTAAGAGTGAATGTGATATGCGTAGATTTGGCACTATTGTTGTATAATGACCATTGAATTAGTAACAGGAAGAAAGTTACGAGTTATATAATAGCTACAGGGTAGGTAAAAGTATATTTCCTCATTCCTGATCCAATTGCAGTACTTATATTGAGTTCTAAAGCCAAACTGGTAATCTGGTATTAACTTCTTTCTTAACTTCTGTATAGTATCTCGCTGATTACTCTACAGAACCTTTTTCAATACCGTCAAGGGCACTAGTAATGGGCTTTGACAAATGGGCCTATATGACGTCACATTATTTGTGATACCTTCCATTGCAAGGGAAATTAGCCTACAATAACTCTAGCACTAAAGATATGAAGAATTATCAGGTAATCAGTGTTCCTCATTTCAGACATACTCACTTGTATGATGGGAAGGTGCATTTGATATGGCGTTGCTAGTATTTCTTGAATAAGATTGTCATGACCTTAAAAACATTTACTTTTACCAATTGGCTTCTTGTCCAAGTCTTTCTTATAGCCACATTTGTGGATATTTGCTGATTTAATATTGATCTTATATAATACTTCATCCGACTAGCCTTTGTAACATAAACGAAAATGTACAAGTTTGTTTTTTCCGCCAATTACGACATCGTTGACCTAATTAATGGATTAAGATGTCATTGCGAAATTGGACATAGGATTGGTTTGATGAAGTTTGCGTTGTTTAATCTTAAGATCAATCTTAATGATTAAATTTAACGTTGTGATGTGCACATGTTAATGTTTTGGTTTATTCCTTAATTGACGGTAAATATTAATTAATTTCTTATATAACTTAATTAACATAATTGTCTCTTATAGTCGTGCCTGATGAAGAGCTTATAGCTCGAAATACGTATAGCACTGATTTAAACATTGGAAGAAATTAATAAATTTCATTCATCGACACCTTTTCTTCTTTATTATTGATGAAGTTTGGTTAAACAGTTAAATTCGAGATTGAAGAAGGTGTAGACATTGATATTGCAGTTTTTAGCAATAGGAAATAAAACAATTATTTTTTTAAACAGATTTTTTCATTTATTTACTAATTGAAGTATTTCTTTGAACCAATTCGTATTTATTGCATATTTATTACATTTAATTCCTCGATAAGTCCGGTTTCAAACAGACTTTTTAGTTTATAATTATCTACTTGGAACTTAGAAGCACCGTTAGATATAGAAAATTGTTTGTCTTTAAATTTTGAAGTATCCGTTTAAATTTTTGTTAATATGATTAAGATTAATTTTATAATCACGAAATGATTAACGTTTTAAAAATGTACTGATAAACAAAGTCATCATAAATAAGAATTGTCGATATGTATATATTCATTATCTGGTGCAGTAATTAAAACATTAGATTACAAATCAATAATATTATTTCCTGATGATAAATAATAATCACTGTTTAATAATAAAATGGGAGTTGTAAATAACCAATCTAAATTTACTACAAAACATTATATAATTGTAAATGTTTCACGTCGCAGTAGTTCATATTTGTTAATCTTATATCTCGAACAAATACCTAATATTTACTTTACTCAAAAAGAAATCGTTCGATAACTTCTTATCAATGTATACGAAAATTTGGTGCTTTGTATAAAATCGTATCGATCGTTATTTTTGTTTTATAAAAATACATCTACGCATTATAAAAATTTCGACAAATATTTTGTAACTTTAAAGAAAAAAAACATCTCGTTACAATCTGTTCAATAAGTTAATACGTTTCTTATTACATCTACGTGACTAAATCCACGAGTATATAATGGATTCGTTCCTATAATATTATTCGCTCCATTTCACTTGCGTAATTCTTGTTATATTTTTACTTTTTATAATTTGTATAGTTCATGAAAAGATATACCATATCTAGAACGTAATGTAAACACTTTTAAAGTTGCGATTATGGAAACTGTATCTAAAATAAGTACTTTATCTTTAAAATTTTTCAACATCGCACACATAATTTGCAAGGACATGTAGTTGCAACGTGATTCATTTTTACGAAATTTCGTGATAAAGAATGTTTTGATTCTGAACTAGGGTTTGTATTCAAAACATTACGATATCTATCAGCTTACAGTAAACGAGTTGTTAATTGTTATTTACTTTTAAATATTTACTTTTACCTATTTATACCTAGTTAACACATTTTTTTCATTTGCCTTTGATTTAATTTTAGAACAGTTTATTAAATTTCTTTGAACTCGACATGTTTATTAAGTTATTAATAGATTTAATGGATTATTTTTCTTTTTTTTGCGTAAAATATTTATTTTATACTAGAAAAAAAATCACGCCAGGTAAAGGACATCACGCCACATTTGAACATGAATAATTTATAAGCGAAAGATGTAGGCTTTATTTTTTGACGGCGTTTTGTCTAATAAAGTTTCTTAAACAGCTATGTGTGTGATTCTGCGAGCCTATTTTAAAAGTTTTTACTTGACCTTCATCCCGAGATCCCATCTCCGATCGACTCTCGAGAGTGAAACCAGCTTGTCAAGTATTCTGCTTAATTATAAGATAGCCTACCTATTCGAGAAACAAACTCTTGGATTCCGTTAAAAAAAAATTAGTGGCGTGATGTGACGTTCTTTGTATATGTTATAAAACTCAAATAGAAATTTTTAAACGAGAAAATAAAATATTTCCAGATCTTTTTGTTTTTGTTCAAGAGAATTTTATTGCTAAGATGTTAATAAATATAGCAAATTTTTAGTTTTACTAGGAATTTTTTATTTGACCATTTTTAAGTACAGCAAAACATCGATATAACGGTCCCCGTTAGAACGGACTTCGGATATAACGGACAAAATATTTTTAAGTCGTACTAATAATACACAAGTATACCAGGTTTGGACCTGAGCAACCAAATGTTATTTCTAAGGTAATTAAGGACGCTGAATCCGAATCTACAATCCGTTTTTTAAGATGTGTTCTAGTTTTTGAGATATTAAATGATTTATTTTTTGAAGATTATAGGCTATTTTGTTTATTTTAATTTGATAATAAGTCGTTTGTATTTTTTGGGTACATACGAGACAGTTTGGGCCAAGTTGATACAAGAAGTACTGAAAAGCCGGAACATCACGATTGAGCGTTTTGGCGAAGTTCTTAATAAGCCAAGTATGATGTGAAGAGGTGGCAGGAGTATGTCTTGTGGATTTACAAGGGGCAACTTTGCCTTTCCTTTCGATAAGCTTTAATTACCGAGTTCACTTTACGTTATTAAATAATTTCCTTCCATGTCGAAATCACTATTATCACTGGTTGACGAAGATGTAGTTAAACTTTACTGGCCATTTTCACTTACACCTGAAGCTGGCTTGGACACTGATTATTATTATTATTATTGCTGCCGGGCTGAGGAGAACGGCCCCTCTCTTTATCGCGACCTATAAGATCTATTGTAACTTTAGCCCTCCAAAGGTTTAGGGCTAAAGTTCTTGAGGTCTAAGAGGTCTTAAACCTTTATGTCGGTAGGTAACAGGGGAGTTTTACCGAAGATGTTGTGTCTTAGACGGCCTCTGGCGACGCAATTGCACAGTATATGTTCAGCAACTTCTGACTCGTCGTTGCATAGTCGACAAGTTTGATCCTCAGCTTGTCCAATGTGGAAGAGGTGGTATTTTAGGGGCGCATGGCCGGTCGGGTAGCCTGAGAGCGTTCTTAGATCCCTATTGCTGAGGCATAAAATCTCTTTGGTTTTGTTTTGCGACGGAGTTATCATACTCTTCGCTTGTCTGTGACCTGGAAGTTCTTGTTGATTATTTGTTTTAGGTGGCTTTTTTGTAGTCCACAACCAGGTTGGGGTCCAATGAAGGGCGTGTTTGCTGCCTCTTTGGCCAGCTTGTCGACCTTCTCATTGCCCTCAATGTTGCTGTGACCTGGAACCCTAGACACTGATGATATTTGTATTGTACAAATTTTCTTGCATTAATACCGACGACGTTCATTAAAGTTTAGTATGACGAGACTTGACGAGAGAACAATGGGTGAGCAAGGGATACTCTAAAAGATGGAAGGCTAGGAGCATTGCGAATGACAGCAGGAAGATTGTTCCAGAGTGAAATCGCTTGCAATGTAAAAGACTTATGATAAGTATTGGTGTGATGTATTGGGAACATTAGTAACGAATCGGATTGCGATCGTGTGGATCTGTTATGAGCTGAATGATTTGAAATTGTTAAACAAATATCTGGGGGTTTGATTATGAAGAATTTTATACAAATTTAATAATACACGAAAAGATCGTCGGTTCTCATACGTTAATAATTTTAAATTATTACGATAGGGAGAAATGTGACAATAGCGATCCAGATCAAATATGAAACCAACACAATTGTTCTGTAATCTATGCAACTTTTTACACAGTGTAATCGATAAATCGGTGCAGACTGTATCAGCATAATCTAGATGAGGATACCGTATAGCACAGATTACGACGAATAAAATTGGGAAGGAAACATCTAAGCCTACGTAGAGAGTGAAAACAAGAATACACTTCTATGCAGATAAGTTGAATTTAGGGGTGCCAGGACAAAATTCTATGACGACGTCATCGAGGATAAGTTGTGAATTAGTAAAAGCGGCTAATCTATTTAAAAGAGAATTTGTACCAAACACAATTGCTTGAGGTTTAGTAGCATTTAGCTTTAACCCAAAAAGCTTAGACCAGTCATGCACTTTAGCAAAGTCACGGCCAAAGGGAATTCACTAACGGTTGTACTGGTATAAATCCGGAGGTCATCTGCATATAAATGATAACTAGAAGAAATTACTTTTGTGACACTATTGATAAAAATAGAGAAAAGCAGCGGACCCAAAACACTTCCTTGGGGCACCCCATAAAGAAGTTCGTGTGTCAGTGCGAACACATAAGAGGCGATGGGAAAGGTAGGATCGGAACCATAACAAAGAAGTAGGAGAAAAACCGATAGATGAGAGAGTTGCAAGGAGAATATCATAATCGACTGAATCAAAGACTTTACTGAAATCAAGCAGTACTAGCAAGATCAAACGTCGGTTATCATAAGCATATCTTATATCATCAGTAATCTTGATCAGTGCAGTTGTAGTACTGTGACTTGGCCGGAAACCAGACTGCAAATCATTGATTATACGACGCTCCTCAAGATAATTAAATACTTGATTATAAACGATACGCTCAAAAGCCTTTGACAGGATAGAGAGAATTGATATAGGACGAAAGTCACAAGGGGAAACTGGAGATTTTAACTTAGGAATAGGCACAACAGGCGCAAGTTTCCACATGGACGGAAAGGATGATGTTTCAATGGAAAAGTTATAGATATGAGTTAACGGAGACATAATAATATGAAGAATCGGTAAACTCTGTTTCAAGCTAACAACGTCTGCACCGCCGCTATTAGAACTAGAATAAGTAACTGCCTTGTACACCTCGTCCCCATCAATCACAGTGAGCGAAAAGCTAGAAGAAATAAGATTAGATGTCTCAATAGCTTGAATTAAGGTTATTTTGGAAGCAGTATTAAGAGTTACTAGTGGTTTAGCGAAGTGGCTAGCTAAAGAATCCATGATACTAAGAGACCTTAAAGTTTTCCAGAACGTCTTAGGAGTAGTCCCAGTCAATTTCTGTTAAAAATAAACACCAATCATCTACATGATTTTTTGGTTATCTCCATAACATTGACAACGAAAATTAAAAGTACACCTTTTTACAAAGTGACCACTTGTAAAGCTCTGTTTTGCACGCATTACAAAACAACTTCTGCACACACGGCTTCTCAGTGTCTCATATAGAAAAACCAAAGAAATGCGAATATGCGTGTTTTAGCGCATTTGTCATTATTTTGCCACTTTTATTGAGCATGTACCTTCGGCAAACGTAACAAAATCATTTTAAATCCACTTTGCAAAATTTTGAATCAACACCTGTCTCCAATTTCTAAACACAATCACAACGCTTTGAATACAATTGAAGTAATGTCTAGCTTTAGGTTAAGTTTTGACTGTCACATGATATATTATCAATTTAAACTTAACAGCAGTTAAATAAAAGAAAAGAAATGAAGAACGAAAGTTATCAAAAGCATGTGCTAAATATGATGTCTATTGTCGTCTATTCATCATTGATGATAAAGCTGACAACGAAAGTAACAAAGTAATACGTTATACGGCCGGAATTTTAGTGGAGCTCAAGAAGCAATTGGAAATTTATGAACTCATGAAGTCGAAGAGTGGGAAAGTGGAAAAAGCTACAAGTGGTAAGGACGCGAAACCGGAGGAAAAGATGAAGTTAGACAAACCGTTACTTCAACTGCGGCAAAAAAGGACACAAATCGCAGGAGTGCAAGGATAAAGCAAACGGCATGAAATGTTTTGCATGTAATAACTTCGCACACGTCGCTGTAAAGTGCCCCAAAGTCACTACAAGTAAAAAAAGCATGCAAATATCTGACCACAACCATCGTAATAAGATGTCGTTTGCATAGATTGGAGCTTGTAGACACAGGTAGTACGGTTAACCTTATCAGAAGTGATGAATATTTTAAAATTAGTGCACCAAAGAGTATAGGTTCACTTGAATCTCACATTGAGGTTCTTTCAACATTAAAATACACGTGGTAAATAAAGAAGTTATGCCCGTAAATTGTTTATTGGGACCCATATTATCCCAGAAGAAGTAAAGCTTTCAAAGTGGATGGAAGAAGACGATTGTTTGTTTTATCGATCCACATAGACGAAATAGAGGAAAAGTGTGCGATGAATATGGAAAATGTCAAAGATGGGAAAATTAAGGCAGATTATTCAAAAAATGGTCGAAGAGTATTAGACCAAAGAGATAAAAATTATAATAAAAGATGAAACTCTGATACACCATACCCCGAGAAAAATGTTGCTGTGGGAGAAAAATGAAGTTGAGAAACACGTGTTGGAGTGGCTAGATAAAGGAATCATTAAGGCCAAGCAATTCTGAGTTTAGCAGCCTTGTGTTCTTGCGAAAAAGAAAAATGATTCGACACAACTTTGCATTGATTTCTGGTTAGAAGTTAAACAAACAGGTAGTAAGAGACAAGTATCCGTATCCGCTAATTGAAGAACAATTATACCAGTTGCAAAATGCAAAAGTATTTAGCGTACTGGACTTAAAAAACGGATTTTTCCACGTTCCAGTTGCAGAAAATGCACGTCTTTCGTAACGTATAATGGACAATTTGAATTTGTGCATACCCCGTTTGGTTTCTGCAATTTTCCAAAGATTTGTCAATAGCGTTTTTCAAACTTACAAACGCGAAGGAACAGTAATAACCTATCTAAACGTTTTAGTAATACCTTCTGAAGATGAAGACTATGGAATAAAGAAGCTAAAGCAAGTGTTGACTACGTCTTCAGAATATGGATTGGAAATTAATTGGGAGAAATGCCAGTTCCTGCAAAAGATGATTGAATACCTTGGTCACGAAGTAGAAAATGGAGGGTTGGGGCTTGCACCGCAATTAATTTTCCTGAATCTATCAATGTTATTACAATCATTCTTCGGTTTATCGGGATATCTTAGAAAGTTCGTGAAACACTATTCCATAATACCAAAGCTGCTGGAACAGACTACTTATAAAAGATATACCTTTTGAAGTAGGCGAAGAAGAACGTAAGGCATTTGAAAAGCTAAAATTGTCGTTAACCAATCAACCGGTATTAAAGATTTTTCAACAAGGTGCTGAAACCTAAGTTCACATTGACGAGACGCCAGTAAGTATGGAATTGCTGCCATATTTAGGCAAAGAAGTTCAGTTGATCAAAAATTACATCCTGTATACTACTATAGTCGTAGAACATATGTGGCGGAACAAAACTATTGTAGCTACAAATTAGAAGTTCTTGCTATTATCAAGGCTCTGATAAAGTTTAGAGTTTATTTGCAAAGGAATCCATTAAAGATCGTAACCGGTTGTGTAGCTTTCAAACTAACTATGAGCAAGAAGGAATTGAGTGTAAGAATTGCGCAATGGGCGCTGAATCTACAAGACTTTCTATAATACGTTTCTTGTTCTAGATCTAGTGTTAGTTCTAATGCTAGTGTTAGTTTTAGTTGTTAATTAGCGTTAGATATATTTTTAGTAAACTAAAACTAGAGCTAACACCTAGAATTGGACCTAGAATTAGAAAGTTCCGGGTTTAGCCGTACGTCTCTTAAGACGGCTAAACAAGAATTTTTATTTCTAGCTCTAGGTCTAGTGTTAGTTCTGACGCTAGTATTAGTTTTAGTTGTTATTCAACATTAGATTGTTGTATATTTTTTATTGAACTAAAAGTAGAACTAACACTAGACTTAAAACTAGAAACATTTGGGTCTTAGAGACGTACGGCTAAACCCGGAACTTTCTAGTTCTAGGCCCCGTGTTAGTTCTAGTGCTAGTGTTAGCTCTAGTTTTAGTTGTTATTTAGCGTTAAATATATTACGAGAACTAACACAAGACCTAGAACTAGAAACATTCAAGTTTAGCCGTGCGTCACTTAAGAAGACTAAACCGTTCTAAATTTCTAGTGCTAGTGTTAGCTCTAATTTTAGTTGTTAATAAACGTTAGATATATTTTTAGTTAACTACAACTAGAACTAACAATTGACGTAGTCCTAAGACGCACGGCTAAACTCGAATGTTTCTATATCTAGGTCTAGTGTTAGTTCTAGTTTTGATTGTTATTTAGTGCTTAATATATTTGCGATATTTTTATTGAACTAAAAGTAGAATTAACACTAGAACTAGAAATATTCGGGTTTAGCCGTGCGTCTCTTAAAAACTTTTCATATAACAGACACTCCCTTCCCTGTATTAATCTGTAATATCGAGGTTTTACTGTATTGAATGAAAAGTGAAAAGAAAAATCCTTGATTAATGTTAAAGTTCTTTCGAAAAAAGGCCAAAAGTTTTATCTATTTATGCAATCTTTATTCAATTTAAAACAAAAAATGGTATCATCAAGTTCAATGGACATCATTCACCTTCCATTGTGTGATGTTGCTAAAATTAATACCTATCACCAAATTCGTAATTTAAATAAAAGTCGAGTTAATTACACGGTTTATGCTTGACATTGCTTTTGCTTTCAGCCGTTGTTCCTGTTTGTTTTTGTTATTCTAGGAAAATTACCGATTTTCGATTAAACATTTTTTAAAAATTAAAAGAATGGCGTTTTGTGTTGGGTTAGGTTGAAGTGTCGATAACAAAGCTCTTTACGTATTTCAATTACTAGATGTTAATTATATTTATTCAGTACGCGCGCAGTATTTGGTAATTAGAGTTCTCTTTTGTGTATCTTATGCACACACAAATGTAAATGATGGATGACGTGCGCGTGTGTATTATGAGCAAACATTTTAAATATTACGTGGTTGTAAAATAATCTTATGGGATTAAACTTATTCAGCACCATATTGCTCATTGCTCGAAAACGGAAATTACAATCAGAATAAAAAAATTTTACAAAATAGAATGAAATAAAATAATATAAAAACAATATACCATTACAATTGCAATTACAATCACAGTCATTGTTCCAATTACAAACAGATTTTGTTAATTTATGTAAGATATTGATTCTGGGGTCGCCAATACGAAAGTTTCAGGCAGTCGATCATAAGCTACTCAAGGGCAATCTTCTATAATATCTTTCACGGTTTAATTTTCACCGCGTTCGCGGAAGGGCGTCAATGTTTTGTCCCATTTATGCAGAAAGTAGGCGCATCTATCATACTGGGTCCGTATTCTGCTTAGACTCGACCAGGTTTTAGGTTTTGGGTAATACATGGGATCTGATTGTTTTGCTCTCCATTCTTGAAGCTAAGCGTTAGTCAGGCTGAATTTATCATCTGTGGCAGTGGCTGCTGTTTTGATAGGTGGCTTTCTGAATCGAAGGCGGTTGAGGTTGGCGTCCTCAATCTCCTCGTGTATTGGTAGGTATTAGTTGCTCAAGATCTTCTTTTACTTTCTCGTGAGAGCATTTATACGGCGCAGGTTTGGGATGATATATGACTGAGTAATGGGAGCCGTTCCACTGAGGTAGATTTGATAACCCCTGCGATCATTCTCATGGTGTTATTGAGCTGAGCATCGATTCTGTGGACATGAGGACTGTTAAGGAGGACGTCCTTTTTACATCTTGTTGGGGGAAGTAATTTCTATATCATGTCTAATGTAAGTTACGACACCGCTTGCTTCCTAAATTCTTCCTAAATTGCAACCAGATCGATATTGGTTTCCTTCAAAATTTTTGATAAATTGTGGCTCTTGAGTAGTTAACGTTGTCTATGTTTATTTTGAAAATACGAGCGGAAAGTCGGAGATTTCTTGTCAACATGCTCTTTTTGCTCATTTGGCGTTACTCAGGGTGCACCACGAAGGATCGAACTAGCATTAAAGTAAATAAAATATGCAACTACTCTGAACTAGATGCATATTATAAATAAACAAGAAGAAAATGTATTTTTGTGGTTAACAAGTATAATGATTAAATCAAACAGCGTTAGAATTATTATTAGAATATTTGTGTCTAAAAGTTTACACTAATTTTACTATATTAGTACATCTTACTTGAGTACTTAGTACATCTCGGCACGACACAAATCCAGTTAATGGAAAGATAATTGGTTTCTTACGTAAGAAATTACACGTAATAATGACTAAATATAACATGATAATGAATATTTAATTGATATTTTTCTTTTCAACTTATTTTTATTTTTTATTTAAAACACAACCTTTATCGACGAAGAAGATTTTGCACAACACGCTTAATTAAAAAGGAATAAAGAGTCGATTCGACCTTTCGAGGTCACTTAATATCTTCGTACTATTTTATTATTATCATCATCATAAATACAGTGGTGTATGACGCACGAGATTGATTGGTATATTTCGAAAGACGCGAGCAATGTTAATGAATGCTTTTAAATGTTTACTAATTTAAAGATAACAGTGCTTGATCGGGGATGTTATGTTATGTCACTTATCAAGAATGTTATTAATATCTTCACCGACAGAAACTTGATAAGAAACGTCGATAACAGTTTTATTGGAAGAGAAATTTTTTTTGTAATAGTCGTGATAAGTAAAAAAGTCTACAAATAGAATATGTAATATGCTGCTTTATTGATTCATATTTAAATTTCTAAGAAGTATTAAAATGATTTTTGCGATTTCAGGATATTTAAGTATTCAATTACTTAGGGTTACTACCTCGTACCCATAATAATGACCCATAATAATTATACATAATATAATGAATAACAGATTTATAGATCTAGAAAAGCCATGCTAACAAGATGCGATCCTAGATAGAGTTAGGTTGGAAAATATTTGATTACAAATTTGTTGGCAATATCTTTAAATTTAAGAACTTTAATAAGATTGTTTAAACGGGTAGTCGTAAGTTCTTAAATTCTTTTCAGTTACGCTTAACACATATCACAGCGCCTCGGCTGCAAGATTTAACTGTGAACGAAAAATGTAGTATTTTTACTAATTAAACTGAAGTCGTCTGCGGCCGAGGTTGTACAATTAATATCATCTCACCCAAAACCTGATTACCACATATTCCATACGTGATCTCAAATCGGCTTAACCCAAAATGTAGAAATAGTATCTTACCTTATTAAGTCGAGGTTGCTTGCAGCCGAGACGCTACGATTAATATCATACATTAACCTAAAATTGCTCAAGAGATTGCAGCGCCTCGGTTGTAGATGACTTCTGTTATGCTTAGTAAGAGAAGAATCTCATACAGTCTTTGTTGGCAGCTGATTAAAAATGATAACATACTCTGAGCTTACTGCCTCTGTGGCAAGTGTCCATATACAAAATTACCTAACCGAAACATTTTTCATCACCAAAGGGCTAAAGCAAGGAAATTTAATCTCGCTCTTAAAAATGTAATAAGGAATATGGACATAGGAAGATCTAACGTACTGATCAATAAAACTGTTCAATCGGCTGCATATGCAGATGATATCAACATTATGAAGAGAGCAATGCAAGATTCAGAAGAAACATGCAAAACAACGAAAAAAGCTGCTAAAGTAGTGCAATTAAGCATTAATAAGGAGAGACAAGTCATGCTCCAAAGCAGAACCAAAACCTTGACTAACAAGATTACGGAGGAGCAAATCCAGCCTGTTAAAGTGTATAATTACTTGGGAGTAGAAGCCTAACAAACCTTCGCGGAGAACAGGGAAAGAATCGAAGGAGAAGTATGTTAGCTAACAATATTCAAGTCAAGAACAATATTAGTCAAGTACGAATGCTTTCACGACCAGTGTTAATTAAGCTAAAACTATAACTAACACTAACACCAGCGTACTGACCCATAATAAACCCAATCATCATTTATGGCTGTGGAATATGGATTTTCACTTAAAAACTAACAAACTATATTGATGTATTTGAAAGAAATGTTTGAATAAAATTTAAAGTTCAATTGAAGAAAAGTGGAGCAGCCTATACAATTATGCATTATACCGCCACCTCAAGCAGCCAGAACTATCTATCCAATTACATCAGAATTCGGAGACTACAATGGGTAGATCCTGTATCGAGGATGAAAGAAGAAAGACTTCTTAGAATGCTAATGAACAAAAAAATGAATCGAGTGAGATCGAAAGGGAGGAATGAAAAAGATGCGGAGCAACTTCTGTTGATATAGAAGCAAAAGAAATACATTAGGAATTGGAGGAGAGACAAGTGACTGCAGCTTCATAAGAGACTTTCTCTCTCCTATAATATATTAACATTTAAGATTTGATTTTAAAATATGATTTCACAACAATACATATAATATTATAATTACTTTGAACAAAATCTCAGGTACATTCGTCTTAAATCAGTAATTGAATCTGTCGTCTTATATCAAATATCATCGTCTCACGTTTCAAACATTTCAAATATAGTAAGAATGCTTATAACAGCATTTCGTTATATGATTAACACAATTTTTTCAATATAGAATTTTTGTGAAAATAATCAAGCTCGGCAGTAATCCCATTGCCTCCTTCCTTCCTGCTTGGGAGTTATAACCTTTCCGCTATGCTTATGTTGTTTCAACACAGTACACTGCAATCCCTACAAATAAAGTACTGGTATTTGGTTTGATATAATATTGAAAACATTTGTTTTAGCAGTAGGTTCCATAACTTTATAAACAATATTTTGCCAATTTTACCTTTTGTGGCGATTATTAATTGTTTTCATTCAACTAAATTCTATTGTACGCAAAAAAGTTTACAACACAAAAGACATGAGATCAATTCTTCAAATGTTCAAATCTACCTAACCTACAAGTTAGTTTGCTAACTACTTCATGACTCCCCACAATATCGTCTCTTTCGTATAACAAATCCTTGGAAATACATCTTTTAGAAGTTGTACTTCTCAATTGAAACACTGTAGATTACATAATTGTTGTGGTGAAAAGTTGTTACAAAAATTTCAAAAAATTGTATGAATTAATTACAGGTCCAAGAGTTATACCTTGCATTGGTATTAGGTGCGGTAATGTTACACATTTTACCAAAAGACAAAAAAATTGCCTGCATAGCACGATCACTTAACTGAAAAGAACTACAACCAGATTGATAATAAAGATTGTAGAAGCTGCGATCATCTAGGGTTTAATTTTTTTTAAATATTATGACGTCAGAAAGATAACGCTAACAAAGCTCTTAAATTCCTCACAAGACTTCTGTGCGCAGGACGAAATGATATTATTAGCCAGGTCAGCAATAATATGTGCATATGATAGAAGTATAATTTATAGAAATACAAAATATCACACCATCGCAGAAAATAATAAATTAATAAATTCTTTCTAAACCAAAGTTCTGTGGAATTATTATTGAAAGAAAATTTTAGTTCTGGAATTGATGTGGTAAAAAAAGTACGAACTGAACCGCAAACCACTATAATTTTTGGTCTGACTTAATTAACTACATTAAAGAAGCCTCAAAATTCTAAGAAGACTTCTAGGAAGTGAACATTGACTCATCCTGTATATTATTATACAAATTACATATTTAGGGGGAATTAAGGAAGTCATAAAAATAAAAAATTTCAAGATAATTAAATACTTTGTTGTTTTAAAAAATTAACAAAATTTTAAATATTCACGACTCGACTTTTTAATAGCTTAACACTTGCTAATGACTTTGAATTGTGTCGAATGATAGGCCGCTAAGGAATTCGTGTAAACAATTTGGAGAAACTCTAAGAAAATTCGTGGAATTGTATAAAAATAAAAAATATTCTGTAGAATCCTGTTATATAAAATATCGCATTTAAAGTTTCTAGGAAATTTCTTACAATTAGTAAGTTTGTTCAATAAATTTAACAGAAAATAAGTATAGTAGTTAGGAATGCTATTTTAAGTTACATCTGAAAAAGTTATTAAATTGTAATAAAATACCGCGAAACGATTTTGAAAATGATTCTGTATACATATATTAAAAATAAATATAATTGAAATTTAGGGTTTAAATGATTACATAAGTATTACAGAATTAATAGATACACATATCTATTAAATGCTTTATTCTAAAAAGAAATACAATAGTTTCGTACAAATCTAATACAATGTATAGTCGATTCGATTTCAACACTCTTATTTCCGATACTGTAGTCAACTTCGTCTCCATTTCTCAAACTACAGTAGACCGTAGATTTCTTGGTGTTTTTAAGTATATTTTTGATGCAATTAATAATTTCTTTTGATTCTTTGTACCTTTTAGCGAAGTTTTTGTTCTTGGTAAATGTTTTAATATATCATTTAATATATTTCAACTTGGAGTGTGCTTTTAGCATTATGTACAATCTTTTCCAATAAAATATGGTTCTATTACACCAGTTTACAAGAAAATGTAGTAGAATGTTGTGCTGATTTTGAAACTGTCTTCAGTTTTTCTCCATCACATCCAGTTTTCGAGATATACCCAAAAATGTGGAAAATCGTAAATTAAAAAACATAGTAACGGTTCATGTTCAGTATATTTTTTATTTAGCAAAGTGTGCTTCTGTAGCTATATGGACATGAAAGTAGAGATCCAGACGAACATTTTAAGGTAATGTTGGCATAAATCGAACTCTCTGTTATTTTGCTACAACCTAAAACAACTCAACGGAATCAAATTGGCATTTTTCCCATTTTTTATCACTTAATCGCACGGTAACGAAAAAGAATTATATATGAACAAAAAAGTTAGCTACTCTATCCTGTAGAACATTCAATTCTCTAAATTTCGAAGCATTGGACACCATGGTCGAACGTATTTTACCGGAGATATCGTTAATTTACGACAATCGTGCAAAATTTCATTTTTTTGCCATTTTTTAATAACGAGGTATTTTAACTGTTTCAGGCACTAAGTATAAACATTAAATTCACTGAAATCAATATTATTTTACCTGTTCTACATGTTGAACATTAAGCATATCAAGTAATTAAAATTTATTGGCAGTCGTTGCTAGATGACATTTCTCCACGGTCACTTTTACTCTTATAACTCTTTTTTGCTCTTTTACTGGATTGTATTAATTGGTCAGGAGGATTTGGTTTTGGCAGAGTTTCACTATGCGCACTCGGTTTTTTGGCTGATCTTTCAAACGATACCCAACTTTTCTTTATTTTTTTAATTATATTGTCTAGGTTTATATTACAAATTATATTACAGAACTTTTATGGAATTAAATTTTATGTTTAATATATACTACATTACTTATTGTTAGTATAGTGGGGGATATGATTACTTTTCGACAATTTTTTGTATGTCTTTGGGTCGATTTCTCTGATAACACTCCATCATTCCTGCGTCCCAGTAACATTGATAACGTCTTTTCAATGTCATTAAGTCTTGGTGGACCCGCTCGCCTTGTTCATCACTTTCCGCTCCAAGATTGCTAGGAAAAAAATCTAAGTGCGAATGGAGAAAATGGATTTTGAGCCACATATTTGCATTTATGGCTTCGTAATTGTACAGTAAGTGGGAAATTATTTTGCGATAATTCTCATCCTTATGGTTTCCTAAAAATCCATGCACTGTTTGTTTGAAGCTAATCCACGCCGTTGCTTCTTTTGTTGTTAATGTTGACATGAATTCGTTGTCATTTATTAATTTTCTTATTCGAGGGCCAACAAATATGCCTTCTTTTAGTTTAGCGTACGATAGTTGTGGAAAGAGCTGGGTGAGATATTTAAATGCTGGGCCTTCTACATTCAACGTTTTCACAAAGTTTTTCATCAAACCCAGTTTGATGTGTAGTGGAGGCAATATTACAGATGCTGGTCTTACTAGAGGCTTATTTAAAACATTGAAAGCACCAGTATTGTAATGTTCTCTAGAAGGCCAGTCTTTGCGCACATAATGCGCACATAAAACAGCAATATTGTAAAACCGCCTTGTAAGCCAGTAACCACAGCAATTACCTGAAAATCATAGAAATGTAAGTCGATACTTAAAAAGTAGAAGTTAGTAAATTTCTTTACTGTGGCAATTACCTTTAAATCTGCGCAAACTTTCCATTCAAATGCGTTACACTGAATTAGAGTCAATACCTCTGATATGCGCACATATGTTTCTTTAACATTGATGGCATGAGCAAGTGGAATAGTTGGTAGTGTGTTTCCATTATGAAGTAAAGCTGATTTAAGACTGTTTTTAGAGCTATCGATAAAAAGACGCCATTCCCTTGGGTTATGGTCTATTTTCAATTCATCAAACAGTCTCTGCACGTTATTATAATAACAATTACCTTGATCTTCCGTAAAAAATTGTACAAATGCTTCTTCTCTGTTTCGATAAACAGTTACACGGGTTGTAGGGTGTAAATAATTCCATTGCTGTAAGCGGGATGCCAATACCTCACTATCAATCTTCGACAACTTCCGATCTCTATCTAAGTCACTTAGTTCTTTCTGTGATAGTTTATGGTTTATTTTGGCATCATAGTCGCTGCTAGATGACATATCTTCACTCTCTGCTTTACTCTGATCACNACTGTTTCAGGCACTAAGTATAAACATTAAATTCACTGAAATCAATATTATTTTACCTGTTCTACATGTTGAACATTAAGCATATCAAGTAATTAAAATTTATTGGCAGTCGTTGCTAGATGACATTTCTCCACGGTCACTTTTACTCTTATAACTCTTTTTTGCTCTTTTACTGGATTGTATTAATTGGTCAGGAGGATTTGGTTTTGGCAGAGTTTCACTATGCGCACTCGGTTTTTTGGCTGATCTTTCAAACGATACCCAACTTTTCTTTATTTTTTTAATTATATTGTCTAGGTTTATATTACAAATTATATTACAGAACTTTTATGGAATTAAATTTTATGTTTAATATATACTACATTACTTATTGTTAGTATAGTGGGGGATATGATTACTTTTCGACAATTTTTTGTATGTCTTTGGGTCGATTTCTCTGATAACACTCCATCATTCCTGCGTCCCAGTAACATTGATAACGTCTTTTCAATGTCATTAAGTCTTGATGGAACCGCTCGCCTTGTTCATCACTTTCCGCTCCAAGATTGCTAGGAAAAAAATCTAAGTGCGAATGGAGAAAATGGATTTTGAGCGACATATTTGCATTTATGGCTTCGGAATTGTACAATAAGTTGGAAATTATTTTGCGATAATTCTCATCCTTATGGTTTCCTAAAAATCCATGCACTGTTTGTTTGAAGCTAATCCACGCCGCTGCTTCTTTTGTTGTTAATGTTGACATGAATTCGTTGTCATTTATTAATTTTCTTATTTGAGGGCCAACAAATATACCTTCTTTTAGTTTAACTTACGATAGTTGTGGAAAGAGCTGGGTGAGATATTTAAATGCTGGGCCTTCTACATTCAACGTTTTCACAAAGTTTTTCACCAAACCCAGTTTGATGTGTAGTGGAGGCAATATTACAGATGCTGGTCTTACTAGAGGCTTATTTAAAACATTGAAAGCACCAGTATCGTAATGTTCTCTAGAAGGCCAGTCTTTGCGCACATAATGATGCTCTCTTGCTCGGCTATCCCACAAACGAAGAAAACAGCAATATTTTCTAAAACCGCCTTGTAAGCTAGTAACCACAGCAATTACCTGAAAATCATAGAAATGTAAGTCAATACTTAAAAAGTAGAAGTTAGTAAATTTCTTTACTGCGGCAATTACCTTTAAATCTGCACAAACTTTCCATTCAAATGCGTTATACTGAATTAGAATCAAAACCTCTGATATGCGCACATATGTTTCTTTAACATTGACGGCATGAGCAAGTGGAATAGTTGGTAGTGTGTGTCCATTATGAAGTAAAGCTGCTTTAAGACTGTTTTTAGAGCTATCGATAAAAAGACGCCATTCACTTGGGTTATGATCTATTTTCAATTCATCAAACAGTCTCTGCACGTTATTACAATAACAAATACCTTGATCTTTCGTAAAAAATTGTACAAATGCTCCGCCTCTGTTTCGATAAACAGTTACACGGGTTGTAGGGTGTAAATAATTCCATTGCTGTTAGCGGGATGCCAATACCTCACTATCAATCTTCGACAACTTCCGATATAGCTAGAGGTCACTTAGTTCTTTCTGTGATAGTTTATGGTTTATTTTGGCATCATAGTCGCTGCTAGATGACATATCTTCACTCTCTGCTTTACTCTGATCACTTTCACTGGATTGCATTAATCGATCAGGAGGATTTGTTCTTGGTAAAATTGCGCTGTGCGGAATCGGCTTTTTGGCTGATCTTACATTCGGATAAATCAAACTTTTCTTTGTTTTTCTTGTTTATGCCGTCTAGGTTTATGTTACAGAAATAACAATCGGAATGATCTGATATCTGTGACCATAACATTGGAATACCAATCTGTAAATGAGATGTAGATTCATCCGTCATCCATCTATTGAAAGTTATACCGCAATTCGGACATACGAAGCTGGGTGTCCAGGGCTTGTCTAAATTTGTCAAAGTAAACCCAAAATAATGAGAATACGGCTGTTTTATAACAGTTGTGATTGGTCGTCCCGTCATCCCGATGATTTATTGTCCGCAAATAAAATAGAACAAATCAGGATTGTTCTTGCATTCAAAACTTCTGCTGCTGTTAGCCATTATCAACAAAACTTTTACAACACTTTGCTATTTTCTTAAACGAAAGATCCTTTTATCCCAAAAAATATTTGAAAAAAAGACTGTTTAGCAGAACAAGGTTCTAATATATAAAGAAGTGGAGTTATTAAAAAACACTTTTTCACAGAAAGTGATTGTTTTTTAACAATGAGAATTTCTTTTGCCAAAAAAGGTCTAACAGGTAAATGCGCGAGTTCTTAAAAACTTTTTCCAAGAATGTTATTGTTTGTTGTATTTAAAAAATAATGTATTTAATGTTTATACTTAGTGCCTGGAAGAGTTAAAACACCTCTTTATTAAAAAAAAATTATTTAAATTTCGTAATAATGTTTCAATAATACAGTGAAAATGGCAAAAAATAAAATCTTGCACGATTGTCGTAAATTAACGATATCTCCGGTAAAATACGTTTGATCATGGTGTCCAATGCTTCGAAATTTAGAGAATTAAATGTTCTACAGGATAGAATAGCTAACTTTTTTGTTCATATATAATTCTTTTTCGTTACGGTACGATTCAGTGATAAAAAAATGCCAAAAAATTTGATTTTGTTGAGTTGTTTTAGGCTGTAGCAAAATAACGGAGAATCCGATTTATGCCATCAATACCTCAAAATATTCGTCTGGATCTCTACTTTCATGTCCATATAGCTACAGAAGCACTATTTAAAAAATATACTAAACATGAACCATTGCTATGTTTTTTAATTTACGATTTTCCACATTTTTGGGTATATCTCGAAAACTGGATGTGATGGAGAAAAACTGAAGACAGTTTCAGAATCAGCACAACATTCTATTACATTTTCTTGTAAACTGGTGTAATAGAACCGTATTTTATTGGAAAAGATTGTAGATAATGCAGAAGCACACTCCAAGTTGAAATATATTAAATGATATATTAAAACATTTACCAAGAACAAAAACTTCGCTAAAAGGTACAAAGAAGCAAAAGAAATTATTAATTGCATCAAAAATATACTTAAAAACACCAAGAAATCTACGGTCTACTGTAGTTTGAGAAATGGATACGAAGTTGACTAGGGTATCGGAAATAAGAGTGTTGAAATCGAGTTGACTATACGTTGTATTAGATTTGTACGAAACTATTGTATTTCTTTTTAGTATAAAACATTTAATAGATATGTGTATCTATTAATTCTGTAATACTTATGTAATCATTTAAACCCTAAATTTCAATTCTATTTATTTTTAATATGTATACAGAATCTTTGATCATTTTCATAATCGTTTCGCGGTATTTTATTACAATTTAATAACTTTTTCAGATGTAACTTAAAATAGCATTCCTAACTACTATACTTATTTTCTGTTAAATTTATTGAAAAAACTTACTAATTGTAAGAAATATTCTAGAAACTTTAAATGGGATATTTTATATAACAGGATTCAACAGAATATTTTTTATTTTTATACAATTCCACGGATTTTCTTCGAGTTTCTCCAAATTGTTTACACAAATTCCTGAGTGGCCTATCATTCGACACAAGTCGAACTCATTAGCAAGTGTTAAGCTATTAAAAAGTCGAGTCGTGAATATTTAAAATTTTGTGCAAATAATTTTGTTAATTTTTTAAAACAATAAAGAATTTAATTATCTTGCAATTTTTTATTTTTATGACTTCCTTAATTCTCCCTAAATATGTAATCTGTATAATAATATATAGGATGAGTCAATATTCACTTCCTAGAAGTCTTCCTAGAATTTTGAGGCTTCTTGAATGTAGTCAATTAAGTCAGACCAAAAATTATAGTGGTTTGTAGTTCAGTTCGTACTTTTTTTACCACATCAATTCCAGTACTAAAATTTTCTTTCAATAATAATTCCACAGAACTTTGGTTTAGAAAGAATTTATTAATTTATTATTTTTTGCGATGGTGTGATATTTTGTATTTCTATAAATTATACTTCTATCATATGCACATATTATTGCTGACCTGGCTAATAATATCATTTCGTCCTGCGCTCAGAAGTCTTGTGAGGAATTTAAGAGCTTTGTTAGCGTTATCTTTCTGACGTAATAATATTAAAAAAAATTGAACCCTAGATGATCGCAGCTTCTACAATCTTTATTATCAATCTGGTCAAAAAATATACTGAATCAATCAAAAAATATACTGAACATGAACCGTTGCTATGTTTTTTAATTTACGATTTTCCACATTTTTGGGTATATCTCGAAAACTGGAAAAAAATATCACAGTCTTCGAGGAAAAAATTGATTAAAATTTGTAAACTAGTGTTATTAGTTCTTGTTCTATATCCAATATGCCCTGTTCACTAGAAGAATTTTCCCGTTCTTTATAAAATATATTTTCGTTTCTGAATTTTCGGGGACTTCTTCCTCCTTCATTTCCCGTAAACAAACTTCAATAAATTGACTCAATCGTTGTTGTTCATTTTTGTACAGGAAGTTCATATGAAAACTTCCCACTTTAATTTTTGAAAATCTTGAAATTTATGAAAATAATTGCTGAAAACAATATTGGTTTACCGTTTATAAAAAAGGGTTGGGTTGGGTTGGGTTTAAATTGTATTAATTTAATCCGACGACGAAAAAACGAAAAAAGTAGCCGGATAAGAACACGTCACATAGATTACTCTTAAATATTATTTCCAAATTTACTCAGACCAGATATGTTGAAAATGTAAAACAGAATCAGCCGAAAGTTTTAAAGCCATTAAATTGCAAGGATTAATACTTCATTACGTCAAATTTTTGGAGAAACTAGAATTTTCTAAGCTACTGTTTATAAAATTATACAACTTCATAAATTTCATCCTTATAATAATACATCAAGTAATGAAGAGTAAAAGTTACGAAATTCCTCATCTGATTGTCCAGTATCATCAATAAATTAATGTATGTGCAGACATTTAGAGAGACCCAGTAGTTGGTTTAATCATTATCAATGAATTATATTATCAATGGAAAATAAGCATATTTGATTTTACATGATGAGGGTTCCTGATTACATTTTTAGAAACGTGGAACTCTTCCTCACTATGTCTTTTCAGTATGTCTTTTGTCTCTAAATCTCATTGATGGTTTACCTGATGGTCTGGTTTCGGACGGATTATTTGTAAGCACAATCTATTATCTGGCATTTTACGAACGTGGTTGTGCTAAAATCTCTCTTGCACTGTCTTACCCATCTCATAATGTCCTGAACTCCATATTGGTCTATGATCCCGGAATTTTTGTATCCCATCTAGTCTTTCCTGAGATTGTCCTCAAGGTTTTTATTTTTGCTTCACTTAACATGCTCTTAGCTTTGTTCGTGTCTTCGTGTATTTCAATGCCGTAAGTTGTCACAATCCATTTTCCTGAATTTGTTCGACCAAACAGTATCTTGTAGGCAGCTAGAAATTGCGGACGCTTTCTTGATTTGACTTCTTAGTTCTTTTGCGGGATTGTGAGTGCATGAGATGTTTACACCCGAATAGGAAAATTCTAAGACTTGTTCGATGGACTACCAACTTACATCTTATTGGCTCTCTTGCTAACACCATGCATTTAATTATTAAAGTAGAGGGTTTTGTTCAATTGATAGAGCTCGTGTTGTTGTCTTTGCACGTTTTTGACTTGACAATTATTACACATATTCTTTTGACCCATTTCACATCCTAGGTTTATTACTTCCTCGATTGTTTTGTCCATTAATAAGTTGAACAAAAGCTGGGCTGAGACTAACGCCTTATTGTATGCCGCGTGGTGTGGGGATGTCTTCGGTTAGTTCTTTGGTTAGTTTCGGCATTTGTAATAAGATTTTCTTTTTTGAATATAGAGATTGTTATTCTGTTATACCATTCAATTGGTATTTCCGAATGGCACAACACTCTGTTAAATAGCTTTTGGTTCTGTTCCTCCATATTTGAGCAATTCATTGGGCGTGTTGTCGATTCCAGGAGACATCTGTTTTTCAGTTTTCCAACTTTTTCTTTGACTTGTTCTATCTGGATAATAGTTCTTGTGCTTACAGCTTCACTAACGTGTATTGCCTTTTCGAGAGTGTAAAATATTTTTCTCAATCTTCCTGTATCACCACATTTGTCTGTTCATACTCGTTGAACATTTTCCAATTGTTCCATACAGTCTATATCGCTGATGAATTGATTGTAATATTGTCTCCTTATAGCTTATTCTGGACTTTATTTCGTTTCTTATACGAGTATATTCAGATAAGTTTTTGGATGTGCTTTTTCAGGATAAGTACCTTTTCCTTTTTAGTTCAGAGGCTAAATTTCAAACTTTTTTGCATAATCAAAATTGGTGTTGTTTAATTTAGTCATCATTTGTATAGATGCTTTATGCTTGGATATCAGTGATTCTAAGTTATATTTTCATTAGAAAAGTTATCCATTATTTGATAGTTTCTAAGGAAGTGATTATTTCAAGGAGTTAAATAATTCCACCTGTATTTATTAAAGTTTCGCAGTTATGCAATAACTAAGACGCAATAAATGTTTAATTCGTAAACATCTCATCGATTCGAATTCATTCAATAAATTGTGTAGTATTTAAATAAAAATATGTCGTTCTTAATGGATTAATTAATGGAAGAACATATGGTGATTTCTTGATTTCAATTAAAATTTTCAAGATTTGTATGTAGAACTCATAATTTTGCAATACAAATAAAAAACTATGGTTATCACTCGGCCGATGCATGAACGCGCATTTCCTACGTATCTACATACATGAGTCCGCTTCGTTACCCGACAAAAACGTAAACACTGCAATCAGCCGGTGGCCACGTGGTCATGTTTTCTTGGCATCTCTCTCGTCGGGTTTATAAAGTGCGCCGCACGAACCCAACCAGAAACAGTCAAGACTCGTCGCCGGCGGTGAGAAATTCGCCGATCAGCTCAGCTCTTCTATAAACCATATCATAAAAGAGAATATTTTGCCAATCAAGAAAGAAGAAAAAGTATTAGAAGCCATGTTTACAGCTAGTGCATCCAGCCTAAGATCAGGGCTTCGTCGTGAGATTCAAAGGCACATCAGTAAAACATCGAGCGTCCCAAACAGCGACGCTTTCGTTCCCAGAAAATCGTCGAATACACGCAAGGATTCGGACGCAGATAAATGGTCCAGACTGAACAGGCACAATAACAAGAGGTAAGCCGGTCGTTGACACTCTTTCCTCGGTGCCTACGTGACTCGGTTCTCGTTCCCTTTGGAAGCTTGACCCCTTCATCTCTCTTGCTAGTGGGTTTTCAATTCTTTGTGACTGTTTTGTAATCGGTGGATTCTAAACGAATTTCTTTCGAAGAAACTAAGATTGAAATATTAAAAAAGTAGCGTTTTCTGTTTAACAAATACTGTGTGAAAAATGCTTATAATATTTTACAATAGTGCATTCTAACTTTACGTAAAAAAGTGGTTAAGGAATTTAAAAGTTATTTTAGAATTTTTGATAGTAACGTATTTAGTCAAATTCTTTAAAAGTTATTTCAAACTTGCCTCTATAATTCGGTTATAATTTTATTGAATTTTAGAGAACATAAAAAATTTTGGTACTATTGAATAATCAAAGTGTTAAAGTTTTTGACTGGTTGCAAATAAGATGCTATTTACAAGTACCAATACTTTGTGTTACATAATACCATAATTAAATTCCAATTACAAGCTAAAAATAAATGGATATTCCATTAACTACATAGTTATAAATTGACTTGCAAAAAATTCCATTGTTCATTCTTTCCAACATAAAACTAAAATAAGAAAACGAGGTGATAAAATTAATAAACACATTTACTACAAAGACATTGTTAATGCTCAAGCATAACTCAATAAAAATTAAATTTTATTCTACTTTTATGTCAATCACACATTTACAAAATTACCCTTCCTTAAATTTGTATAATATGAGTCATTGTTTTAATTTGTTTTAAAATTCTGGAAATATTTTATTTGTTTAAGTAATTTATCCAATGTTTTAGAGTTAAAAATAGATGCATAACAATATTTTTGTTTTAATTTTTTGCTTTTGTTTCATTGTATGAGGTAGCATACAATGTATAAAGTCATAAAATGATAATGTTTTGTATGTTAATTAATTCTCTTTTCAGCAGTGCAACCGAGTTTAACCAATTTTTGTTGTTTCTCTTTTTCTTATCATTCCTTATCGCTAATCTGTTAGAAATGGCATTATTTTTCTGTTAATGTGGTTTCCATTAACAAATCACTCAAATTTGTAAAAAAAAATATTTTTCTTTAATTATGCCGCGTAGTTACTTTTTGTACTAGATTCCAAATAAGATTTCATGTACGTTGATCGAGATGATCCCTATTACTCTAAAAAGTTGTCAGCTGTTTGAAATGATTCACAATTACTCCAAATTGTTTTTAATTAATTGTACTCAATAAGTTTAATTGGTTATCATTCCCACGCGTAGTAATTTATTTATTATTTACTTATTATGGTTCTGAAACCTACTACTTCAGTCTGTTCATATTTGGAAAACATGCTCCTTAATTATTCTTTGCGTATGCTGGGAAGTTGATTTCTAGCGTTCATACCACCGTATAGAAGAATTCTTTATAGGTTTTTTTTTGGAGGCTGTATTTGCTCTTGGGAGTCCATCTTTTATTATCCTTGGTAGTCTTGAGACTTTCATACGTTCAACGTGGTCCTTCCATTTCCATTCCCACAAGTGAATCTTGTTAATAATCTGAGCCACTTCGTCTCCACTGTTTTGAGGATTCTTTTTGAGACAACTCTTATACATACGGATCTTGCTTTCTAGGGACATAGTTAGCTGATAACTTAATATTAAAGCTCCTTTCGTTGTTTGAGCGATAATTAATATCTTTTTGGAGCTGCTAGCTGTGCTATAGGCTTGTTGGATACTGCAAATTTGCAACGGCTTGGCTCTCTTGGTATTCTTAGAGTTTTTGTTTTTGACACCGATATCTCTTCCAACTTTTTCATGTCAGTTTGAAGTTTGACTCTGCACTGCGATTGAAGAGGACTGATGGGAGCAGGAGTTTTCTCCTTCATATTTCTTGTATAACAACATACAGTAAGATTTCAATAGAATAATTCTTTAGAGTTATGTAATAATATATATCAACTTAAATCCTGTTGAACTTTAATGACAGTGAGCATTTGACTATATTGGAAAAGCCCCCAGTTTTAGCCAAAACAACCAAGTGAAGCAATGTTAGCAGCCAAGGAAGCAATACGGTTGTCTAAAAAGATAAATATTTTAAAATTGTATTACTGATATAAAAATAAGCTCATTATTAGTTTATCTTTTCTCGAGCAACCAACGATCTTTGAGGAACTTGTCACAATTCTAGCACATATCACATCTTCTAAGACCAAATTTGATATTAAAGCCAGGTGATATCTTGTATAGTATATCTTAAAATATATTTGATCCAAGTCCCTTGAAATAACGCATTTTTTAGTTTGTTATTATTATAGCTACCATAAAACAATGATTACATTTTCAAACTTTAAAAAATGTTGCTATCACTTTATTGCTGCCAGATCCTTAAATCACGGGTATTTCAGTGTGAAATGCTTTACAGAAGCCTGGTGGGACCGTTTTACTTGGATATTATATCTCCACAGGTCACAAGTTTGACTTTGTGAATCTCGTTGTTTCATATTATTCAAATAGACCATTCAAAAGGCTTTTGATGAAGATAATTTGTATTGTATGTACACATTTCCTGTGTAAGAGCTAAGTGATATCTATTGTAATCTTATGGAGTTATCCTGAAATAACCAGCTGTTTTAAATGTTATTGATTAGTTCTTAGGAGCAATGAGGTTATTACAATGAACAGTGTCTTGCCCGTTTAGTTCTCCTTTTGAAACCGTGGTACCAACATTTGCATCGATTTGAAGCTTAACCATCCTCCTGTTTTCCCCTTTTTCTATTATATAACAGTTCAAACAAATACAAAAAGTACAAATATACTAGATTAAGTCTTTTTCAGACTTCCCATTAAACTAACATAATTTGCAATATTAGTTAATGATTTGCGTTTGGATCGACTAGAGTTTGTAGCTCAATGAGCGAATTGTTGTATCACACTGACACATCACTTGCACTACAATTTTAACCTTTATAGTCAATTGTTATTGAGAAAATGAATTTTTATGTCTAAAGGCAGAACCTGATGTAAAGATCATAAAAACGGCAATTGCTGCGTAAACAGTATTCAGTGAACCTCCAGAGTGATACACATGTGATAATATTTTTGCCATGATGATAAATCTATCGGACTTTTTTTGTCAGTTGGCTTCTTGGTTCAATCTGTTTGGTAGTGATGATATTAGGACTGAAGGTGACGAAGATACTCCAGTGAAAGTTGAAGATAAAGCAAGTGCAATGAATGATAGCGACGATTTTGGTGTTGAGAAGCAGTGTGGATCGCTCATTTTACTTGTGCTACCTTTTTGTTTCCATGCAAAGTGTATTTCTCGTCGTCTCATCATTTGCACTGCTCATATATCTGACACATTCCGCGCTTTTCTATTTTTCATTGATCCATATGAAAATACAGTCGAATTACTTATTTGCATAGACCAATTTTGTCAACTCCGATTCAATTCTACGATTCGACAATGAAGAGCAAAAAGGAAGTGAACCAAATAAACGTACATAAAGGTTGATGAGCAATTTCGTTTGATTCATGGACGCATATCATTTTGAAGATAGGTTGATTTATTATATTACATTGCTTTTTAATTAGCATTCGACCAATTATTTTGAAAAAAAGAATCAAATTTTATAATAAAGCAACATATATCATACATATTTGATCATATCGCTGTAATAGGAAGAATATAAGTTATCTACTGCACCGTTCTGTATCATGCTCGACATTTCTGCTTACAATGTTTACAAAATTGTGTTCTACAATATTTATCAAATTGAGTGGATTGCAAAAGAAGTTTTCACAGAAGATTATTCTTGACTACGGGAAGCGAATGTGTTTCACTCACAAGTATTACACATTATCGAATAAAAGCAATAATCTTTACAGCGTTCAATATAACTAGTTCATGTGCAACACAATGACGCAATATTTCTTACAATTAGACATCAGAGATCAATTTCACAACATTGACGGTTCATAAAAGAACTCTATATGATATTCATTAATATAAATATAATTTACGCATAGGAATATAATGTAACACTACGTTTAGGACAAGTTCTCTTCGTAAGTGATAAATCTTATGAAGATAATCAAGGCTAGAAAAGCTAGGTCATAAAGTTAATTTATATTAAATTTATCTATTTACATTCTCATTGATTATCATGTTCAGAATATAACTACATGGTATTTCAGAAAATAATAGAAATTTATTGTTCTTACTGATTGTGAGTTATTTCGTGGTTGACAATAAACATCTTTTCGATAAAATATTAAAATAAAGTTTAATTTAAAAGTATCAAAATGGAATTAGTCCTATATCTTATTTGTATCATATGTTTTACACTTTACTTATACGTTAATACGTTTATGATGTAACCGGATATACACGCAGTTGAAGTTTATGTCGTCCAGTTCCATGTTTTTAATCCAATTTTTAGCCATAAAAACAGTGGAAAGGAGAACTTTTCTAAAAAACTAAAACTACTGCAGCAATAATAATCTCATCATTAAAGTGTTCAGCATTCAACATATTAATATTTTTACCGCAAAGTTTTTTGGAAAGTTCCGATTCTATTTTTATGAAACGAACTGTTATTAAGACTTTTTTAATCCTTTTGTTTATTATTATAAATTTATTTTAAAACAATATTATTTTGAAACTGATATTTTTATGATATTTTGGTACACATTCTGTATTTATCATTCCTACAATACAACGCATTTTGGTAACAACAAAAAATATGTCACCACAAAGACATTCGTCATGTGCCTATAAATAAAAATCACTTTTTAATAAAATCCTTATCGTTTAATTCGTCCTGTCGTCTGCCCTTGTATATGGAAATAAAACATGGGTAATCATAATAGACATAAACATCTGGAATGAACATTCATCGTTTGAATAGCTTATGTGAATGAACAGATTGAAAATTACAATTTTTTCTAATTGCCTATCTACGTTTTTAACTTATCTATAACATACTCATTTTTAAATAATCGCGAATTTTGTTTGATAAGAGCTTCGTGTGTATAAGATAATCCAAAAAATAGGCCAACCGTTATCATGATTTATTAGAACCTTAGCGGGGGATCTAAGTATTCTCATAATACTTTCTTAATTATCATCATAAATTAATTTAAGAAGTTTAACGTTTTTATTTCCAAGGTTGAATTGACTGGAAAGATTTTGACAAAAAAAAACTGGTTATTGTGTTCTATTTATGGTATGGCGCTGATTATTTAAATAAACTTATTTAATTAACATGTATGCAAAATAAACGCGTTGTTTTTCCTAGGCGAGTACGCATTTTTTATAGCTATTCGCACGTGTTAGCACTACATAACGAAAGAGAGTTTGTTAGTTAGTACGCACTTAATAATATGAAATTGTTGACGTCCGAGTTTCAATATACATAGTCCTAAATACAATCGTGTCGTATTAACCCTAATTGGTGTACTAAACTGTGCGTGATATGTAAAAGTTCTTCATTGTATTTTATTACAAAAGAAGAAAATTATTTATTACGCATACACACTTTTTCTGTTATTGTTCTGTTTATTATTTCTTTTTTTGTTGAAACATGGGAATTAACTTCACGCCTTTTGGTGTTGATGTTACACTTCCTGTTTTTTATTTTTAAATAACCAATATGAATGTATCCGTAATTTAAAATTTTTTAATGACCAGAAAATTGGCTATTAAATAACTACGAATCATTATACAATTAATATACATTTCAACAATTTCAAGGTAATCAACAAAGTTGATTAAATAAACCTCATAATTCATTTAAATTTATCAAAGAAGTAATTTTTTTCCAAACTTTTTTTGTTTAGAGCCTTATCAACACTTCAAGCCAAAATCGTACCGCAAGCTACAACCGTAAATGTAGGCTCAAAGGAAGAAAGTCGCGAATTTATGGCCGTTTTTCCGGATATTGTCCGTGATCTTACCGACGCCGGAAGACACACGGACATTCCGGAAGTTACCAAATGGTATGCTAAAGTATTACAGCATAACGTACCAAATGGTAAGAAAAATCGTGGATTAGCTGTTGTTGCTGCTTATAAAATGCTCGAAGATGCAGCCAATCTAACTCCTGAGAATGTTCGGTTGGCTAACATTTTAGGATGGTGTGTTGAAATGGTAAGTTTCATTCTTTTTATTTTAAATTTATTTTATAAATAAACCAAGTAGGTTTTGTATGTCTATTTTGTATTGTTGGGTCTAGATTGTACCTTTTTGTTGCTTTATAATGATAAGTTAAAGCTTATAATGAGCTAGATTATTTCCAAAGGGATTAGTATTTTAACTCTGTAAACTCCTTAAACTTACTCAATATAATATTCTTCTGGTTAACATTTTGGGATGATATGTTAATTATATTGTGTACTCGTTCTTTCCCAATTATAGCCTAAAGATTAACATATATTAATTGATTCAAAAGAGAACTCAATTTTAGTTAATTTTAAACGAGAACATTTTTCATTATTATGTGGAAATCACGGAAATGATTAAGGGTTGTTACTAATTATTTATTTTTAACCATACTAAATCAGCTAACCAAATAGTTTTGTTTCAATAACGGGTTTTTAATTGGCAAATTTATTAAGTAATTGCTTCACATTTCAGAAGATTTTAATATCGTGAGTTCCTAACAATTCAAAAACATTTCTTGGAGCAAAGCTAGTAAATGAATAAAAGATTTTAACAATCGCCAAAAACTAACTACTTAATCACCTTTATGTATTATCTACTATTTATCTTTAACTTTTCACTCTTGAAAAGACCTATCTATTTTTTATTATCTACATTTGTTGTTATTATTATTAATTACATCGTTTAAGAAAGTAATATTGTCACGTTCCTCCTCAACCCTCTACAGAATTTGGTTACAAATAGCTTTATGTTTATTTACTCTATTTATATGTGGATCTCATACACCTGCGTTACTCTGGAATTGGGATATTTTCGGATAGACAACAAACAACAGTTTCGGCCCCTTCTAACCTTTATTATATATTTTTTTCTTACAACTGTTTATCGTGTTTATCATAATCCCAACACCCCTGGCTAAACCCTGCTACTTAATTCAAACGCGAAGTAGATCGGAACCACTTCATTGCACCAATTGGAATATGTGTAGCAGAATATTCTTGGACTTATTTATGTGGGCTTTGAGATTAATGGAATTTATTTATACACTTGTACATAAAAAGTGAACAACCAACAAAAATGCTGATGTTGCCTAGGTATACATGTGAGAAGTAACCTTGACGACTTTTATTGTGATACCTGCGAACATTGTAACTATTCTGGAAGAAAATCCAGATCAGTAGAATTGGACACCATGCATATTGTCAAACAAGAAAGGTACTAATAAGATTTTTATAACTGATCCCTGTGGGTTAATCAATTAAAAGTTGGACCTAGTAGCGCTACTTCGCTGAAGTGCAAGTGGGAAGAACTATCATCTATGCCTCCCACTGGGTTAAAACTAAATCTTTCCCAAATAGCGAGATAGTGTGGGAGTTTTTGACAGAACAAGTGATGTCGTGACACAGCTCGTTCAAAATATTGTTGAATGATTGATGATCTTGGTCATTGAGATCTTAAAAATGTTAGAAACTGCCTTCTTTTTTTCATCAACATATAATCTCTGCACTAACTAAGGAATGGGCAAACAAAACATAATCGAAATGATATATACGCCGACCTTACAAAAAGAATTAAGCTGATACTCAATTTTATCACATTAGGTACTTGTGTAAAATACTATTCATCACGAAACAAGTGAATATACCAAGTGATTTTGAAACGACAATTTTGCTAATAAGACATTTACTAACTAAGCTATTTATTAGATTTAGTTTTTGGTTTTTACTACATCCGTATGTTATTTATGAAAAAGTAGAACTTTAGAGATGATGGACTCATAATATGTGCTTTATTGCTCGTTATACAGGATAATTTATTAGCTCACCATCAAATGTTGACATATGATAGCTAATCCAACTATCAAAAAAAAAAATGTTAATGAACATATGTCCTATTTCAATTATTTACGAAATTATAACACTTGAAAGTTTTCTGCAGCGAATTTATTAATAGTCAGTAAAATCAAACATTAAAGAAAAACAAAGTTGTCATTGTAATATGTCAGTTTGCTGTAAGGTTTAATTATTACATACAAAAAGAAACTCAAAATGTACGCTTATAGCACTGAAGAGTATGCTGATATAATTTTCGTGTATGGTTTTTGCAATGGAAATGCTCGATAATCAGAAGATATCAAGAAAGATTTCCACAGCGTCATTTGCCATATTATTCAGTTTTTAGCGATTCTTTCAGAAGGCTTCGAGAAACAGGTAATCCTGCTTCAGTAAAAGCTATTCGACCGCACGTAATTAATATAGAGGACGAAGAAGCTGTAATTAATGTTGATAATCCTTCCATCCGCACTCGAAGAATAGCACACAACATACATGTAACTCAAAATTTTGCATGCCGCGCATTGAACCGCGAAGTCCTTCATCCGTATCGTAAACGGAAAGTTCAAGCTTTACAGGCAGGAGATAATCAGCAACGGTTACCATTTTGTGAATGGTTATTGCAGCAACATGCCCAAAATAATGACTTTATTTCAAATGTTCTCTGGACAGACGAATCATGTTTTACAAAGATGAACAATCTGGGCATTACAAAATCCGCATACGATTAGAACTCTTAATTCGTCGTTGTGAAGAATGTATTCTAACAGAAGGAGGCCATTTTGAACAATATTTGTAATATTTATGTGTTTTAAAAAAAATGTAGCAGTTAATTATGATATAAAAATTAAAACTTTAAAGTGTTATAATTTCGTAAATAATTGAAATAGGACATATGTTCATTAACATTTTTTTTGGTAATTGGATTAGCTATCATATGTCAAAGTTTGATGATGAGCTTATAAATCAACCTGTATATAACATTTTTTGATGGTATTCATGTTTTCTTAAATTTACAAGCCATTTTCAATTGGAAATCGTTTGCAAAGTTTTATCTACTTATTGATTTTATCAACATCAATTTAATAGCTCCTTGACATTAACCCAGCATTTACTTTTAAATCTATTTGCTTGATAATGAACAATTTCTTTTATCACATAAGAGACATTGTCAGTTCCTTGGACTGCTTTAATTGGTTTGTCAGAAAAAAATTTAACGGACACTCAATATTCAATATTTTTATGGAAATGTTATCTCAAGCTTTTCCAATGATTTCTATGGCATTAAAAACATTGAAGTGTTTTAGTTCATTTTTTTAGGTGTTTTAAATGTTCCTTTACACGTCTCTTCTAAGATAAACACGGATACACGGGTTTAGTAATCTTTTTCTATAATTATCTTGAGTATTTATCCGCCACTCCAAACTCTGCTTTACCGAATCATTTTGCTATTAAAATTCAGCATTAGAAGTTAGCATTTTAAAGATATCTGAGTGTTTTCATAATAATCATAATATTCGTCTTCTCATTGCGTTGATACACTTACGTGCCCACTCAATTTCCAAATTTATTTATTTTTATTTCTTAATCTTTTGATCATAAATGTTCTAATTCTCTTCTAAAAAACAGAAAATGAGAATGTCATGTTAGCCTTAAGTTCAAAAAGATCAGAATACACATTTTAAAACTTGGGCAAGATTTAAGGTGGTTTGTCTTTTGAACCATATAGTTAGAAACATTATAATTGGGCTGTAGCAAAAAGAATATGAATAACAGTGTGAAGAAAAAACATAGTAGTATATAGACACATTATAAATAAACTATAAAATTTTAATTTTATTATTGACGATTACGAGCTCGTTTTTATAACAATGGTAAACCAATAGCAATTTGCTGCGAGGCTTCAGCAAAAAATATGAAAATCTCTCATATAAATTTCTAGGGTCTTCCAATATAGGTTCTTATCTGACACCAGACACGGCCATATGAATAAAAGTTACTTTTCATTTATCTTCACTTCATTACAATCAAAGGAAAAAGGTTACCATCACTAAACAAAAGATAAACTCTTGTCGAAGAGGCGGTCAGCCCTTCTTTCTTACAGAAGGTGAACATGAAGATAAGACGGCATATTGTTGCAACAAAATGTTTATTTATATTAATTTTGTCTTCGAACCCAGGTTTTCCTTTAACACTGGGCCTAGTATATTCCTTCACCAGTCTTGAATTATCTCATTGTTTCTGCCACTCATCAACACACTACAATGCAAGACCTGTATCAAATAGTTTTAAGAAATGTGTTTGATAATTCACACAATATAATAATGAAACTGATATAAGTATGTAATACACTTTATTCAATTTTATTATATCATATAAAATAATGAATGAATGAATAATGATAATAAGCAGAACGAGAATAAACTCGGGTACTCACTCATAAACAATCTCAAGATTTGCTGGTTTTGTAACAATACTCATAATGTTATACTTAACGAATCACAATGTATAATTATGTATAATTAAATGAATAAAAATATAAATGTATAAAATAAATATACAGGGTGTCAGATAAAAAACTCCCCAAGCTCTAACTCTGTTATTTATATTTCGATTTTCTTGAACCAGGTACCAAATGAAATAGTACCATAAATACTACATTTTAGGCTACAAATAAAATTTTTTCAGCAGCCCCTGTATATAATTATATAAAATCGATAATAAACTAGTAACTACAGCTGCATAAACTTATAGCAGACTACAACAAACGGCTAGACATAATCATTTAAACAAACACAATATCCAAATACAACAGAATATGAATTCATTTACTACGATATTGCTTCGACAGATATGAAAGAGAAGAAACTTGGTCAACTTAATATTGGATTGTTAAAAGTCATTTTTGTGGCTTGTATAGATTTTCTAATGTATTTACATAACATTAGATAGCTTAATTTATCTGTAATTTTTCAAGTGTGACTTTTGCATTATAGAAAATGAATGCAAAATGAACTTTTGGATTAATTACAGTTAATGGGAACCCAAGCCAAGCCAAATCGGAACCCAACCCAAAAAAACAATTCGAAATTCCACTAGTTAAATAATGTCGTATTTTATTGATTAACCCTCTGAGAATATTTTTAGCCAAAACAAACGTTTGCAATTTGTAAATATTTTATTGTTTACCCAATCTTCAAAGAATATAAATTATTTGGTTATTAATAAGATGCTAATAGTATTGAATGATCGGATTCTTTATTATGGATTAGTACATATCAATAAATAATTCCAGAGTACATATTAGTAATCACAATAAATAAAGAATATAATATTACCATTAATAATAATAATACTTTACAAGAAAATAATTAATACTTGGTTACATTTATTACATATTCTTTTCAAGTTCGCCTCCAAATCGTCATCAAAGATATATAATTTTCATAATTTCATCTTTATTCCGGTTCATTAAGACGTAACCTAGCAAAATCTTCAAAAACAATGTTATCATCGTCATCATTAGTATAGCAATCATTTTCGTATTTAGACCTTTCAATACTCTTCATCTTCTTCAAAGCGTTAGATTTTTCTTTTTCAACGGAACCGGGCATGGGATGAAGTAATTTTAATGGAACATCGGTAACTAACTCTCCACCCAAGCTACCACAGCAAACTTTAACCCTTACGGAATAGGAAACGACTATACCAATAGCGTCAGCATTACATTTTCCTTCAGCTACTAAAGTAGAACTGGCCAAATTGACGTCGTCGTCTTTTAGGTGGCCGTCCAAAGCGATACCACGTCGATCCTTATTGCTTGAAGCTAAAGGAACCAAAAACATGGTTTTAGTGAAAGATGCCCCTGGAGTTATGGGGCAACCTTCGCGAGTCTCCAAAGAAGCGACGTATTTAGAGTACTGCGCGTTAATCATGGTGATTTCGCAATGTTGAACGACGTAAAGTTTTAGGTTTTTTACCGCTTTCTTGGAGTTGTTTGTAACAACGACGTTCGCCCCAATTTTTTCACCATGATAATAAATTTCTTTATCCAAGGTGACTTCAAGGTTAATTTTTCCACTTGAAAAAGTGAAGCCTTTCGAAACCAAAGAGCTGGGAAGCCGCTTACCTCGGCTGGTCGGAGCAAATTGTAATTTTTTTATGGCCAAACTTACGGTACTTCTTTTGTGGCCGCGATCTTCTTGGTTATCGCCGACAAATATTTTTACGTGGTACTCGACTCCAAGTGGTTTTCCGTGATCGTCTTCCCCTGTTTGAAGGGTTACTGATGTAGGTGACGTATCGGGGAAAGTAAAGGTGAAAGGGGCAGCGTTTGCACCCATTTTTTTCAAAAGTTTTTCTTGAACTGTAGTTACAGCTTTTTTCTCGTTGTTAGTTGGGAATATTTGTTCGCAAGCAATCACCATTTCTTTGCTGAATTTGACTCCCATGACTTCATCTTCTTCGCGACCATACCTGTATGTTGTAATTACTTGCCCAAAAACTTTTCTTTTCTTTAAATATTCATCTTCAACAACCACAACCCCATCTATTGGATCGGTGTGGGTGGTGTAATCGATAAAATCGCGTTTGCTTAAATAAACGGTTAATTTGCCATTTGGGCTGATTTTTTTGAAGACTTTAACTGCCACAACCATTTTGGAAATATAAAAAGTGCACTTTGTAGTTACTATAAGGAAGTTGTAGCAACTTTGAATTAACCTCGGTGTTGATCTGATTTATATAGAAAAAAAACGGAAGCACTTGTAAGGTTTTTGGTGTCTAATTGAATTATGAATGGCGTATGGCATAATCGCCTTATTGACCGGTGCTTATATAAATCTAATGTATTTATTTTTGACGAAAGTGGCGCGAACAGATTGACATATTGGAAAATTGCCAGATTTTCAAAACACGTTTTGTTTTCAAAACCAAAATAAGAACGATTACGAAATAAAATTTTAAATGATCAAAAAATGATTAAAATAAATATGAAAAAGAAAGTTCTAAAAGAACCTTTTCAAGTGAAGTTTTTTTTGTTATTTAGTTTCAGTCATTCCTCGTCATAACAGATGATCTAATTGATTCAAACGAAAACCGTCGTGGCGATATTTGTTGGTACCGAAATGAAGATATAGGTTTAAAAGCAACTAATGACAGTTTCCTCATTGAGAACGGAATCTTCGTTTTGCTCAAGAAACATTTCTCTCAATTACCCTGTTACCTTCCGATGTTAGAACTTTTCCACGAAGCAGCTTTAAAATCCGCGATGGGACAAACGTTAGATTTCTTTGCGAAGAGAGGTGGTGTTCCAAATTTGGACGCGTTTACGATGAGTCGTTACGATGCCATCGTCAAGTACAGACATTCGTATCATTCGTTTTATCTTCCCGTGGCATTGGCGATGTTTTTGTCGTCACGTTTCGATCCAGAAATGCATAGACAGGCGAGGACCATATTATTGGAAATGGGACATTTCTTCCAAGTTCAGGTTTGTTAAAAAAAAATATTCGAATCAAACGATTTTGAATATTTGTATTTTATTTAATTTAGGAGGACTTTTTGAATTGTTTTGGAGATCCGGTGATGACTGGAAAGAAAGGCACCGATATCAAAGAGGGAAGGTGTACTTGGTTGTCTGTAGTTGCATTACAAAGAGCATCTCCGGTACAAAAACAAGTATTCGAGGCGCATTATGGTCGTCCAGAACCGGAGTCCACATCTATAATTAAGAATTTATATGAAGAATTAAGTCTTCCTATTACTTATTCGATTTACGAAGAGGAAAGTTTTAAATTGATTAAAACTCATATTCATCAGATATCTAAGGGATTACCTCACGAGATATTTTTGGATTTTATGGAGAAATTGTTCAGGAGGGAGTGTTAAATTTTAAGATTTGAGAGAATGTGATTTTATTTTATTAATAAATAATTATACTATTTGAGTGCTGTGGGACTGGATAATTTGTTGAAATTTATCTGGTATTTTTATTACTGATTAATTATAGTTTTTTATATTGCTACTACTGGGTAGTGGGATATAATTGATGATATTTTTGTTTTCCTTTTAGGCTATGATTATATTTAGTTTTTATTAACTTGCATTTAAAACGTCCAAGATAGCCTGTATCATTATCATGTAAGAGTATTACATTTATACGAAATATTATAAAAGTTTTAATAATAAACGATTAACAATAATATTATTACATACTCCTGAGTTTTATTTATTTATCCCATCACGTTCATCCTTTAAGATTAAACGGCTAACAAATAAAACTTCAAAAGAGATTTATTTAAGTACTGTTATGAAATGTACTTTTTGTTTGCACAAATGTAATTGAATTTTTGCTGTAACTTAGTCAAGTATTTGTCTTTAAACTACCATTACTTAGTTTTTATAGACTATCCTAAGTAAACGCAATGTAAGTTGTTTCCATTGTGAATAAAACAAACTGACATAAGTGATAATGAAACTACACATTTTCTGGTAAATACAAAGGAAATATCAGCAATGCACAACTACTTACAATATTCAGCAAGAACATACCTGAGCAGTATGGTAACAAAAAGCTAAGGATCAGTGGCGGGCGTGGCGCAGAGAATAAACAAACCCAAACAAATATTTGGAATGTTATTACGAATAAAATGGTTAGATTTTGTACCAAACGGAGATCTCCTACTATAAGCAGTGGAAAAGGAAATGAAACTAGAGATAAGGAAACGCAAGTGGCAATGGGTTGCACAAATACTAAGAATTGAACTAGGCTAGGATAACATGGAGAAGGATTATGATAAAGGTGTAAAGAGGAGCTCTTCCCTGGTACACCGATGCTTCAAAGACAGTTGGATCTAGAGTAGGTATGGGCATTAGTGTACCAAATAGTCGCATTAAGTTGCCCCTCAGCTCGGACATAACCACTTTTCAAGCAGAAGTTCTTGCTATAAACTTCTACACCATTTGGACCTAGAAAAAGGTCAGAAAGGTGCATCCATAAAACATTTTCACAGACAGTCGGGTTGCCTTAAAGGCAATTCAGGCCTATGATCAGAGAGTGTACCAGCAAACTGAGAGAACTTGCTAGGGGCAATGATGTTACTCTATAATGGGTTCCAGGTCACAGAGACATTGAGGGCAATGAAAAGGCGGACAAGCTTGCCAAAGAGGCAACGGAAACGCCCTTTATTAGATCCCAACCCGGTTGTGGACTACAAAAAGCCACTTAAAGTAGGTAATCAATAGTTGGTAGGCCTCGAAGGTAGCCTTACGCTGGAAAGAACTTCCAGGTCACAGACAAGCGAAGAGTATGATAACTCCGCAAAACAAAATCAAAGAAGTTTTATACCTCAGAAAAGGGAATCTTAGGTCACTCTCAGGCTTCCTGACCGGCCATGCGCCCCTAATATAACATATCTTCCAAATTGGACAATCTGAGGATCAAACTTGTCGATTTTGTAACGACGAGTCAGAGACTGCTGAACATATACTGTGTGAATGCCTCGCCAGAGGCCGCTTAAGACACAAAATTTTCGGTAAAGAATGCCTGCAATACTAAGGTTCATCAAGGATATACATTTACCCTAAATATGTGTGTAGGTAGGGTATGCTTCCGCATACAGCACCTAGGCCCCAACGGGTCCTTGGACATCCTCCTGCACTCTCTCCAGCTACCTGCCTAAGGAATTTCCGAAGGCTAGGGTACAGCTCAGAGGTGTGTTCCTGATGCCATCTGTTTTCGGCCATTCCTTTCCGAAGTCTCTCATTCTGAGGTCTTTCAGAGTGGAGCATTCATACAAGATGTGTCGAACCGTCTCCTCGCTCTCCTCACAGAGGCGACAGAGAGGACTAACAGCAAGCTTAAGGTTATAAAGATGCTTGTTTACCTTACAGTGACCCGTGACGAGTCCCGTTACAGTTCGTAGAGCGTTTCTACTAAGCCTTACGAAAGACAAGGCTGCCTTTGCTGAGGGATAATGTAATACTTCCTTAGACAGATGGCAGCCCTTAACCCTATCCCACCAGTTCATAAGCTTTTTGTGGGTCAAATCTTTAATTATCTCAATCTGAGTTGATAAGGACGGAGCGATTATCGGTTCAGGCGAACATGGCGCTCGCTTGGCAGCCCTTTTGGCAAGTCTATCAGCGTGCTTGTTACCTGAACAAGTCGAGTGTCCTTTTGTCCATTGAAGTATAACACAGTTATGCACTGCGGCCTTCTCCAATGTCAGATGACAACCCATAACAAGTCCTGAGGTAATTGTTATTCTACTCAGGGCTAAAATAGCTTGTCTACTGTCAGTGTAAATTGTAAAAGTCTTACCTACCAAGTTGGATCTCTCAATAACGTCAGCAGCAAGTTGAATGGCGATTAACTCCGCCTGTATGACGGTGGTACTTTTACCGAGAGGTTCAGATACGTGGAGTCGGAGATCGTACGAGAAACTCCAGCTCCTTCCCGTCTCCTTGAACCATCAGTGTTGATTTTAAGGCTGTTTTTTACCTCTACTTCTGTGGAACTTGGGTGGGTGAGATATTTCTTCGTAAAAATGTGTTGTAAGGGTGTGAAGTTCGTTATACAGTCCAGAATTGGTGAGTAGTCCACCATTTCATTCCAGAGAATGGCATTTTTACTATATCTCTCACCCATTAGAATTCCTGCTGTTCGCAGTCGAGTCATGGTCACCAGTGCCACCTCTTGGATGAACAAATGAAGTGGCGTTAGGTTAAACATGTTTTCCATGGCTGCAGTGGGGTTAGTCCGCGAAAATAATTTTAAAATGAAATAGGCTTTTGGAATCAGTTGTAAAATTTAAGGGTTTATGACATAATAAAAAAGTTTTAAGGAAATAATCTTTGTGAACAGCCTGTATAGCATTGATCCCGTGGTTACATATTTTAAAAAGCGATCTTAAACGATTTTTCTTGATAAAATAGCACTGTTTGTCAATTTTTATCTTTCTAAGACAAATCATATTGAAAATATTAAAGCTCATATCTTAGCCATTTATGGGTTTAGACCAAAAATTTTTACACGAATCAGCATCATTTTAACTGTAGTATTTGTGATTAAAATTATGCCACGACTTACAGGAACACCTGCATAGAAATTTTTTAAAATTTAAGGAAAACGTTGTTTTCTCCAAAGGATGCAACTTTTTCAAGTTATAAAAGAACGTTTAAGGTTAGGTTTTACCAAATTATAAGATTCCAGGTTGACCTCTCTAATTTATGTAAATTTTTACAAATCATCTACTTAATTTGAAGTTTGATAGTAATGATAAAAGTTGTTTTCTCCAAAATGTTTAGGGGTAATGATGGAACGGATATCCGGTAACAATCTGGTATATGGCAATTTTTTTAAATCTGGCCGGATACCGGATAGTTAACTTTGGCCGGATATTAACCCTTTGCGGTCCGCGCTACATTCGCAGTTTCTACATTCTTCTCTTCATTCCGCGCTGGATTTGCAAGTTCGTATCAGCCGGTCCGCACCGAGTTCCCCAGTCGGTTATCTTTTCTACCACCTGGAACTTTTCGGTTAGAACAAACTGTAAAATCCTTGTGTTTATGCTGGGGATGCAGTGTAATTATATGTAACGTTCCGTCTAGTCGTTGGATGATGGTCGTCCACGTTTTGCTGTTATACGAATGTCCCCCACAAGCTCAAGCAACAGTTTTTATCTGAATTGTTTGTGATAAACGTTTTAATGGTATTAGTAGGAGATGCTTTGTATAAAATATAAGCATTGATGATAGATACTTCCAAACCCCAGAAAAAAAGTTTTCTCTACCATTTTAGGGTTTTACGCAGGAAGTAGTAGAGGTTGCAGTATATTGATCTGCTAAATCGACGCCTCCCATGTTTTTATTATATTGTACTATTCTACTTGGCTTGAAAACTGGTTGCGTTCTATTATCCAAAACTCTTCTATTTCTAACAATTTGGGATCTTGACGTTCTCCACGTTGACAGCATAGATACGACACGTTTATCGCGCCATGAAAGCAAGAATATTTCATGTTTGCGATAAGCAATTGTTTCCCCAATTCTTAATTTCGGTGATTTCATCCAGAAAGGTATTCCTTTTCTATTCGTCATAACCGTTCCCATTAAATGACATTGCAAATTGAGCAATTGTTTGGCAAGTATGATGCTAGTATATCGGAAAAAAATATCCTATTGCTTCGGGTATTAATTGTTGTAGATTATTATATAGATGTAAAACAATCCGGCTTGTGACTGGTAAATCGGGATAAATTACTGCGTTTGTCGTTTGTTGTCCAAAATATGGCAAAAATGTGTATAAATATCCGCATGATGAGTAAGCTAATACGTACAGACAAAGTCCCCATTTGTGAAATTCTTCTTTTGAATTCATCTACATAGGTATTCTGTTCTGGTACAAAATGTTGTTTAAATTTTTTGTCCAAATAGTTAAGAAAATAGACAACTTTATCTAGAGAAATTCTTTCCTTATCGTCCGTTTAAGGCATGGTTTCTAAATGCATTGCCCAAAATATTTGTAGAAATCGTTTACGTTTAAAAATTTTATTATAAAATGGAATGTATACGTGGAATTTTTTACTCCAATAATCTTTGATACTGAGTAGTGATGTAAAGTTTAGTTACTTTTTAGTATTTGTAACTATCCGTTACTTTCAGAAAAAGTATTCGTTACTTTGTACTCGTTACTCGTTACAAGTAATCGTTTGCGCTTGAGGTTCCAGTACTAGTTTGCGCTCGAGGTTCGATTACTCGTTTTAGTTGGACTACATACTTATATGAATTTATTTTATATTACACTTATTTTTGAAAACAAATACTGTACGTATATTATATTGTGTTTGTTACGCTATTATGCACTGTGCACTAATATCAAAAAATAGAGTGTAGGTTATGGGATTTACTTTTTCACTGCATATTATAACGAAGAATTTTTCTTAATTATTATTATTTAATTATTAATAACTTACGTTTCACTTATTATATAACAAAAATATTTGAAAGTAGTAACACATTAACAATGGAAAACAAAACTTCTTCTATAAAACAAGCAATAATAAAATAAAATAAAAATATTAAAACAACAATAAAAGATATTACAGCTTATTATTGCAATGTAAAAATAAATTTTGTTGCGCATTTCGACTTTTAAGTCGATTTCGCCTATCCAACAATACTTGGCCTTTGGAAAAAGTAACTGTTAGATCCAAAGTAACTGGTACCGATGTGATACGGTAACAGTTACTTCGGATCTCGCGGAGTAACGAGTACTCGTATAACGAATTGTTACTTTTTTTACATCACTAACCCTTCTGTTCTATATTAACGTTCATTACAACCTTAGGTTGGGTCTGACCCATG
>NW_019280650.1:79620-96863 GCF_000648695.1 Onthophagus taurus | reverse complement strand
ACCTGCCATCGTAACCTGAAAAACTCCCAAAATAAGAGAAATTGTTCAGTGTTCAATGTCCTCATCATTGTGGACCTTGTATTCGATGCTAAGAACGTGTTTAAACATCCATAGACAAAAATTGTCACATTGACAACTAGAAAAATTAATGACCCAATGTCACCAACTTGAACTGGTTCCATAAAATGTTACTAAAATCTCATTACAGCATCGGATGCTGTAAAGAGTCTCATTACAGCACCCGTTTGAGTACTGTTATAGCTTCCATTACCGTAGCGAATTACAAAAAAGATATTACAGCTTATTATTGCAATGTAAAAATAAATTTTGTTGCGCATTTCGACTTTTAAGTCGATTTCGCCTATCCAACAATACTTGGCCTTTGGAAAAAGTAACTGTTAGATCCAAAGTAACTGGTACCGATGTGATACGGTAACAGTTACTTCGGATCTCGCGGAGTAGCGAGTACTCGTATAACGAATTGTTACTTTTTTACATCACTAATACTGAGGCATCAATCCCATGTTGATAATTATACCAAGGAATACTTTTAATTCAGTAACAGTAATATTATATCAATTATGCCATAATGAGTGTACAGAGACTTCACTGCTGCTAATTATTTTTTGAACTTATAAATTTGTTTCTGTCGCTATTTTACTATACTAAAAACTATAAATTTACAACAATAACACGAACTGTCGAATTATCAATAATCTAACCTTCAAATTCAAAATCAAAATTCAAAATTGCCTGTGTGTGAACCTTCCTCGCATTCAACCAATCACGTGCAAGGTCAATCTGAAATTCAAAATCAAAATTCAAAATTGCCTGTGTGTGAACCTTCCTCGCATTCAACCAATCACGTGCAAGGTCAATCTGGTGACAAATTTAAAATACTCCTCCTGGTTTAAAAACAGAGTATAACAAGCTCATTCGTAAAAAATAATTAAAAAAGCTGCAGAAGTGTAATGCAATCACTCGGAACTTACAAAGTCCGCACCTTGTCTCCCGTAGAAGATTAGATGGAACTGGAATAGATGTCGTTTTGTGGGTGGCATTCTGCCAATCGCTGTTCTGGTCCATTTCATTATTACTTTCAGATGTATGACTAATTATGTTAATATGTCTGCTTCGTCTGAATGTAACCATGTCCTCTGAATCTTCAACACTTTTTTAGGTGTTGGACACTGCAGATAACAATTAAGGTCAACTCCAATAGATAATCTTTGGACTAGAATTGTTTGGTAATCGTGAAAATTTACTCTTAATATATAATTATAAACTAAGATATTATAACACCAGCTAGCAAGAGTATTCTCAGATAAGTGTCAAATGAAGATGTAATAGTAGGTTTTGTTGGATTTTCTGCATGTTTCAAATATGTTCGTTTTCTGCATGTTCGTACTAGTGGGTTGCTTTTCTATTGCTTTCACGAATTATTATATCACACATTTCTGCTGACATTAAAATTTTTATATCTGTGTGCTGGTCTAGTGTTAGAGCATCTGAGAATATTATGGGATAAAAATCTGCGAAGTTATATTAGTTGGTCTGCCTAAATTGTACCATCTCAAACTGTATAATTATTTACAAAAAATTTTGTTGAATCTACTTCCAATTTTTCATCAGAATCAAGTTCAACAGCACGATCATATTTTGGTAACTGTAATTTATCTGCATCTAAATCATTTGCCAATAAATGTTCTAAAATTTCCTCCATTTTTCGATTTCTCCACTTCAACATTTTTTGTTCTTTCTCCTTTCAATTTGTGACTTAACAAGTTCTATTCCCCAATCTTGTAGAAATATTTTATTTCGATATGTTTTTTCCAAACCCCACTTTTCGTTTTGTTGCATACCAGAATGATATCAGCAATGGCATGTTCGTGAGGAGTAAAGCAAAGCAAAACTTTTTTATTATTTAGAAATAAGATACTAACGTTAAGTGTGTGGTAAGGAGAAAATGAGACGAATATTGTAATTTCTTTCTATTTTTGCGCACTGTTCCGATTGATGTTAATTTTTCTTTTAGAAACTCGTCTGCTAGAATTAATCCAGATAAAAATTATCTGTCGATATTAGGTGACTTATTTCTCATCAATTATTTGTTAAAGTGTTTACTACGCGGGATCCTTGATTTTGTTTAGCTCTTCTTCTTTTTTTCTTGATAAACTTCTTAATTACAGCAGTAAAATGTTTTGCGATGGTTCAGGATTTTTTGATTGAAACATGATGTAAGAATAAATGTTTATTAAAATATGATTACATTAATGTATTGATTGCTACTACTCATCCTTCGCAATCATGACCGCTTTTTAATAACGAAAAGTGATTATGTTACATTATTATGATCGATTACGAAGAATTTGCAATAGCGCACAAAAGAATACTTAACCTACTTAACCATTAAATTAATATATTATTTATAATTAATTACTACACTACACCTCTGGGGGGGAAATAAAAAAAAATTTCTTCTAAAATTTTTTTTTTTTTTTATTCATAATATTGCTTAACTCTATTTTTATGAATTTCGATTATTTTATTGTTTAATTTAATAACTACGTTCGGCGATTTCATCTCTACTATTGTATATGGACCCTTATATAATGATTCTAACTTACTTCCCACTTCATTTTTAACTAAAATCTTATCTCCTACCTTAAAATTAATTTCCTTTAAGTTTTTATTATAAGAATCAGTCCGTTTATTTTTTGAGCTTATTAAATTTGACCTAGCATCCTTACATGCTTTCTGAAGTCGATATTTAAGTTCAATAGCATAGTTGTTAAAATTATATATTGGCTTTACTTCATGCAATAAATTTGATGGTAAACTGGGGTTTTTCCCAAACACAAGTTCATAGGGACTATAATTAGTTGATGAATGAACAGTTGTGTTATATGAAAAACTCCAATAAGGTACCCAAGTGCTCCAACTGTCTGGATACTTATTCGATTGAATTCTTAAATAAGCTCCTAAATGTTTATGTGAATTTTCAATGGCACCTAAAGTTTCGTGATGGTACGCTGTTGAATTTAAACGTTTAATTTTTAATAATTTACATGTTTCCTGAAATGTACTGGCCATAAATTCCGTACCTTGATCAGTTACAATAGTTTTTGGAATACCATATCTTAAAATAAAATTTTGAACATAACATTTTGCGACAGTTTCTGCATCTTTATTGCTGATTGGGTAGCACTCCACAAACTTTGATAAGTCACATTGTATCGTCAATATATATTTATTATCGTCATTGTCTGCGTTAAGTGGACCCACTATATCCAAGAATACTTTTTCAAATGCAGTATGGCCGTATCGGTAAGACTCATTGGTTCTTTGTTGTGTTTTGCATGTTTATAACGCTGGCAATCATCACAACGTTTAACAAAATTTTCTATGTCTTTGAAAAGACTGCTCCAAAAATAATATTTTTTGACATTATTAAACATACGTTTTATACCAATGTGTCCTCCGGTAGGTAACATATGAAAATCATTCAAAATAAGTTGACGAATTTCTTTATTATGAACGTGTGACACGCCCTTTACGACAGATATATTTATGTTTACCTTTTTAAACGAATCTTGAAAGTTTATTAATTCTTTAATAAATTGACTAGTCATTTTATTTTTTATAATTACTATATCATTAATATTATTATCAAAACATAAATTAAACAGTTCCTTCAACGACGCAGCTGAGTTTGTCGATGATAAAGAATTCTGTTTTATATAAAGTGTACACATTTTATTATCATATATTAAACATTTACTTTTATAAACAATATTTACTTTTTTGTTATTTATTAATTTGTCAAATTCAATTTGATTTATCGGTTGCAACTCGATTGATTGTTTTGGTCTTTTCAATAATTCTACGAAGCCAGGGTGATCAAGCCTATCTTCAGCAGAAATTTCAATTTGATGATCTTCCGGCAAAGATTTTGTCTTAGACCGGGTCATTACTAAAATTGTTTGATTATTTAGTTCTTTTAAGTCATTTATTGTGATTTTTGATAATGCGTCAGCGACCACATTATCTTTTCCTCTGATATAATGAATGTCGAAATCGTATTCTTCCAAAATTAAACGAAATTTTGTAAGACGGCTTGATGGGTTAGCCATTCCAAAAAGATAAATTAACGGTTTGTGGTCTGTATAAATTTTGAATTTCTTGCCAAACAAATAAGGACGAAAATGTTTTACTGCCCATACTATCGCTAAAAGCTCTTTTTCTATGGTACAGTAATTTTTCTCTGATTTGTTTAAACCTCTGCTAGCATATGCTACTACCTTATCATTTGAGTTTGATAAAATTGCACCAATAGCAAAGCCTGAGGCGTCTGTCTTCAACATAAATTCATTTTCGGTTGAAAAATTTGGAAATTGCAATACTGGAGGATTAATTAAGTAGTACTTTAATTTTTCAAACGAATTTTGACATTCAGAACTCCAATTAAACGTTTCGCCTTTTCTCGTCAGTTTATTTAAAGGTAAAACAATAGCAGCAAAATTTTTTATAAAACGCCTATAATAATTAGTAAATGCTACAAATCGCTTTACTTCATCTTGATTCTTTGGTACCGGGTAATTTTCTACAATTTTAATTTTATCAGGATCTGGCAGTACGCCTTCTGCCGTAATTAAATGTCCTAAATAAAGTAAGTCTTTTTTCAAAAATTCACATTTTATCGGGTTTAATTTCAGATTTACCTGTCTCAATCTTTCAAACACTCTTATTAAATTTTTATTGTGAGTTTCCAAATTATTACCAAAAATTATTAAATCATCTAAATAGACAAAGCAAGATTCTGAACATAACCCCGACATAGCAATTGTCATGATTCGAGAAAACGCACTGGGACTTATTTTTAACCCCATGGGCAATCTTCTCATCTGATATTGTCCTTTATCAGTAGAAAATGCAGTTATTGGTCGACTTTTTGAATCTAATTCTATTTGGTAGTAACCTTGCGCTAAATCTAGATGCGTGAAATAAATCGCACCAGACAGCGAATCTAATATGTCATGAATATTGGGCAAAGGAAATTTGTCGTCTTGAATTTGTTTATTGACTTGTCGATAATCGACAACAACGCCCCTATTATATATATTATTTATAATTAATTACTACACTACAGTTTACGAATTAAATAATGTCCAAATCCAAGGCATTACAGTGTGTGTTGTCCAATATTAGATCAACTGTATGACCACGGCCGTAATCGAACTCGGCTTAATTAAGCAATTTTACTTTCTCTGTACGAATTAAGCTGAGCATTACAGCTATGTGTTGTCAAATATTGTATTGATATGGCAATAGTTGTAATAAAAAGAAATAAATAAAAAAAGGTGCAACATTATCTCTATAATTTTGAATATATACAAGTGCCCAAAAAATAGTACAACATTACAATTAAATTTCTTGAATTAAAACATCTTTATAACTATATATTTGTAGATAACTTACTTATATTAACTTTTTAACAATGAGATATGACGTTAAACTAAAAATTTGTTTAAATCCTCAGTTATTCAATGAATTAATCTTTTTCTCTTTTATTATTTCAGCTTCAAGCACATTTTCTAATTGTGGATGATGTAATGGATGGATCGGAAACAAGACGTGGGATACCGTGTTGGTACAAAAAGGAAGGAGTTGGTTTGAACGCAATAAACGACAGTCTCTTATTAGAGAATGGAATGTACGTTCTTCTAAAGAAACATTTTTCCCACCTGCCAATGTACATACCGGTAATCGAACTGATTCACGAAATCACCATGAAAACCGTAATGGGACAATCCTTGGACTCTATGAGCTTAAAAGATGGACGTCCAAACCTAGAATTATTTACGATGAGCAGATACAATTCAATTGTAAAGTACAAAACTGCGTATTATACTTTTCATCTTCCGATTGCGTTGGGGATGTATCTTGCTAATAAATTTGATCCTGAAATGCATCGCCAGGCAAAAACGATTTTATTAGAATTGGGTGAATTTTTCCAAATTCAAGATGACTTTTTGGATTGTTTTGGGGATTCGAATATTACCGGGAAAGTTGGTAGAGATATTCAAGAAGGAAAATGTACATGGTTGGTTGTCGTAGCTTTACAAAGAGCTACTCCAGCTCAAAAAAAGATCTTGGAAGATCATTATGGAAAAACGGATCCTGAAGATATTAAAATCGTTAAGGGATTATACGAAGAACTTGGGTTGCCAAATACTTACGCTATTTACGAAGAAGAAACGTTTAATTTAATAAAAACTCATATTCAGCAAATATCTAAAGGTCTTCCGCATAATTTGTTCTTTAAGGTTTTGGATAAATTGTATAAGAGGGATAATTGAGGAAGTATTATAATTCAATTTGGACTGATTTGGTTTTGACCAAAAAGTTGTATTTTTTTAATTATTAAGGTGTAATAATAATAATAATCATGTTGTAAGCAATACATTTAAATTTATATATTTTGTACTGTTGCACTTTTTGGATAATGAATATATATTCAAATAAAAATATTAACAATAACATTTTATTGACATATAACACTGTAATTCTTGAAGCCAGGAACTTTGGAACAAATTTTACCTAATTTGGTAATACATTATCTATTACATAAAATAATTAATTAATACTTTTTAAAACTAATTAAAATGTGTAAATGTTTCCAACTCGAATTGAGCTTTCATATTTGTTATTAACAGTTTGGTGCGTTCATTGTTCTACCACGGGTTCAAGGTAGAATAAATATTATAATATTATATAATTTATATAATTATAATGTCAAAATTGACTCAACTTGACGTTTGATTAGATACTTAAAAATCTTGAAAGACCGGCGTGGTCACATAATGGAACGTAAAGAAGTTTCAGATATTGCAGCACAAAGAAAAAGGCCTAATCTAACGCAAGAAATGTACCAAACTGTATACTATTATTTGCTAGAGGTAAGTATAAATGGTGGACTGAAACATGGTTTGATAAAAAATGCGGCTGCTCGATATTCTGTTTCAGAGAAAACTATAAGTCGAATTTGGCATCGAGGACAGCAATCCTTACGTGAATGGTCAGTATGTGCAAATACAAATTCGCGAAACTCTGGAAAAGTTGGCAGGAAACGAAACACCGTAGACAAGGGCGTCGCCAGCTTATGACTAAGGGGGGGCAATATTATGGAGGATAAAAAATATGAACGCCTGGTACAGTCGAAAGCATGAAGCGTTACACTTTGGAAGTCTTTGCCTCGATGACGATTGTATTAAGAACGGTTCTGATATCAATGTATAAAACTGCACATGCCCTCGATAGCACAATAACTAAATCAAACTTTTAAACACAGTAATAATTATTTATTTTAACAAAAATAATATTTAATTAAAACATAACCTGCGGGGAATTTTTTTCAAAACTTTCAACCACTTTATCATTAAAATTATTTAGGTTTTTATTTATTATAGCTCTGTGTACACTCATCATGGCCAGACCATTAAGGTGATCTTCTGCCATGGTGCTTCTTAGCCATGTTTTTAGTCTTCTGAGGCTGCTAAAGGATCGCTCTACTGTACAGGTCGTGCATGGTAAAGCGATCAAAATTTTCAATGCTTTTTCCGTTTCGGGAAAGAAGGAATTTGTTTCTTTTAGGACATCAACAACTGTAAGATTTGTTAGATTAAGTCTATCGTGCCACAATTGCTGCCAAAGTTCGATTTCATTCTTTATGTTCGGTAAATCATAAAACTGGGCAATTCACAAGTTTGTTTCTGATTTTTCAGTTGTCATCTTTTGCATCTGCGGGTGTAACTTAGATAATGCAAATGATGGTGTGTTTTCTTCAACAAAACGTACTTCAAGGGAGGTGATAATTGAATCCAAGTATGGTATTACTAAAGACCTCTTCCAGTATTCTGAAGGGCTTTCTGCTGGATGATTGCTTCTATGACGTTGTTTCCCCGTAATACGCGGCATTGATGTAATGTCCTCCTCCAGTCCGACTTTCTCCGCAACCGCAGTAGCTTCCTTTATAATTTCGTCTGTCACTTTTTCCGGATTTTCACGGTGGTTTTTAATTAAAAGTAAAATCCTTTTAACGTGTTCCGAGGCTTTGACCACGTCCAAAGCTACAGATTGGAGTACGTTGACAACGGGTTCCATCAAAGCCGAGTATTTGGCTACCAGCATAATCCCGAGAATGAAAGAAATGCTGGAAGGCACTTTTCCGAGTTGCACTATTTCCTTCCTAAGATAATGTTTGTAAGGCTTCCAGAATTACTGGAAGATTTTCTTTAAAAACTCTGATGGATTTGTGTTTCTCACTCCATCTTCTCTCGCAAAGTCTGGAAATATTAGGATCAACTTCCTCCTCAAAACTGATTCCCGAAAAAAGTTTATAGTATCTTTGGTGGTTCCCATGGCATTTCTAATTTCAGGAAGTGAATTTAGATCATTGATAATTAGATTCAGTTTGTGGAACGAGCAATGAAAGTAGAGGGCTTTGGTGTACTTTTTGCGTAAGATCGCTTGTACCCCTCCGTCTTTTCCCGACATCGTTGAACAACCATCAAAACCAAAACCAACGCATTTATTTATATTCAGATCTTCTTTTGTCAAAAACTCATCTATGCTATGTGCAATCGATTTCGCATCCAAATCTTTTAGCTCAGTGAATCCGACAAACATTTCTTGGACTTGCTGTGTTTCTTCGTCAAAATATCGCATCCCAATCGATAGTTGTTCAGTGCCAGAAATATCAGCTGTTTCATCTGCTAGCACACTATATGCTGCTGCTTCTTTCACTTTTTTCATAATATCAGCCTTAATACCGCTTCCACAAATACCAATAATTTCATTTTGAATATCCACTGAACGGTAGCTTGCATTTTTTTCCCTTGCTCAATGTGTTTCTTTAAAATCGAATCTCCTGCGTCAATTCGCAGCCTGTATAAATCCTCGAGAATACCTTCATCATAATGTATACCTCTTAGTGCTAAGTCGTGTGACCCGCAAAACGTAATGCAGGAAATAATAGATTTTATAATTTTGCGATTTTTTTCAATAATTCCCTAGGAATATTTGTTCAGTTGCAAATCGACAGGCACACCTTCGAGAAAAGATTTAGCAGCTTTCAATGCCTCCTTATGGAAGTGGGTTTCAATGTGCTTTTTGCACTGCTCGTGAATATCTTTGAACTTACAAAAGGGCCTTATAGTAAATGATCCCAATATGCCTCTAAATGAATTTGGATTTGGTGGGAACAACGTACAATATTTACAAAATGCTCGTTTTTGGCGCCTGGAATATACCAACCATATTCCAACCATTTACGTTTTGTCATGCTATGCGGAATTTATTAATAGGTAAGGATTTAAGGAAGTCAATTGCTCGCACTTTGGTCGCTTTGCGGCTAGCTACATTTGATCCTTGGGGGGAGGGGGGGGGCAACTGCCCCCCCCCCTGCCGCCCCTTGGCGACGCCCTTGACCGTAGATGTAGAAAAGCATAATTCCCCGAAGAATTAAACCTGCATTGATTAAGCTCCAACCAACGCAGTAAAATCATTCCATACAGATCGCAACAAATTTCAGGGTTTGGATTACTGCTTGGCAATGCGTGATTCTGATTAAAAGAAAACATCGAACAAGTACTACCTTGCATACGATGAGATAGAACCTTATCAAACCTGCAAAAATAAGAGATTCATCACAAAGGTTGTTTTATTGCATGCCTACGGTGGCACAATTGTCGTAATCAGTGCTTTTATGGAAAATTAGGCATTTGGCTATTTATAAAAAAGAACCAGCCAAACGTAGAAGCACAAATCGTCCAGCTGAGACTCTAGGGAAGAAGGTCATTGAATATGTGACCAAGAGTGAATATAGAAATATGATAGTGGATAAACTTCTGCCTGCAATTGAAGCTAAATGGCCTCGGTCTAATAGCCATACAACTATTTTTATTCAACAGGATAACACAAAACCGCACTTTGATAAGAACGATAAGAACTTCAATAAAGCTGTTAGCGTGTTAATTTTCACAAATACTCCATGCGGGGCTAATGCTTTGATAGTAGCGAGAGGAAGTTTTAGGAAAACCAATGTGTTCAACGACAAAATTAAAAAAAAAAAAGAAAAGGGTTGTCGATCAAAACTACAACGCGACGGTAAGACCGTAACTGATGAACTGATGGTAACTGTTAACTGATAACTAATCTCTCCGGGCCGATCCTGGTTCCTTTTATCCCCGAGTCCAGTAATATCCCCGGTGAAAGTTTTCTTCGAGTCCTTGTCTGGACCAAAAGGATCTGCTGTCCAGATGTACGGAGAGAGTTTTTCTGAATGGTTTCGAACACTTTCTGGCGTCCAGATGTTCGCCACGGAGAGCGTCCAGTAGCATCTCCGGTGAAAGCTTTCCGGAAACCCTTTGCCTGGACCAAAAGGGTGTCCTGCCCAGATGAACGGAGAGAGACTCTTTTTAAATGGTTTAGAAAGTTCTCTGGCGTCCAGATGTTCGCCACACTCCAATAAAAGTAATGTGTCGACCTCCTAACCGTTCTAACACTAATGCACTAGATCTCGGTTTTTTCACTGCCATACAGATACTTCGGTACCAAACTGATGTTTTAATCAACTGAGTAGTGATATACTGAATAACGTCTTCCTATCACTTCAGCATTGCATGATAGAAATCATGTATATAAATGGCAACCAACAGAGGTCGTGTATGAAAAAAAAATTGAGAAATATTCTATTGAAGTAATCATCGTCGTCCAAAAGATAATCTTTTTTCTAAATAGTTTCTGTAATTTTAAATTATCTTGAGTGTCTAATATCAATTTTTTTGAAGCAAGTATATTCATCATAGTAAGGTTCTACTGTCAGAAGTACGTCTTGCTATAATTGTTATGTTTTGATTATTTAATAAAATGTCTGTTATATTATAATTGTTTTATTTAACTTGTTATTGCCATTACAAACGTTACAACATAGATTAGATATAATATATTTGTTATATAGATAGGCAACTATAAACGTTTGATTGAAATGCGCAATTAGTTTTGGATACTGTCACCTACAGCGCTGAAATTATAGGCAGGCGGGAAATATAAATTAAATTTGTTATTTGAAAGTTTTGTCGATGTTTTTTCGAAAACATTGCTCGGCGACAAAACTTTACAAACTGTACAAAATTTTAAACACATTTAAATTTTGTCGTTTACAATGTTTTCCAAAAAAGAAAACATCGAAAAAACATGACTAGGTATTAAGTTATTATTTGGTACAGGGTGTATTAAAAAGTCTTTAAATGAATAACAAAGACTTTATTCTTTAATTTTTTTAATATTATTTATACCACATCGTTTCCTTTTAACCCTTCGTCTGTAAACGGTTTTTTAGCACCTTCGGTCTGTAAAGATGGGTCTTTCGGGTTCGGCCGTTTTTTCATACTGTTAATGCACTCACAAATTTTTATAAACAATTCATGATAATGTTCGAAACCTTCAACTTGATAAATCAATCATAAAATTATCGAAAAATTAATTTTTGCATACATATTTTTTATATGAAATGAGGAAATTATTTGCCTAAACAGTTGTAGGTCGGACAGGAAATACCCAGGTTTACAGAGGAAGGGTTAATTTTATTGTATTTATCCAACGCTGCTTCCCCATGGCTGATTATAACATCAATCGAAGTACTTATTATAAAGCAACAATAACAAATCGCTCTTTCTTCAAATCGCTAGCAACTCTTCCTCTATACACAATACAAACATGCAATCAAAAATATTACTATGTCAAACTTGGCCAAACCAGTCAAACTGACAACTCAAAAAGTGGCCAAAATGGGTTCTGTAATCGAAAACAACGCTATAAGTGACAGTATCCAGAATTAAACGTATGTTCTCCACTTCATTAATACGAGTGACTGGTGCAGGTTACAAGTCTGGCCAGCAATATCAATGTCACGATGACACATGCCCTATCATAAATTTTCATATGATATTCAAAATGACACGAGAATTTTTTGAAAGGAAATTAAATTTATTGCTTGCTGAACAAATTTCATTTAGACATTTATCACAAGCTTTGACAGAAATTTAATTTTTCTTAAATTAATATTTTATTGACTACTAAAATCAAACATTAAATCACAACATGTATGTTTAGAAATCAATTCAAAATTATCATTAATAAACATTCGTAATTCTTCATTTTGCTCCTTATAATCATTAAAAATGTTCAAGGTTTCATAAATTTCTTTCACCCTTTTAACAGAATCATCATGTTTTTTACCATAATTTTTCATTAAAATCATTTTTTGGTCAAAATTCGCCTTTTCCAAAGCTTTTACAATCAACCAAGTACATTTACCCTCTTTAATAGCACCGTTCTGATCATTACCATTTTCTCCATAATAATTATTGAAATCGTTCTCGATATAATAACATTCGCCCAATTTAAAAAATATATTATTCAGTTCTTTAAATAAGTCGGGCTCACCTTTATCCGTTAAATAACTCGCCAAGAAAAACGGTAGAATCATCATTGGATATGTCGTTTTGTATTTGGTGATTATTTGATATTTCTTCATGGTAAAATCGGTTAAATTTGATTTACCTACTGTCATCATAGTATATAAAGTTTGTCCGTTTAGAGCTTTGTAAGTGATGTCACGCACTAATTCTATCATTTTCGTGTAGTTTGGTGAATTAGAGAAATGTTGTTTTAATAAATGATAAATTAACGCGTTAATTATCGCAAAATCGGATGTACTTTTATTAACTCCTTTTAGTTTATGCCAACATAGAACATTACTTCGTCTTGTTGAGTTCTCTAGTATATCATTTTCCATAAGAAGCGCGGTATGATTCTGAAATATTATTTTGATTCGTTTTGATATTAAAAATTAAATTAATAACGTTATAAGATAAACACTTACAAATTCTGCACACCACCCAAGAATATAAGCAAGGTTTAAGTTCCTTTGAGTTAGCTTTTCAGAGTCTTCAAGAACTTCGTAATTTCGAATGACCGATAATCCACAAATTTTCTTCCCTAAAAGCAAATTATATTCCATAGCTTCTCTATCCAGTCCATACAATTCGTTTTTAAAATGATTACAAATGTTATTAAAAATCATTGGAAGCGATGACATAAAGGTGTCTATGTCGCAAGATTTATTACGAATTGTTGATGATAATGTTAAACATCTTTTGAAGTTATATTTAGTAAAACATTTTTGTAAACTTCGATTTAAATAAATTGATATGTTTAAATTTGTTACCATCTTTCTTCTTTGTAAGTAAGAGAAATCGTGTGTTAATGCTGAAAGTACGTAACTTAATTAATGCAGATATTTGTTAATGTTATTTACCAATTCCTTTAATTTAATTTGCTTGTTCTTTTTTTTAACTTAATTGAACTTAATTCTACGTGTGCACTTAAGTTTTTATTAATACTATTTTTGAATAACCTAAAAAAATCGTTTTTTATTGATCATCATCAAAAAATAGTATCTATACAGTGTCTATGGTATAAACAGAAGACTCAGGAAGCTTATAACAACATGGGAACCAATAAATGAAATAATCAAATATACCTAGATAATAATACATAGAAGTATATGAGGTAAATGAAGACTACCTAATAGGCAATAATGATTACTTTTTCGAAAGATTAAGTCAAGAGAAGTAATAGTTTTAGGTATCTTTAATGATCGAGTGGGAAAAAAGGGTACAGATAATGCAGTTGGAAATTTTGGAGAGAATGTGTTAAACGATAACGGTAGAGGATTAAGGCAAATATGCGAACAAAATCAGCTAAAAGTTCTAAATGGTGTCTTCCAGCACCGAAAGATTACATGGAGACAAACAGCAACGATCTTTAAAAAAAGTTATTATTGATTACGTATTTGTAAAACAAAAGAGTAAGTAAAAGAGTAAACAAAAGAGCTTTCTAGAACAGTAAAGTACAAGAGAACTGTATAAAAGCAGATTAAACACTTAACTGTAAAGAACATCATGATCAAGAACATCAGCTGGGTTTACAGTCACAAAAAGGTATATGACAAAATGCTGAATATATGATACGCAAACTAATTTAAGATGATTAATTAATGACGAAATTGAATATATACAGGATGGTCCATTTAACGTGAAACAAGCGATTATCTCGCAAACGGTTCATTTTACATAAAAATGAACCATATGAAAGTTGTTCTGTGCAAAGGGGGAAACCATATGACGACAACATTTTTTAACCTTGACCTGATTTTGAAGGTTATATGAAGATCACGACCAATTTTTTAAATGACACCCTATACAGTATGTCCCCAGATCGAGTTACAAAGAGGAAAAAAATTTTTGTTACTGATTTTTCAAACTTATCTCAGCATAAATAATGCGTCGGATATGTTCAAACTACAAATCGCATGAATTTTATACTCTAACTATAAAAGTTAAGTAATTATTCCAATTTTTATGTAATAATTGAACTTTTTTCTAAATTGAAAATTGAAATTGAAGTTCAATTTATGATATGTAACCATAGAAACCATAAAACTTACAACTTTTGTTGGTGCGATTAAGTCTTTTCATGCGATGTTAACCGTGAAAGAGAGAATTTATTTAGTACTGTGCTATGGTACTAGTGAATCATGTTTTCAAAAATTCCAGCAAAAATATCTAGACACAAAAATATCTCATGTTGGTGCTCGCAAACTTATGAAAAAATTTTTGGAAACGGGTTCTGTATTATCCATAAAGAGGCAGACAAAGAGACTAAATGAGGAAGACGCTGCTTTTCAGATAGCTTTTCAACAAATGACATTGTTTCTTCCCAGCATTGTCGTTAGTTATTGGAGCGATGTAAATCCAATTATCCTTAAATTTTATACGGTCAATGTACTTTCAGCAAGACAGTTGCCCAGCTTACCATTGTGGCAAATGGTTAAATTTACAATTTCGTCAAAAATAGATTGAACAAAATGGTCCTATTTGATGGCCGGCACGTAGTCCTGATCTTACAATTATGGATTTTTATTTTTGGGGTAGATTGAAACAAATTGTTTACAGTGAACCATTACAAGATGATGCAGAACTATTAAAACTAAGAATAATTAAAGCGATAGAATCTCTACCAGTGGCGGAAATTCGTACTTCTTATAAAGCATTTAGAACTCGTCTTCAAATGTGTGCCGAATTGGGAGGAAATTTATTTGAATGAGGATTTTAAGTGAATAAATGTTTACTTACAAATAAATAATATTTATTACTTACATAGTGTGTTATTACATAAATTTACATTTAAAATATTTTATTCAATTAGCCATATTTCAATTTGATTTAGGAAAAGTATAATTTTTACCAAAATTTTTACATAAAAATGGAAATAATTAGTTAACTTGGGGGGAAGTACCGAAATTTGTTAGATGACGTCTTTCCAACGTTATTTGTAGATTTAAGCAGGGAAAAAAGACAAAATATGTGGCTGCACAATGATGGGTGTCCAGTAGTGATGTAACGGATATCCGCATCCGCTTACGCATCCGCATCCGCAAAATTAGAATTAAAAAATCCGGTTCCGCATCCGCATCCGCTAAACTCACATCCGTAACATCACTACTTAGTGTCCAGCACATTTTTCACATATTGCACGTGAAGCTTTAGATCGGAATTATGCTGGGCGATGGATTGGAAGGAGAGGTCCAATTTCCTGGCCCGCCAGATCACCTGATTTAACACCTCTTGATTTTTTTTTGTGGGGCGTCCTTAAGGATAATGTTTATCGTGAAGTACCGACTACGCTAGAAAACATGAAAGACCGGATAAGAAATGCATGCAGAAATAGTAGCCAAAAAAACCTTTTAAGATGTAAAGAAAACTTTCTTTACATCTTAAAAGGTTTAAGGTTTTAGTAGAAGTGTTAATAAATGTATTGAAGTGGGTGGGGAAATATTTGAACATTTGTTATAAATTTTATACTTGTTGTTGATTAATAGTATAGTTTGATCATTTTTTATAAATAAACAATATTTAAAACTATTTGAATAAATAATTATTTAGATTTTATCTACAAAAGATGTTTCGCTGTTGTACTGTCAAAACCACACGATAATTTTTTCTTTAATTGTTTTACTTTTATCCATAGATTCAGATGTTGCAATCAAAAACAAAGGGTGCCATTTAAAAAATTGGTCGTGATCTTCATATGACCTTGAACCTTCAAGAACATCAGCTGAGTTTACAGTCACAAAAAGGTATATGACGAAATGCTGAATATATGACTCGCAAACTAATTTAAAAAGATAAATTAATAAAACTGAATATATATGTATTGGAGAAGATCAATAAGATCTGCCTATCTCGGACAAACAAAACAACAAACATTGCAGCTTATACAAATGCCTGGGTGTAAAAATATTGAAGCAGGGAATACCTGATGAGGTGATAACCGAAAGACAGCTGCAGGGTAACAAAAGAAAACAAACACAGAATACAACTCAATAATTCGAAGTATAACAACGTACAGCTGTAAAGTTTGGCCTAAAAAGGATAAGACAGAAAGAACACTAAAAGCTTCAGAAGAGCTACTGGAACATCTAATCTGGAAAGGATTAGAAATGAAGACATAAGGAATATAATGAAATTAAAACTTGAAATGCCCAACTTGGATGGTACGGGCATGTACAAGAATTGGGTCAAGATCGACCACTAAAGAAAGTACAGTACACCACAAAGAAGAAGAAGAAGAGCACGAAGTGAGGCAGATTCGGACAGGGCACCGCCTAAAATAGTTGCAACAGTGTGCACAGTCGGATAAACGTCGTCTCAGTTCTGTTAATGGCTGCTGTGAAAAGGTGCTGCCGGTATTTCAACAAATCTTTCTACAAATTAAAATTATAGTTTTTTGTGCCAAGAGGTAACTATTTTCCCCTTTACTTCTTAAGCTTCTAGATATTTTTTCGCTGATATTTTCTGAAATCTGTTTGATACAACATCAAGCAACTTTCACTACGAATTCATTCTCAATTTCGGCAAACATGGAATGCTAACCTCAAAAATTGTATAGCTTATTGTTTCCACAAACTGCGTACGAGGTACTTTCAGACAATTTAACTGGGGCACATTCGAACTGTTCGAATATACCCCGATTTGATTTATTCTATTATAAGTAGCTTTTAGTACTTATTTTTCTTCTAGAATGGTTCGCATATACATATGAAACACTGAAAGAAC
>NW_019280650.1:0-78948 GCF_000648695.1 Onthophagus taurus | reverse complement strand
AGAACGCCCTATCCACCGACAACCGAGCATTATGGTATGGGGTGCGATTACATATGGTGGACGTACACGTCTGCTGCGTGTATAGCAGACCATGACGGGTCAACGATACGTAGATGAGGTGCTACGGTCCGTTGTGCTTCCCTACGTTCGGCGGCGTCCAGGTCTCCTATACATGCACGACAACGTCCGAACGCACATCGGGCGTATTGTACAGACCTTTGTGGAAGAGCATCGTATACGAATGCTTCCTAGGTCAGCTCGTTTTCCGGATCTGAGTCCAATCGAACATGTTTGGGAAATGACTGGAGACTTCAACGTTATCCGGCTTCCCCGGCTAACGTTTTGGTGCTATGGAGGCGAGTTGAGGTGGCATAGTTGGCCATCCCTCTCGCTACAATACAGCGACTTATAGACTCCATGCCACGTCGTGTAGCGATGGTACGCGAAGTTCACGGGGGATACTCTCGCTATTGATGTTTCATCTCCCAGCAGAGTTGTGCCGCTCTCCATGTGAGAGTAAGTTACACTACTTTAGTACTACTTCCATACCAAATTTTATTCCGCTAGACACACGCGTTCAGATTATACAGGGTGTGCTCGTGAATTATTTCCAACAGTGTAGTTGCAACAGTGTGCACGGTCGGATAAACGTCGTCTCAGTTCTGTTAATGGCTGCTGTGAAAAGGTGGTGCCGGTATTTCAACAAATCTTTCTAGAAATTAAAATTATAGTTTTTTGTGCCAAGAGGTAAATATTTTCCCCTTTACTTCTTAAGCTTCTAGATATTTTTTCGCTGTTATTTTCTGAAATCTGTTTGATACAACATCAAGCAATTTTCACTACGAATTCATTCTCAATGTCGGCAAACATGGAATGCTAACCTCAAAAATTGTATAGCTTATTGTTTCCACAAACTGCGTATGGGGTACTTTCAGACAATTTAACGGGGCACATTCGAACTGTTCGAACAAACCCCGATTTGATTTATTCTATTATAAGTAGCTTTTAGTACTTATTTTTCTTCTAGAATGGTTCGCATATACAAACGAAAAACTGAAAGAGCCAGTATATCAGAAAATGCCATACAAGCGGCAATAATTGCTATAGTTGAAATTGGAATGTTTGTTAGACAGGCGGCTTCAGTACACAATATTCGAAAGTCGACACTCCAGGATCGCTTGAAAAGATTTCGTAAAAACCAAAATGGAGATTCTGGAAATGATAGCGATAATGATAAAAATATGTCTAAATATACAGCAAGACGTGTGTTTAGTGCTCGAGAAGAAAATTAAAATTAACATACCAAAACACTCGTACTTTGGCCTACGAATACTCAGTCAAGCTGGAAAAGCTTACCCAACTCAACCCAACCCAACCCAACCCTCCTTCGTGGGATACAAACAAAATGGCAGGTGAAGACTGGATAGCTGCTTTTATGAAAAGAAATCAAGATTTATCCCACCGAAAACCTGAAAATACTAGCCTCGCCAGAGCTAGTGCTTTTAATCTAACTAATGTGAAACAGTTTTTGACAATTATAGTAAACTAATGGAGAAATACAACTTCACGCCAGACCGGATTCTGAACTGTGACGAAACAGGAATAATAACTGTTCTACAGGCCCCTAAAGTAATTGCACAAAGCGGAAACAAGCAGGTTGGGCAGGTGGTTTCTGGGGAGCCTGGTACATTAGTAACATTCTGCGGAATTATAGCGGCTTCTGGAGATTTCTTGCCTCCTATTTACATCTTTCCCAGGGTAAAAATAAAAGATGAATATCTGTATTGTTCAGCACCAGGCTCCGTGTGTTTTGGATCAAAGACTGGGTGGATGACTGCTGAAATTTTTGTAAAGGTGTTGGCACATATCAAGAAGCATAAGAACTGCAGTGCCGAAAATCCAATATTACTCATAGTTGATAACCACGAGACGCACATTAGCATTGCTGCTATTTTGTATTGTAGAGCAAACTCAGCATCAAAGACTTTTGAGCTCCAATCCTAGGACAATGATTAAAATAAATCAGATTCCTCAACTTTCACGTGAACCATACTTGTTATCATTTACCCCTATAAACATCGTGAAAGCGTTTGCTAAAACAGGAATTTGGCCGCTAAATTCTCAAGATTTCTCTGAAAATTATTACCTTGCAGCAACGGTCACTGACAGGTCTTTCAGCACACCCGTGACAATTCAGGATTTAGATATTTTCGTAGCAAAACAAGATGTAATAAGTGAGATTCCAGGTCCTTCTGGAATCCAAGCTACTACTGACATTATCAAGAGAGAGAAAAGAATTACACGGTTGCTGATATTCGCCCTTTTCCAAGAGTACCCCCACGAAAGATTGTACATAAATCCAGGCAAGGATGCTCCNGAGGATAAATTAATGAAACTGAATACATATGTATTGGAGAAGAACAATAAGATCTGTCTATCTCGGACAAACAAAACAACATTACAGCTTATACAAATGCCTGGGTGTAAAAATATTGAAGCAGGATATACCTGATGAGGTGATAACCGAAAGACAGCTGCAGGGTAACAACAGAAAACAAATACAGAATACAATTCAATAATTCGAAGTATAACAACGTACAGCTGTGAAGTTTGGCTTAAAAAGGATAAGACAGAAAAAACACTAAAAGCTTTAGAAAGGGAGAAGAGCTACTGGAACATCTAATCTGGAAAGGATTAGAAATGAAGACATAATAAGATGACATAATAATAACTGCCCAACTTGGATGGTACGGGCATATACAAGACTTGGGTCAAGATCGACCACTAAAGAAAGTACTGTACACCACAAAGAAGAAGAAGAAGAGCACGAAGTGAGGCAGATTCGGACAGGGCACCGCCTAAAATAGTTGCAACAGTGTGCACAGTCGGATAAACGTCGTCTCAGTTCTGTTAATGGCTGCTGTGAAAAGGTGCTGCCGGTATTTCAACAAATCTTTCTACAAATTAAAATTATAGTTTTTTGTGCCAAGAGGTAACTATTTTCCCCTTTACTTCTTAAGCTTCTAGATATTTTTTCGCTGATATTTTCTGAAATCTGTTTGATACAACATCAAGCAACTTTCACTACGAATTCATTCTCAATTTCGGCAAACATGGAATGCTAACCTCAAAAATTGTATAGCTTATTGTTTCCACAAACTGCGTACGAGGTACTTTCAGACAATTTAACTGGGGCACATTCGAACTGTTCGAATATACCCCGATTTGATTTATTCTATTATAAGTAGCTTTTAGTACTTATTTTTCTTCTAGAATGGTTCGCATATACATACGAAAAACTGAAAGAGCTAGTATATCAGAAAATGCCATACAAGCGCAATAATTGCTATAGTTGAAATTGGAATGAAACAGTTTTTTGACAATTATAGGAAACTAATGGAGAAATACAACTTCACGCAGACCGGATTCTGAACTGTGACGAAACAGGAATAACAACTGTTCTACAGGCCCCTAAAGTAATTGCACAAAGCCGAAAGAAGCAGGTTGGGCAGGTGGCTTCTGAGGAACCTGGTACATTAACATTCTACGGAATTATAGCGGCTTCTGGAGTTTCCTTGCCTCCTATTTACATCTTTCCCAGGGTAAGAATAAAAGATGAATATCTGTATGGTTCAGCACCAGGCTCCGTGTGTTTTGAATCAATGACTGGGTGGAGGATTGCTGAAATTTTTGTAAAGGTGTTGGAACATATCAAGAAGCATAAGAACTGCAGTGCCGAAAATCCAATATTATTCATAGTTGATAACCACGAGACGCACATTAGCCTTGCTGCTATTTTGTATTGTAGAGCAAACTCACCATCAAAGACTTTTTGAGCTCCAATCCTAGGACAACGATAAAAATAAATCACATTCCTCAACTTTCACGTGAACCATACTTGTTATCATTTATTATTATAAACATCGTGAAAGCGTTTGCTAAAACAGGAATTTGGCCGCTAAATTCTCAAGTTTTCTCTGAAAATGACTACCTTGCAGCAACGGTGACTGACAGGTCTTTCAGCACACCCGTGACAATTCAGGATTTAGATATTTTCGTAGCAAAACAAGATGTAATAAGTGACTTGCCAGGTCCTTCTGGAATCCAAGCTACTACTGACATTATCAAGAGAGAGAAAAGAATTACACGGTTGCTGATATTCGCCCTTTTCCAAGAGTACCCCCACGAAAGATTGTACATAAATCCAGGCAAGGATGCTCCAATATTTACACCGACACGCCGGAAAAGGAACGAATTGGAGACATTGAAAGGGAGAAAATGATTAAACAAGCTAAGAAAAATGCTACAAGACAAGTCTTTCCAACAAAAAGTAAGAAATCAGAAAAAAGGCGGTTGTTGCCAAATTTAACCCTTGAAAGGAAGTTAGTTAAGGAAAGGAATTGGCAAAGGAAATTCCAGGTTGGGCCTTTTTCTTTTGTTTCGGTTTTGGGGTTTTTAAAACCAAAAAAGGCAAATATTCTTCTGATTCATCACATCTAGACAACATGAAGAAATTGATATGCCAGGCTTATCACCTAGAGTTTGAAACAATAATTGAGATCGATAATTACATTTTGGTTAAGTTTCGTACAAAGAAAGCGTCAAATGTTACATTGGCAAAGTCCTAGCTGTTGATGATCGATCTGATGAATACAAGGTCAGCTTTTTGAGAAAAAAAGGCTATACAGGTTTTGTTTTCCCGAATATCTTGGACGTGTCAGTGGTCCCTAGGTTTGATGTCATTTTGAAACTGCCACAACCTATCAAGTCAAGCACTACAAGAGTAAATGCAATAATTAAGTTTCCAATTAACTTATTCATTGTAGCCCGTTTCTTTTTTGTATTATAATTTTGGTCTCTTAGGTACCACACTGTCCGAATGTTCCTCGTGCACTTTTTTATAAATATTGCTGAGTGGAAAAATATGGTCTATTTTTAAGCTTTCCCCTAGTCTCCCCTAGTTGGAGAGAAGATATTAATAAGGAAAAAAGGAGACGTGGAGAAACAGAGATGAATGGTGATTATTAACGATTATTATTATTACTTATGATTGTTATTAACGATTATTAAGACGGATAAGGTGTTAACCTGATTTATTGTATATCTAGCCTTCTTGGACCTAAAAGCAGTTTTACTGCTAGGCACCGAGAAACACATATGGTTGATAAATAGATGAAGTCTGCGAAAAACAAGAGCTTAAGAGAAGAGCTAAGTTTCAGAACTCAAGTAGAGAAAATAGAAGAAAAATATATAAATACTGACATGAAAAGGGTTTTTCCAGTTGGAAGAAGTAATAGAGGAAGTGGCTTTAAAAAGGCAAAAAACTGCCGCCGAAGCTTTGTAGTTCATTGCCACTTGGCTAGGTATAGAAATAGTAAGGTAGTTAGTAAGATAGAGTGGGGGCATGAGAAAGAAGAGTAATATTTTAATTATATGGTTTTGTCAAATGTACGTTTCATTAAACTAATTCATTAAAACCTACAAATATGATACATTTAAATTTGAATGTAAATTATATATTACTGTCCGCCTTGATATACAAATAATTATTTAGTTTTATGTAAGAATAAGTTTAAACAAAAAGTACTTACCATTATACACAGTTCTTTTTTCCAGTTTCAGTTTAAAAATAATTTTGAGTAATTGTTTAATTGGAGAGATAAAGGGATTTTTTGATAATACAATCAGCACTAAAATTGTAAATGTTTTTTAACACCTAATCAGAGTTGTTTATATTTAAGTTCGTAAACCCAATGTTATGTATTCCTCAAGTTCTTTTAAGAAACTGTGTAAACCAAAGTTATTCAAAGTTTCTGTAAGTTATATAATTTCTTTAAATTATAGTAAAGCAACATGTGATGAGTAAGTAAAAAAATTAATATAATTTAATTTCTTAAATTAATCAAAGATATTTTTATACATAGTCAACCTTTTATTCCAAATGAAAAAAAATCAAAAAAAATAACCGCTAAAGAGATGGACGGTTTTTTAAAAGTGTTTCCATCTATAATCGACGTTTTGGACGATGACATAAAAATGCGAAATATACCAGATTTAGAAATGTCTTTTAAAAATGTTTTAATAAATAATGTTCCTAAAGGAAAGAAAAACAGAGCTCGACCATTCTTACACATTTATAAAAATGTTGAAAATTATGAACATATGAGTCCAAGAAAAACTCGTTTATCTTATATTTTGGGTTGGTGTCTAGAAATAGTAAGTAAAAACTTATTAAATGTAAACACGTTCTTTAAACATATTAGATTTTATAGATTCAAGCTGCCTGTGTCATACTTGACGATATGATGGACGATTCCAAATATAGAAGAGGAATGAAAAGTTGGCATCAACACGAATCTGTCGGTCAACGAGCATTCATAGATGCTCTTCTCTTAGAAAATTTCGTTTTCCTCGTTTTACAAAAACATTTTTCTCAACTCCCAATTTACGTTCCAATCGTACACCTATTTCAAGAAACTATGAGAAAAATGGGGTACGGTGAAATTCTTGATTGGATGGCCTTAAAAAAAAATAACCCCGACTTAAAAAGATTTAATCTAAATTATTATCAATCCATAGTTTACTACAAAACTACGCCATCGATTATTGAAAAGCCTTATTATTTAGCAAAGATTTTAAATAATAACTTTCAATCACCAATTTCGGAGGATTTAAAAAAAATTTTGATCAAAATCGGGGAGTTTTATCAAGTACAAAACGATTTTTTGGATTGTTATGGTGAGAATGATAATTTTAAAACTAGCAATGATATTCAAGAAGGAAAATGTTCATGGCTAATTGTAACCGCATTGGAAAAAGCAAATTTGCAACAAAAAAAATTGTTAGAAAATCACTACGGAAGAAAGGAACCTGAATCTGTTCAGATTGTTAAGGATTTATATAAAGAAATTAATCTACCTAAAGAATACGCTAAAAGAGAATGGGATTTTTTTGAGTTTATTAATAATAATATTGATGTGGTTTCCGCAATTAACGATTATGAATCTACCTTTAAACGTTTAGAGTATGTGTATGACAAATATATTTAACGCTATACATTGATTATATATATTTAAAATAATAGTGAATGCATTGCTTAAGGTGTGTGTTTTCCAGGACGAAATAAATAATATAGAAAACGGATGTCTCAAATTAATTTTTAAATTTAGCTTTTGAATCTTATGGATCAGAAAACAAGATACAGAAAATTTTTCAGAAGTACCTGACAAATAATTGTGAGAACTATAATATAGATGATTTACATCCACGTTAACTGTAGCTGTAATATCTGTGTTAGTAAGTATAGTAAGCCACTTGTAATTGACATTTCCAAGTCGGTATTGGTGATTTCAATGGGAACTGCACTTACAGTATTAAGAATACTAATACTAGTATTATTATTATTATTTGTGCATATGTCTCTCTTTGTAGTTTCGAATTTTAGCTTCAGGTTAGAGACAATATAAACTATTACAGCTGCTCTTTTTTTTTAATAATTAATAATGCCTAGACATATGAAATCCCCCATAAGTACTAAAGCTTCTTTTGAATGTCGCTTATGATGTTGGTAGCTGAAGAAAATTTGCAGCTACTTTTGAGAGTTCTGTGTTTTTACAAAAATCGGTCCACTAAGCAGTGGGTGAGATCTACAATGAAGTTTCCCACAAAAACTGCTCAGCAAACAAATTTTTTTACATCATCACACTTATGTTTCTGGGATTTTGTTTATATGGAATTTTCATCTTTCGATCTAAAATATTTTCAAGGTAAGGCCATCATTTCAGATCCACCGAAAGTAAATTACAAAATTGGTAGTTTAGTTTATTTTGATACCTAGAGCTTTTCGTTTTTCAATTATTTTAATTTTCTTTTTATTTCTGTTCATTTTTGTCTTGTTGAAAAAATATTTCACGTTTAATGTTTAATGGGATATCCGAAACAAAAGTAGCTCTAAATATTTTCAAAGACATCATAAACTAGAATCTTTAAGGTTCAATTTAACATACATAATTCTTAGAAATACAGTAGTTGCTATGATTATTTAAAAATTTGATTTCTAGATTCAACAATTTCTTCTTCAATAATTTTTTTTTGGAAATTTCAATTATAGTATTTATATAATAGTTTTTACATGAGATCATAAACTAAAATCTATAAGCTTTAATTTAACGTACATATTGTATAATCATTGTCAAAAATACAGTGGATACGATTTTTCTTTAAATTCGTGTTATTTTTTGATTTATAAATTCGAGAAATTCTTCATTAATAATTTTTCCTACAAATTTCAGTGATATTACCTTACAATTCTCATATCGTATCATAAACTAGAATTTTTAAGTTACAATTTAACATACATATCATATTATGATATTTAATAATACAGTCAATATGATTTTTTGAAAAATTCGTGTTATTTTTTTATTTATACATAAATTCGACAATTTCTTCTTTAATAATTTTTACTAGAAATTTCAATGACATCATCTCATAATTCTCATATCGTATCATAAACTAGAATCTTTAAGCTACAAATTAACATACATATCATATAATGATATTTAATAGCACAGTCAATATGATTTGTTGAAAAATTCATATTATTTTTTGATTTATAAATTCGACAATTTCTTCTTTAATAATTTTTACTCGAAATTTCAATGACATCATCTCATAATTCTCATATCGTATCATAAATTAGAATCTTTAAGCTACAATTTAACATACATATCATATCATGATATTTAATAATACAGTCAATATGATTTTTTGAAAAAATCGTATTATTTTTTAATTTATAAATTCAACAATTTCTTCTTTAATAATTTTTACTAGAAATTTCAATGACATCATCTCATAATTCTCATATCGTATCATAAACTAAAATCTTTAAGCTACAATTTAACATACATATCATATCATTATATTTAATAATACAGTCAATATGATTTTTTGAAAAAATCGTATTATTTTTTAATTTATAAATTCGACAATTTCTTCTTTAATAATTTTTACTAGAAATTTCAATGACATCATCTCATAATTCTCATATCGTATCATAAACTAGAATCTTTAAGCTACAAATTAACATACATATCATATAATGATATTTAATAGCACAGTCAATATGATTTGTTGAAAAATTCATATTATTTTTTGATTTATAAATTCGACAATTTCTTCTTTAATAATTTTTACTCGAAATTTCAATGACATCATCTCATAATTCTCATATCGTATCATAAATTAGAATCTTTAAGCTACAATTTAACATACATATCATATCATGATATTTAATAATACAGTCAATATGATTTTTTGAAAAAATCGTATTATTTTTTGATTTATAAATTCGACAATTTTTTCTTTAATAATTTTTACTAGAAATTTCAATGACATCATCTTATAATTCTTATATCGTATCATAAATTAGAATCTTTAAGGTACAATTTAACATACATATCATGTCATGATATTTAATAACACAGTTAATATGATTTTTTGAAAAAATCGTATAATTTTTCAATTTATAAATTCGACAATTTCTTCTTTAATAATTTTTACTAGAAATTTCAATGACATCATCTTATAATTCTCATATCGTATCATAAATTAGAATCTTTAAGCTACAATTTAACATACATATCATATCATGATACTTAATAGCACAGTCAATATGATTTTTTGAAAAATTCGTATTATTTTTTGATTTATAAATTCGAAAATTTCTTCTTTAATAGTTTTTACTAGAAACTTCAATGACATCATCTTATAATTCTCATATCGTATCATAAACTAGAATCTTTAAGTTACAATTTAACATACATATCATATCATGATATTTAATAATACAGTCAGTATGATTTTTTGAAAAATTCGTATTATTTTTTGATTTATAAATTCGACAATTGCTTCTTTAATAGTTTTTACTAGAAATTTCAATGACATCATCTGATAATTCTCAAATCGTATTATAAACTAGAATCTTTAAGCTACAATTTAACATACATATCATATCATGATATTTAATAATACAGTCAATATGATTTTTTGAAAAATTCGTATTATTTTTTGATTTATAAATTCGACAATTTCTTCTTTAATAGTTTTTACTAGAAACTTCAATGACATCATCTTATAATTCTCATATCGTATCATAAACTAGAATCTTTAAGTTACAATTTAACATACATATCATATCATGATATTTAATAATACAGTCAGTATGATTTTTTGAAAAATTCGTATTATTTTTTGATTTATAAATTCGATAATTTCTTCTTTAATAGTTTTTACTAGAAATTTCAATGACATTATCTTATAATTCTCATATCGTATCATAAATTAGAATGATATTATCTATTTAGCAGACTAAAATTACTTAAAATTGTAATTAAATTACTTAAAATTGTAACAGAAATATACTCTACACCATAATGAGCGACCTATATTGAGACTGGTTAAATTAGTATTCTGGTAAATGCACAATGTTACACAGCACATGGCGAGTGAAAGTAATACCTTTGAAAACCTCGAAACCTGAAGGCTTGACTAAAGATCAACGACAAAACAAAATTCTTTATTTAGAGTAAGAGACGGAGATATCGTGTGTTGACAGAGTTTTAATGAAAGTAAAACTTGACATTGTAGATGACATAATAACTTCCCAACTTGGATGGTGTGGACATGTACAAGAATTGGGTCAAGATCGACCACTAAAGAAAGTACTGCACACCACAAGGAGGAAGAAGAAGAAGAGTAAAAGCACGAAGTAGTTGGAGAGAAGTTATTGATAAGGAAAAAAAGATATGTGGAGAAACACAGATGAATGGTGATTATTAACAATTATTATTATTATTTATGATTGTTATTACCGATTAGATTATTAAGACAGATAAGGTGCTAACCTGATGGATTATAATATATGTATCTAGCCTTCTTGGACCTAAAAGCAGTTTTACCGCCAGGCACCGAGAAACACATATGGTTGATATATAAATGAAGTCTGCGAGAAATAGAAGGAAAAGCCAGAAGAAACAGAGCACGAAACAAGAACGTAAGAGAAGAGCTAAGTTTGAGAGCTCAAATAGAGAAGATACAAGAAAAGCAGCAGACATGAAATGGCTTCTTCCACTGGGAAGAAGTAATAGAGGAAGTGGCGTCGAAAAGGCAAGAAAGTGTCGCCGAAGCTTAGTACTCCATTGACACTTGGGTACATATAGAAATACCTAGAGGAGGTGAATCTAACACCCATGGTTAGTAAGGTAGAGTGGGGGCATGAAAAGAAGAATAATATTTTAATAATATGGTTTTGCCAAATGTATGTTTCATTCAACTGATTCATTACAACCTATAAAGATAATACATTTAGATTACAAATAATTATTTAGTGTTGCATAAGAATAAGTTTAAATAAACAAAAAGCGAAATTTCGGACTGGTTTAAAGCGGAAGATTTTCGAATAAATAAACGATTATAAATAAGGTCATGCAGTCCGAAATTTCGCACACCAGTTTCTTTTCAACAGCTGTCGATACAAGATAAAAGTTTTAAAAGTTTATTAAGTTGATACAGTTAAGAATGCTTGGAGATTTTCAGAAAAGAAATCATTTTAACATCTGACATTTTTGTCCCACTCGATCGTGCTTAGTTGACGGTAAAAAAGAAAATCTCTAATGTTTGTTAAATTTAGATTCTAAGTTGTTTACTCATGTTTTTATAGCAACGAGCCTGAAGACGGAAATAGTATTTTCCGAAACCGGTAGTTAAGAACAAATAAATTAATTTCTTCGAATTTTTTACATTTTACATAGTTAAGTTCATACTTAAGCATATATAATTTGCACGTAACGTTTGTGTCTAACCCAGTGTTATGTATTCGTCAAGTTCTTTTAAGAAGCTGTTTAAACCAAAGTTATTCAACATTTCTGTAAGTTATATAATTTCTTTAAAATATAGTAAAGCAACATGTGATGTGTAAGTAAAAAAATTAATATAATTCAATTTCTTAAATTAATCAAAGATATTTTTATACATAGTCAACCTTTTATTCCATATGAAAAAGATTCAAAAAAAATAACCCCCAAAGAGATGGACTATTTTTTAAAAATGTTTCCATCTATAATCGACGTTTTCGACGATGACATAAAAGCGAGAAATATACCAGATATAGAAATGTCGTTTAAAAATGTTTTAATAAAAAATGTTCCGAAAGGAATGAAAAACAGAGCTCGATCATTTTTACACATTTATAAAAATGTTGAAAATCATCAACATATAAGTCCAAGAAAAACTCGTTTATCTTATATTTTGGGTTGGTGTCTAGAAATAGTAAGTAAAAACTTATTAATTTTAAACATGTTATTTAAACATATTACATTTTATAGATTCAAGCTACCTGTGTCATAGTTGACGATATGCTAGACGATTCTAAGTATAGAAGAGGAATGAAATGTTGGCATCAACACGAATCTGTCGGTCAACGAGCATTCATAGATGCTCTTCTCTTAGAAAATTTCGTTTTCCTCATTTTACAAAAACATTTTTCTCAACTTCCAATTTACGTTCCAATCGTACACTTGTTTCAAGAAACTATAAGAAAGTTGGAGTACGGTGAAATTCTTGATTCGATGGCCTTAAAAAAGAATAACCCCAACTTAAAAAGATTTAATCTAAATTATTATCAATCTATAGTTTACTACAAAACTACGCCATCGATTATTGAACAGCCTTATAATTTAGCAAAGATTTTAAGTAATAACTTTCAAACACCAATTTCGAAGATTATAGAAAAAATTATGATCAAAATCGGGGAGTTTTATCAAGTACAAAACGATTTTTTGGATTGTTATGGTGAACATGATAAATTTAAAACTAGCAATGATATTCAAGAAGGAAAATGTTCATGGTTAATTGTAACAGCATTGGAAAAAGCGAATTTGCAACAAAAAAAGTTGTTGGAAAATCACTACGGAAGAAAGGAACCTGAATCTGTTCAGATTGTTAAGGATTTATATGAAGAAATTAACATACCTAAAGAATACGCTAAAAGAGAATGGGAATTTTTTGAATTTATTAATAATAATATTGATGTAGTTTCCGCAATTAGCGATTATGAATCTATCTTTAAACGCTTACAGTATTTGTATGAAAAGTATATTTAATACTGAAAATTTATTATAATTAAAGTAATAATGTAAAACTAAAGAGGTGTTTTGGAAATTGCACAGCATTATTTTGGGTGTGTATTCTCTACCACGAAATAAATAATATGGTAAACGTATATCTCAAATTAATTTATTATTTAAATATATATATTAAAAACCGACGACTTCTGATAATATTGATTTTTCCAATACTCGAAATATACAAACTAAAATTCCAAAACTATTTTCTATAATTTTTTTACACAATATAATTTATAATTGTAATTTTTTTGGCAATACTAAGTGCACTCTTAGAAGAAGCTTTACCAAATTATCTTCAACAGGAAATCATGTATCGGCTAGTATACTTCTTTTAAAAGCATTGAACATGGACCACAGCTACATACAAAGCTCTTCCGTTACAATCAACATCAATGTATATGTCGTGGTGTAAATTTGGTTAGCCTTGCGGCCACAATGTGTTACCGAATCAAGAAATTAGGACTATAAGGATGTTCCTCAAATACTACTTGCAAACGCACGATGACAAAAATAATTTAATACGAAATCATATCGACTTAATATTGGTAAAAAATCATCACAATGCAGAGGTAATGTAAATGAAAATGCAACGTTTTGAACCTCTCAAAAAACAAAGCCCACCAAAGAAAATAAACGTAAAATTATTAAACAATCCAGAACTCCGTGCTCAAATAGCAGATAAATTAGACTCTCGATTACAAAGAATGCAATAAATAAACTGGGATTAATTCAAAACAGTACTTGAAGACCTACTTGAAGAAATTCTACAACTTATGAACGAGAGAAGACTACAGAAAAATAAAGGGGTGTAGTTGTGCGTCTTTTAAAACGGCTAAATCCGAATGTTGTAGATCTAGTGTTAGTTCTAGTTTTAGTTCAATAAAAATATGCGACAATCTAGCGTTGAATAAGAATTAAAACTAATACTAGACCTAGAACTAGTGAACAATGAATAATAATGAATACTGAACACCACGTACAAGATACACGCGAAGGTATTGCTAGCGAGGCTAGAGAAAGAGATAGAGGAGAGGGAGCTCTTGCCAGATGGTCAGGCAGGGTTTAGAAAGGGAAGAGGAGCGATAGACAACGTGAGGAAACACCTGGTAGACAGAGAACTAGATCGAAATGGAGAGAAGCTTTATGCTCTATTTATAAATTTAAAGGCAGCGTTTGATAGAGTAAAATTATGGGATGAGATGGGGAGAAGAGAGATATTGGGAAGAATGGAAAGAATGGGAAGATCGACAGGGTGAGAGGGATATACGCGGAAACGGTAGCTAGAATAAAGGTGTGAGAACAACTAAGTGAAAGGTTTTGGACAACAAGGGGATTGAGGTGGTGATGTCCGTTTAGTCCTAGCCCTTTTTGCTTTGTACACTGCTGACAAAGAAGATAGACTGGCTGCGGGACAGAAAGGGGGAAGTGATGATCGGAAGGTGCAAGTACTGGTGTGTGCCAAGAACTTAGTAGCGATCGCGAGGAAAGCGGGTGACATAAGGGCAACGATGCAATATCTGGAAAGGTATTTTATGGGGAAGGATTTGGAGGGGAACCTAGACAAAATGAAGATGATGAAGTTTTGTAAAGAGGGTTTAAGGAAGACTTGGGGTACAGATTTAAAGAGAACAATAAGGAAGGCGGGCAAATTAAAATGTTGACAGCGAAAGCGTATAAGGTTATGGAGCAGGTTTGAGGATGTGGTGAGAGGATATTTGGGAAAGATGTGGGAAAAAGGACAATAATGTTTGAGAGCTTGATAAAAAGCGTTGATGATGAAAGCTTGATAGAAGCGTGATGTATAGGGTAGAGATATGAGGATGGAAGCAGCAAGAGCTATTAGAGGATGTGCAGACCAGGTACTGAAGGTGGGTGCGGGTGTTGGTGTTGGTTAGGGAGAGTCCGGGATATATAGTCAGAAAAGAAATTAGGTAGATAAGGTGAGGGTGGAGGCAGGTAAGCGAGCGGTGCGTTTTGAGGAGAAGTTGGAGAGAAGGGTGTATTGTAAAATCTTGGGGGAGTGCAGCAGACAGATTGAGGCAGGAAAGGATCGTTATGGGCAGCGAGAAAAGGAGGAAAGAAAATGGAGGTGAACAGAAAAAGAAAGGAGGAGATTGAAATGTAGAGACAACTGGAGGGCAGGGATAGGGACGTGGGAATGCAAGAAAGAAGGACTGAGATAAGGGAGAGTAAATATAACCCAAAATACGGGGAGATTGTAACGGAGATTGGATAAGGAGGGAAGGAGGTAGGTGGTTAGATTTAGGTATGATAGCGAGAAGAAGGCCTATAGATTGATATTGGATGGAGGATGAGGAGAGATGCTGTAAACTGTGTGGCGAGAGCTGGGAGTGTTTACACCACCTGCTGGTGGAGTGTAATGAGTTGAGGGAGGAAGAGATGGATTAATGAGCTGGGCGAGAGGGCGGAGGGAAAGAGATGGATGGGGGAGGAGGTGGCAGAGAGGAGACGTAGGGAAACAGGGAGAGGTTGGAGAAAAGGATAGGAATTACATTAGTATTGGTATTGTAGTTTTTAAATTGTAACTTTCTGGGAAACAATAAATTATTAACACTAGATCTTGAACTAGAAATATTCGGATTTAACCGTCCCAAGAAACGTACGGCTAAACCTGATTGTTTTTACTTATAGGTCTAGTGTTAGTTTTACTCTTAGATCAATAAAAATATACAACAATCTAACGCTGAATAACAATTAAAACTACAGTTAACGCTAACACTAGTTCTAGGTCTAGTGTTAAATATAGTAAAAATATACTCAAAATTTACAACTGTTATACATGAACAACGCCAAAACTCTGAGAGACATCACGTCTTGCTTGGAACCAAATTGTCTATTATACTAGCCAAATAATATAATTTGATCCGCAACCTTATTATAAACTGTAATTTAAAGATCTTCGCTGATAGTTTGGTCGCACCTCACTCGAGTAGCAAAATCAAAAGTCATAATCACCAATTGGATGAATTCTGTTTTTTAACATCCTACAGACTTTTTTCTGTGCCCTATACAGATTATGGTGCATATCACTTGTGAACTGTCTCCAGTACTCCCTCTTGATGGCCTTGACGCCTGCGTTCGATAAGTTTCTTGTTCGTATACATATATGTATATCATATATTGCTGTTCTGTTGGCGAGCTTTTCCTTTTTATTATCGGTTCTCTTATTTTTCCACAAAACCATAATTTAGTGTGGTTGGTGGCATTTATTTATTAACTTTTCGTTTCTCTATAGGCTCTTTTACAGCTTCTTGTATGCTGCTTTTTATTTGTACTGAATTTGCCAGTCTGTTTTCGTAGAGTTTTCGTGTACATTCTGCTAATAGGGATTCAATGTTGTATTATTCTAGGTATATGGGCTTTTTTGGTCTTGGTTGGGCGTTCCAACGGTATTTTGCATAAAATCAGGTTGTGGTCAGTACCTAACTTGGCTGATGGTAGGATCCTCACATCGAATAACCGTTCTGTTTGTTATTATGAAGACAATGGTGGACCGATGTCCTCTGATGTTGTAGAAAGTATTCTTGTGCTGTCAGAAGTTCGCCATTGTTGTTAAATGTGCTCTCTCTCGTTTTCCCATTCCACTGTATAGTAAGATGTACTCTCCATATTTTGATGTTCCTTGACCATTTCTTTTAGTATCTGATAACACACATATATCGAGTTTGTGCTTTTTCATCTCGATTATAATTTCCTGATCCAACACTAGCGTGTTAACCTGATCATCTAACCTCACGCAGGCAGCTAACCTCATCTAGCAACCCTTCTGCCTTATTCGGGCTTGGGTCCGACAATGCAAGTTGTTGGGCTACTCAACCAACCTCACTTACAATTATCGCATCACATGTTCGTTTACGAGTGATAAACATTCGGAACTGTTCTTAGAAGTTTTTAATCACTGTCATTAGCAGTCGTGCGAATTTCTGCATGTGATTTTTATCACACGACAATACTATAATTTATTGTCAACTGTTTCACACATTTTGTTTGTACTAATACATGATTTTGTAGTCGGTTAATATGACACGTTATTATAATAATAAATAAATCTCTAACTCCAGCAATTGACAACCTTAACCCATTTTGTGAAGTAATTAAACAAAGCAAAACAGATACAAACGGTTAACTATCATTTATGAATATTTTTAGTAAAACTATGATTAATTTTATTAGGTTTAAAATGTTAGTTTTATTTTTAAAATAATATATTATGTTAGTTATAATGTTTAAATCTAAAGAAACTCGTAATTGTATGACCTACAAAAATAATTAATGGAAAAAATAGTACATAATTTATTCGTTAACATTAATTCACCTACAGTACCTAAATGACTTTACTACTTAATTCTTCGTTGTATTTTAAGTTGAATTAAATATGTTTAGAGTACACCAACTTTATCGGATTGTTAATTCATCCTCAAAATATTTCCACAAAAATAATCTTTTTCACAGAAATATTATGAGGTATTTGATTACTTTTTATTACACTTTCTTTTTGTTAACTTGGGCACTTTTCAACGAATAATAGTGGAAATGATGAAATTCGAATGAGCCAAGTAAAAGCCGTGTTTGAAAATACGATAATTAAAGACTTAGTAAGCGATCCAGATCTGAGTGATATTCCAGATGTTGTGGCCTTGTATAAGAGAATGTTAGAAGAACTTGTCCCAAATGGACAGAACCTTCGTTTAATGTCATTTTTAAATGTTTATAAACGAATGGAAGACAATAAAAATCTTTCAAGCGAAAGAATTAAATTGGCTTATATTTTGGGGTGGTGTATTGAAATGGTAAATAACTTTTTTTAGATTATTTAGTACACCTATTTTTTGATAATTTTTAAAGTTTCATGGCGCAAGTGGTGCTATAGATGATTTATTTGATAAATCTGAATTCAGAAGAGGAAGAACATGTTGGTATAAACATGAAGGTGTTAACGAAAGAGTTCTTTTGGATGTAATTTTTATTGAAAATTAGGTGTATGAAATTATTCAAAAATATTTCTCACATCTCAAAGTAGACCGCCCGTTAATAAATCTATTTCAAAAAACGGTTCAATACCTAATATTTGCTCAAAGTTTAGAGAAATCAGTTGATTATTCCAGTCAACATCCTAATTTAAACAAATTCACGAAAAGCTTTTACAAGACCTTAAGTAAATATAAAAATACGACTTTTATCGATTTCCCATATAGATCGGCAAGGTGTTTAGCGAATAAATACCAAACTAAAATTTCAAAAGAAGATTATAATATGTGCCTTATGTTGGCAGAGTTTTCTCAAATACAGGTATGTTTATTTTCAAATTTAAATCTATTAATATACATTTTTGATTTCTTTAAGAATGATTTTATGGATTGTTACTACAATATAGATAATTTCAAAACTGGAAACGATATCGAAGAAGGAAAATGTAGCTGGCTTATTGTAACTGCTTTAGAAAATGCGACACCAGAGCAAAGGAAATTGATTGAAAATCATTATGGTAGAAAAGATTCGAAATCAGTTAAAATAATTAAAGATTTGTTTCAAGAATTAAAAATTCCTAAGTTGTATAGTTTATGCGAAGAGGAATTTTTTTATTTTATCGATAAAAATGTTGAACAAGTTTCAAACATTGCATACCATAATGTTCTATTCAAACGATTAGATTTCTTGTATAAGGCTTATTTATGAATTCCTTAAAGATGTTCAAAGAATAATGTAGTGAACAGGTGGGCATAGAATGTCTTTTGATTCTTCCTTATATTTTTGTAAAGATACTGTTTTCTTTCTTTAGTCATTCCTAAAAAAAATTAATTAAAATAGTTATGAGGAGAAAATTAGTTTTTGAATACTAATTAATTTAATTAATTTAACTTACCTGGAGGTGTTATTTCTTCTGGAAATCCGGTTCTGATGGGAAAATTGTAAAAACAAACTGGTTTCCGTGGATATTAGTTTTGCATAGTACTTTTCCTTTGTTGTTTTCATTGAACTCAAAATGGTTGTACTGAGTGATGAGATATATTTTCTTGGACTTAAAATCCTTAAGAAAGTTAAGCCAGTCAAACAACTGGATCTTAACACCGCCCTTTTCATTTCCAACGGACACAGCTTAGTTTACTTTAGAAGTTGAAGTAGACTGAAATGCGCAATCAATTAGTTCTTGGATAGCAGAAATGTACATTGTTCTGAACTTCTTTTTAAAGAGCCCAAATGCCCAATAACAAGAAAATTTAGTGTGCCCTGTTAGGCCATATCGAAACTGTAATGGACACTTGTCTCATGCGGATTATCAAGAGAGTCTATGGTCGTTTTTATTATATTTTTGTAAAATTGTCTTTCATTTTTTACCAATTCTAAGTGCGCCTTCTTTTTTTCTACATTGCTTATTTTCTCTTCTTCACTTGCAACCACCGTAGCAGCCCCAGAAGTATAATGTTTTTGGCAAAAGGAGCAGTGGTCTCATGATGACAATGGTTGAGCATGTCTCTCGCCAAATGTTTGTGAACACTCTTAATGATATAGATTTTTCAACCATCTCCTCTGTGAATGATTGTTTGTAGATATCATAAATTTTTTTCTTGCTATTACCAGAAGGGAACAGTTTTAGATTGGTGTTATATACAGTACTACTTCTGTCTGGAAGATAAATCGCATGTTGCTCAGCATAATTGTTCAGGAACTTCACAACGTACTTTTTGTCAGTAAATGAAGTAGCATTCTTAGCAATTTTGTTGGCGTTATCATGGACCTTTGCAACAAATCCACTGTCATTGTACATTTTCGTTTTAATCCCTTTGTTTTGATTTGGAGATAAAACATGTAAGTGTCCCTACAAACCTGCTGACCTTTGATTAAATAAGTACATTGTAGTTGTTTTCTAGCAAAATTTTTCTTGTAACTACGTTGGGTTTGATCAGAATCATTTCTCAAAACATCGCAGTTGGCCCAATATTACTTGATCCAATATGTTGATGTTGTCGACTTCAGCAGCTTCAAAGCGCATTTCTAAATAGGTATTTAATGAGAATTTCTCCAAAAAATCTACAATAAGCTGGTGATCATTTTCACTGGAATAGTTGCCTAAATTATCATTGATTTGTTTTAAAAGTACAATTTCGAGACTTTCGCATTTTCATCAACTATTTCTAGGTCATTTGATTTGCTTCAATTTCTATTACATTTTCATCAACAATAGGAATGTCGTCATTACCGAAATCCGCAGGATCCAACGTTGGTACTTGTTCAAAAAAGAAGTCTGCCAGTAGGCCTTGGTTAACATCCTGTTTAGTCTCTTCATCGTCTTTACTTGATTTGTCACTATTTCCCGATCGCACATCAAAATAATGATGATAAGCTTCAACATCTTCCTCATTTACTGGTTTATTCAAGCCTAGATCTTTTAAAAACTTCGACACTTTATCTTCATCCATTGTGAACACAACACATCGGCAACACAACACTCCAGCTGTCATTAGCTTATGCTGTCAGTTTACCATAACCAACTACTTTTCAGTAGTACTATTTCAAAGTAGGTTATTCGTTACACGTGATTATTGTAAAGAAACTGTACTTTTGAGAATTACATTAATTTTGTAATTTATTTTGAATATCATTTCTGTTACCTTTTAGTTTCTTAAATTGTAATTGAGTTCTTTTGTATTCTTTTAATTTTATTTTTGTATTTTAGAGGAGGCTGTTGTGGGGATTACCCTGTATGTATCCCAAATAGTGAAATAAATATACAGGATGATTCAGTTTTTGATTGAATTAACAAATTTTCTACAAACGTGATTTTCTTATTATCTAACAGACCAATTGTTAGATAATTTATCACTTTACACGCGTAGAGAGCAATGGCGCAGATAATATTTTTAAAAAAGTGCATTTTATTGCAGATAATGTTTAACTTTAAAGAAACTTTGATCCGCTATTTGCGACCCCATGTATATTAACTATTCATCTTAATTTTTCCTAGAATTATTCATCTTAATTTTATTCTAGAAGTCTGTCAGCGGTTTTTTGAATCACCCTGTATAAATAAATATAGTTTTTAACATTCCTGTTACAGATTGTCTATTTCACAGAAAAAAAACAATATAAAATATAATATATATAACTTGCAATGTGTATCGATATGATCTTTTTATCACCAACTTTTTATATGCATCCAGTTGTTTTGTTAAGATTCCATCTTGGTGACTCATTTTTTTCGAGGTGTTACAATTTTTTTGGCACGTAGTGTTTCAAAATAATTTTTGAAGCAATTAAAGATTTTATTTCGTACCTTGGTTCGAGTGTCATTTTACTTAAACTTTTCTATGTGATTTAATTTAAGGATTAGAAAATAAATCGTTGTTATAAATCGTGGACTGATTACATTTTCCACGATTTTCGTTATCAATATATCAATCTTTAGAAAACAGGATATCGTTTAATCACTTACTAATTTATTACTACTGAACGATTCCAGCGTTTGAATGTCATAAAATAAAAAATTCAATTGTGCGATTATTCGACAATCAGAAAATTTACATAGAAAAAATGATAAGCTGGGATTTATATAAGCAGCAATCTTTAATTTGCAATACAGTATTCGTTATTGTTGCTACTTAAAACAAAACACTTGAAAACATGAGTAAGTAATTTTTATTTTTATCTTTTTAAAGTGATTAAACGCAACGAAACATTTTTAGGTAAACTTCTATTAATTGCTATCATCGGAATCTGCATCCAAGCATGTGTTGGTTTGGATCCGGACTGCTCTGTAAATGATCCTTTAGATTTAACTTTTTATCCCATGCCTCGCTGTAATAAATTTTACCAATGCGTTAATGGTGAACAATTAATTTTTACGTGCCCGGAAGATCTTGTATTCAATTTTCAAGCGCAAACTTGTGATTATCAACAAAATGTTGATTGCGAGAATCAAATTGCACCAACTGACGGTCCAATTATTACTGAGGAACCAGTTACGAATCACCCACAATGCGGACCTGAAGTAGATTTAACGTTTTTCCCAATGCCAAAATGTAATCAATTCTTCCAATGCGTTGATGGTCAACAACACGTTTTTACTTGCCAACAAGGACTCGTTTTTAACTTCCAAGAACAAGTTTGTGATTATCCCGCAAATGTTGATTGCGATAATCAAGTTTCCCCAACTCAAGGTCCAACGGGTACTGAAGAACCAGTTACGAATCACCCAAAATGTGGACCTGAAGTAGATTTAACGTTTTTCCCAATGCCGGAATGTAATCAATTCTTCCAATGTATCGGCGGCCAACAACACGTTTTTACTTGCCAACAAGGACTGGTTTTTAATTTCCAAGAACAAGTTTGTGATTATCCCGCAAATGTTGATTGCGATAATCAAGTTGCCCCAACTCAAGGTCCAACGGGTACTGAAGAACCAGTTACGAATCACCCACAATGTGGACCTGAAGTTGATTTAACCTTTTTCCCAATGCCTGAATGTAATAAATTCTTCCAATGTATCGGCGGCCAACAACACGTTCTTACTTGCCAAGTAGGACTCGTTTTTAATTTCCAAGAACAAGTTTGTGATTACCCAGAAAATGTTGATTGCGACAATCAAGTTGCTCCAACTCAAGGCCCCTCAAGTACTGACAATCCAGTTACGGTCCACCCGCAATGTGGACCTGGTTTTGATTTAAGTTTTTATCCTATGCCTGAATGTAATCAATTCTTCCAATGTATAGGCGGCCTACAACAAATTTTTACTTGCCAAGAAGGACTCGTTTTTAATTTCTACGAACAAGTTTGTGATTACCCAGAAAATGTTGATTGCGATAATCAAGTTGCGCCAAGTTAAACTTAAAATTTAATAAACTCTACGAATGTGTTTATTACCGAAAATAAACAAGAAATTATTTTTAATTATTATATAACTAATAATAAAAGTTGTTAAAAATAACAAAAATTAATTCTTAATTATGATTTAAGTAAATTAATCTTTTTAATGATTCAATAAACTTTATTTATATTCTTATCATCATTGAGGTCTTTTTTTGAAATCACACGATGACTTTGTAAATAATCGACATCCTTTTACAACCAATTAATTAATCAAATTTTCGTAGAAAATTCCAAGAATAAAACGTACTCGAGGTCCTTTTAATTAAATGGGTAATGTAATTTATCATTCATTGATATATCTCCCTTGTCTGTACAAAATATCGATCTGTACGAGCTACAAATAATTCGTAATCGTTCCGGAAGCTAGATGATCAATCGGGTGGTTTATAACATTAAATTGTCGTGTATATTTTTTTTGTTAAACTTAATACTGGGTTTTTGTGATAAAATCGCATATTTTTTTTGCAAATATTACACAATCATAGCATATCTGAATCATCAGATACCAAAAAAGATAACAATGGATAAATTCGGAGAAATATGTTTATACTTTGAAGTAAAAATTATTTGAGGCGACGTAAATAATCGAATGCGACGTTAATCATTAAAATGGTATTGCGTTTAAATTATATTAATGTTTATGTATTTCTTAAACTGATTATTTTTTTATTGACGTATTTTAATATCTACATGTTTAAATCAGTAATCATAAAATTATTATTCGGATTGATGTTGTTATTGGTGTTGATAAACTGTTACAAGACTTTAGTTTTATAATGATTAAAAAAATACTCCATTGTTTCTTAGAAATCCATCAGACTAATTTCAGAGGAAATAAAGATAAACATGATAATTATTGTTTTTTATCGCGGTCAAAAGAATTATTTTTTCGATAAAATTTTCTTTTAATATTTCTTTTTTTGTGAAATATTGCGTTTTATATTTATTGATACATAGATTAGAATAGAGATAAGATATTTATATAATATTCCGACTAATATTCGCCTATAGGAATTAGGGAACGAAGAACAACCTGTTGGACTCTTCGAGCGCAATCACAAATATTCCTTTTCTCTATAATATTTGAGAATTATTAGTAATCGAAATGATCGTATTTCATTTAACTCAACTAATAAAAAGTTGCTTCCGCACTTTCAACATTAAAACCCAATTCAGATTGATATGACAATAGATGTGACGGAAAGTTTACTGGTATTATCAGATATAATCACTACCTCAAACCAGAAGAAAAGATTTTATAAAAAGATTCGTTAAAATTACTCGTAATTAATTAGCACTTAATTACTTTTGTATGCAATCAACTCATCACTCACTTTTGAGTTAAAAGATTACTACATAGAAATTTTGGTATAAGTATTCCAACTAAAACTAGAACTAACACTAAACCTAGAACTAGAAACTTAAGGAATATATGTGTGCAATATATGGCACTGTATCCTGCTAGCGTTAGACAGTAGGAGGAACACGATTTTCGCATACAAACATTCATAAAGAGAGATGGAAATCCCTCGAAAATGGCACTGTTAACCAGATATTAAACAGACTAGTAATGGCAAAACTTTGAGATAAAATATCCACCGCAAACAACGTGAGGTTCAGATGAAGAAACCGCTTGAACATTGAGGTCTTAAGAAACGATCATAAGTCGGAACAATATCGGAATCAAATAGAGACTGCACTGATGAAACTGTGGGTAAAATCCAATGAAGTAATAATTACACAAGCAGTAGGAATGTTGGGAATAATCAAGCCAAGCAAAAGAGGCGTGTGGTTTGATGAGAAACGCCAGATAGTAACAAAAAAATGAGGCTTATTTAAAAACAATCCATACCAGGTGCACTAGGGGGGCCAAAGAAGAGTACAAGGTCCTCAAGAGGAAAGGATGGAAAACATAGAGGCACTGAACATCCAATATGAAACGAGAAAGTTCTTTAAATAACTCAATGAAACACGGAAAGAATTAAAACCCAGTACTAAAAACTGTAGAGACAAAGAGGGAAATATAATGAGATAAGCACAGAGGAAATAAGCACAATCAAGAGATGGTGGAAGCATCTAACCAGTTTCAACACTGCAACCAATTAGAACAGGACCCCCCTACCCAACAAGAAGTTATTAACACCATTAAAATACTAAGAAATAATAAATATCTAGGGATTGATGAAATATACAGCATAATATATAACAAAGGCGAAGATAAGCTGATTGAAACGATGGATAAACTGATCAGATTGATATGGGAGAAGGAATAAATGCAGCAGTATGCAAAATAAAATGGTCGATATACTGTATAGCAGACTTCAGCCCTATGCTCAGGAAGTGCTCGGGGCGAGTACCAGTGTGGATTCATCTCCGGAAGATTGACTATTGACCAAATTCACTCATTGCAACTAATTCTGGAGAAGAATTCTTAAAATTCTTGAACATGGCATCAACACGCAAAATCTGTTTGTTGAGTTTAAAGCGGCGTACAACAGTATCAATAGATCTGTCCTCCTTGATGCTAAGGTAGAATTTGGTATACTAGAGAAATTCGTACGTCTAACCCAAATGACAATAACAGACAAAACATCATCTGTTCCGTCACTAACAGAGCGTAACAGAACGTACTACTTAGTCTGTACGAGCTTCCAAATAAAGCAAGGCCTGAAATGGAGAGACTCAGTGTGAATTCTGATTACTATTTAATTTCGCACTGAAAAAGGCAATCCGAGAAATTGGAATAAGAAGGGTGGGCACAATTTTTTATTGATCAAAACAACTGCTAGGATATATGATGTTGATATTGTGGGTCGTAGTAAAAGAGATGTGGAGGAATGCTTCAACGCACCGCAACAAGCTGTAAAGAGAGTCGGCTTTACTGTTAAGCAGAAGAAAATAAAGTCATTGGAGACCCGTCAAACAACCTTTTGCCAACAATTCAGTTTAGCGAACAAGTACAGATTCGTAGGTCACCAAGAAAGTCGCCCCTGGACACGTTGGATGGATGGTGTCGAGGATGTCCTTGGGAGACTTTTGGAATGGGTCTTCCTCAACTATAACTGCAACTACACTCGGTAACCTTTAAGTTGTAAATATTACTGTGTTATTAACAAAAACTTCTCTTACACTAGTGACGTGGTAGGTACATATAGCAAAAAGTAAAAAAGTCAGCATAGTCATACATCAATAAAGTATACCAAATTCATACGGAAATTTAGGGTAAAAAAGGAAAGCATCACAAACGAGGCTTTCCGTTTCATGTTCATAGGAACGTCAGTCTTAAATATATATAAAATGGACGTATTTTTCGTCTATTTTACAATTTTAACATATTTAGAGTTTTCAATTTTAAATTAGTCAATTCTAATTTGTTTTTGTGCAACATTATTTTATTGTGGTGGTTTTCTACATTGTTACATTTTTACATATTGAAATGTTCATCACTTTAATTTTTTAACATTGCTACTGAGGATGACTTTTACTTGTCGAAACATGTAAAGCTGCAAAATAAATACAATAACCAATATAAGTACAAAGAAAACATCTTTATTTTATTGTTACTTAATTATTGGTTAATATGGATTTTGAACTAAATCAATTTAAATATATCCCCCAGTTTTCCATAATCTGCCCAACCTACATATCTTCTACAGAAATCGCATGTCTAATTGTCTCTACCGATCCGGATTTCATGGCCTAAGTTGTTATAGGTTCGATAGGCACTTAGTTTATCATCATTTGTGTTTTATTATAGTTTATTTTCTGAGATGCTTTTTGTATTGCTTGTTGTAGTTCTTCCAACGTTTTATGGGCCCCTGTAGATTGTCTGATTATTTTCGACACGTCATCAACCTTTTTTTGTAAGTGAAAAGTGATATTTTAAACATGTCTCTAACTAGAAAAGGACTTTGAAAAGAAATTGTTTATCGGATATTCATCAATGTTATAAAAATTTTTAAATCCAAGGCTTTATATTAGTTTTAAACTGTTTAGCATCACCGACCGTGACACGCTCACGCCATTTCAAGCTCTCATACAACGTGTAAAATTTATTTCAATATCGTTCTTATTTCAAGTGTGATAATTATGTTTGTCGGCTACTTTACGATATGAGGTTGGATTATTTTTAATGTATTGTAGACATGCTAGAATATACAGGTGTTTCGGTGACTGTGGGAACAAATTTAACCATATATACTAGAGTAAAAATGACGACGATTCATGTAAAAAAATTAGTAAAAGTCCTCAAATTTCAAACATACAGGCCATCAAAGTTAGGAAATTTTAATACATTTTTCTAAATATCTTAAACATTATTTATAGTAAAGCGATGAAATTTAGTACAGTATAAATCTATGTCACGTAAAATCGTTAGGCAATTTATGAGTTAGATCGGTCCGCGGGAACAATACTACACAGGCTGTTATGTACTTTTTTTATGTTTTTTTATTATTCCGGTTAGTGTTGTCGTTTTTTTTGTTTATTTTTAATTTATTGTTTTTGTATTCTTTTATTAAATCAACTAAAACAAATTAAAAATGGATTTAGCTAAATCTACACTTGGACATGTTGCATACATAATAGTTATGACGGCTCAGTTCGATTTTCACTTGTCATTGCCAATTCAGATTTTTTTTTATAGTGTTATTATTGAATTCGGAGCCTAACATTTTTACATTTAATACGAAAACGGTGGTTTTTATCAATATTCTCTAAGAAGGTTAAAAGTTTCTAAACAAAATTTATTATTAGAAACTGCAAAAATAAATGTATGGTTTTATGATAGAATAAAAAAGTTCTGAGCAAACAAATTTTAGGAACAGCTGTATATGTGGTTACATTTGTTCCCCGAGTCACCGAAACACCCTGTATAAACACGGAACACTCAAGATATTCAATTCGGATAATTTGGCTCTGCAACATTCAGCAAAGCGTAAACCAGTCATGACTTTCAAGCATCTCCTTTGCATTCGAAAAGCCAAAAATACACTTATTATTAACTTCTTGACCAAGTTTAGCACATGAGCCTCCCAAATTAGCTTGGAATCAAGTCTCACTCTCAGATATTTCGGATTCCACTTTTTAATATTTGAATTAGCCATGGCTTTTAAGTTTAGAAAGTTTTTCTTCAATTGTATCCAGTCTTTGCATAATTTGTTGTCACAAATACATGTATAGTACTATTTTCTTTGCAAAATTTTACAAGTTCAACTCGTAGTTCTTAAGCTTCTAGCCTGAGTTTAATTTAGGTTTTTCTGTTAGCACTAACGATCGTGGAAATCGCTTCTAACTAATAATTATAATGACTTACTACTTTCACGTTCATGTTCTGGAACTGGAACACAAAGTCAGTGAGAGCTCAGTGGCGTATGCGAATAATTTATTGTCGTTGATCGAAAAAAATAGTTGTTTGCAAGTAGAGAGTACAGTTCCACGAGGGTGATGACGTGTTATTGGGGATTTGATGTGAGAGTTATGGTAACTGTTTATAAAGGATTGTTTCTAGGTATTGTGTTATACTACCTGCGTTACCGTATTGGTAATACAGTGACTGGCAGAAAACTACCGTCGATTCAGGGATTGATGTTATCAGTTATTTAGTAGTAATACCCTCCATTATATACAACATATATTGTGTTGATGGGCAGACAAAATAAGACAAAGATGGGAGTTAAAGCAGCGAGATACATCATAAAATGAACGGATGAGTAATGATTTTATACCGATTGGGTTTCTATTGAGGGTTTCCGTGAGGTCAACACAGAATAATTCCATGAATGGGTTATCACCTGGTTGTCCGTGGGTAGTATTTCTTTGAGTAGTTCCTTTTTGATTATACATATTCTTATTCCTAATAGCTTTGTATAATAGCTTAATATTCCCACTAACTTTGTTAAAGAAGAGAATTGATCTCAGAGACATAAGAATAATCTCTAACCTCTATTATAAGCAAAAGGCAGAAATACGTGTAGAAAATTTAATTTCTGATGAAATAGAAATTCAAAGAGGGGTTCGACAAGGATGTGTACTTTCACCAATCTTCTTTAACATATACTCAGAGGCATAACAAATAAAGAACTTGATGTAGTACATATAGGCAGTAATATCAACGGTACGCTAATAAATAATTTGAGATATGCTGACGATACGCCAGAATATTAGCCAGAACGCACAAAGATGTGTAAAACCTTGTTAATAGAATAGTTACTGTAAGCGAAGAATATGGGTTGGCTCTGAATATAAGAAAAAAAAGTACATGGTTATTACAAAAACAACAAGAAACAATAATAAGATATATGTAAAAGGCTAACCTATTGAAAGAGTAAAAGAACTCAAATATCTAGGCAGAACGATTGATGATAACAAAGACAGCTCCCAAGAGGTGCGCATTAGAATTGAACAGACTAGAAGCACGTTTAATGGAAAGAAGAAGCTTTTTTGTGGATCTGAGTCTGGAGTTGAGAGTGAAAATGATAAATGTGCTATCCGTGCTATTCTACGGAGTGGACGCGTGGACACTTAAGGCGATTGATGTGAAAAGACTGGAGGCATTTGAGACGAATGTTAAAGACTTGATGGGTAGAGAAAGTGAGTCACATGTCACACGAGGAGAAAAATACAAACATTTGCAAATCATAATGTAGGGAAAAATTCTGGGAAAGAGGTCCATAGGAAGAAGACGTAACTCCTGGCTGAAGAACCTTCGGGAGTGGTTTGGCTGCACCAGCAACGAAGTATTCAAGGATCCTAAAGTGAAGATTCCTAATAGCCAATTAACACCTTAATGGAAAATTCATTAAGGTTTTTTAATCAACACTTATAGTTTTACAGGTGGGATTTACCATGACGTCAGACACAACTCTGATAAAAAATCCGTTTTAAAATTGTTTACTCACCGATTATCTATTTCTTTATTATAAAATAATTTATACAACTTTTTTTTTGTCAAACATAATTTTCCGTTCAGTTTTATAAAACACTTGATTAAAAGTCAAACGATTTCAGGTGCTAATTATCTTTAAGGACCAAACATGGTGTATTTCACAAAAAACGTATAATATGATTTGAATTTCATTACTGAATGAAATATTTTTTCCAACAATTGTTATAATCAGTCCACCACAATATCTAATAATTATTTTGTAGATATAGATTATTTTAAGGATTATCTTCCGGCACTAAATTTTGTACTTAAAAGGTTTAAAAGGTTAAAAGGCGTTTTACGAAGTATTGTTTATTAAGTGTTGTTGTAAAACCATACCTCTTAAGATTAAGATAAGACAAGATTAATTAATTCATTAAAAGATTAATTAAAAGATTTAATTAAAATTAAATCTGTTAATCTGAACTTTTTTAGATAACTTTTAATATAAACAAATTAAAAATGTTTTAATTAAAAGAACAAAATAAAGATTTTCATTTCTGATATTAACAAATTTTACTTTTAATTTCAACGATTATTAATTGTCTTACTCTCCACGAAAGGATAACAAATTTTTATTTTGGGAAACATGTTATTTTTAAAAAAGTTCTTGCTGAATTCATTGAATGACATAAAAAAAATTATTATAATCACCTGATCAACTGATAATCACATAAAAGCAAAAAATTCTATTACTAGATTTAGTGATAGTAACGACTCTCACAATGAATTCAATGACTCGAGTATATCACACCACACATCTATGTTTCAATAGAAAACCTCTTTAAATAATCTATTGAAAAATATTTAAAAAAAGATGCGATAAATTCATACTATTTAAGCAAGAATCTCGAATTGCAATATCAGTTTACGCTATTTATAACAACCTAAACCATAATTTAAGTTAATCCTTACTTTCATTATTCAACGACAATGAGTAAGTTAAAAAAAAAATAAAATAGAACTTTAATAATTTCATTAATTTTTAGCTAAATATTTTTCCGTTGCAATCTTTGCAATTATCCTCCAAGCTTCTCTCGTTTTGGCCTATCCAGATTGTGCCACAAATGATCCAGAAGATTTAACTTTTTACCCAATGCCCGAATGCAATCAGTTTTATCAATGCGTTAACGGAGAACAAGCAGTTTTCACCTGCCAAGAGGGTCTTGTTTTCAACTACGAACAACAATACTGCGATTATCCCGAAAACGTAGATTGTGATAATCAAGTTGATCCACCAACTGAAGAACCTGAAACTACTGATGAACCTGGAAGTACCGATGAACCTGAAAATACCGACGAACCTGAAAATACCGATGAACCAGTTACCAATCATCCAGATTGTGGGTCTGAAGAAGATTTAACTTTCTATCCAATGCCCGAATGTAATCAATTTTATCAATGCGTCGGTGGTCAAAAATACGTCTTTACTTGTCAAGAAGGACTCGTTTTTAACTTCGAAGAACAAGTTTGTGATTATCCCGAAAATGTTGAATGTGAGTAATGTAAGGATCTAATATGAACAGGATTAGATAGCGATGTAAGATTGAATACAAATATTGTGATTGTTTAATAAATTCTATTTTAATGCAAATTGTTTTTAACTTTTTAAAACTTATTTAACATTTTCAATTAAACTCCATTTCAGAGAAATGATTATGACTCCTTAATAAAATAATAAAACTCTGTTAACCCTAGAAACTTAAGAATTAAGTATATCCTAAGTTCAAACATTCTTTACATTACATCAAAAAATTGCCTTTATCAATTACGAACCGATCGGGATAAGAAAGTTTGTGTCATTAACAAAACTTTAATGGCTCTAATTATAGCAAACTTAACTTCTTAGTTTCTGCACAGTTCCATTTTTTCGTTTTCATAAAACATTAAATCGAAATTAGCTGTTTATTAAAATTACGACAGACGGATAAAAGTTATAAATATATTAAAGATATAACTTGCTTAGAAGAAAGAAAAAGTTTTGTTTTTTTTTGCTTTTTCTCAAATAGTTAATTATTTAAAATATTTTAAAGTAAATAGGGGCCAGAGGGAGTAGGGAAAAAATTGTTTATCAGAAATTGAATATAATTTTGTTTATAAAATAATTCGTAAGTATAATAAGTATTTTGGTGTATTATGAACACCGGGAGTTTTTTCAGAGTTGCATATCTAAATATACGATCACTTGTACCGAAGTTGCTTTTGATTAAGTCACTACTAGTGCACAATAGATGTATTAGCTTTGTCTGAGACGTGGTTGGATGAGGATAGATTTGAAATTGTGAACAATTTAGATTTTGGTAATTTCAGTTTTGTGTATCGCAGTGACTTGCGATGCTCGGTCAATGAAAGTTCTATTAAATTTGAACAGCTCTGGTTGAGAGTGTCTACTGGATCGGGTATCATATGCCTGGGTTGTGTGTATAAACCCCTTCTGAGCATTATAAAAATTTCTTGGATGAATTGGAAAATTCGTTGTCAGGCATGTTGATGTCGACAGACAGAATATTGTGCTGTGGAGATTTTAATATTGATCTGCTAAATTCTCAGAGTAAATATACAGATTATATCTTGTCTTTTTATGACTCTTTGGATGGCTTTCACCTGATTAATGCTCCTACCAGAGTCTCATTGTGACTCTGGATACGTCGACACTTTTAGATCTTATTTTTATGTTTGACGTGTTTATGATAGATTGCAGTGGTGTATTGCCTTGTGGTTTTTCTGATCACGATTTAGTGTACTGTGACTGTAAGCTGAGCACACCCAATGACAGAGCCTGCATATAAACTGGTCAGATCACTAAAGTATATTGATCAATTATCGGTCAAATCTGACTTAAGTAATATAGCCTTCAACAAAATATTTTATATGCAGGATATAAATGACAGTTTGCTTTTTTACTCAACAAATAATTAATATTTTTGACGTTCATGCTCCTTTACGTTTATGCAAGTTCACAAAGCCTAGTGCTCCTTGGCTAACGAATAATATTAAGTTTATGATGCGCCTAAGAGACAGAGCAAAGTCAAAATTCAGAAGGACAGGCAGTGCCTCACATTGGAACTATTACAAGGACTTGCTAAACTTTACTACTAATGCTATTAAAAATGAAAAGAGAGCTTATTTCAAATACATTTCGACCAAACGCGATTCTAAGCAAACATGGGGTGGTTTGAAACATTTGCAAAATAATTCTATGACTCATAATAACAGTCAATTACCCACACAGTTGCAGAATCCTGATGGCATAAAAAGCTTTTTTGTTCATAGTGTTCAAGATATCCTTGACGATATTACGTTGGGCGAGACTGATGATTGCTATAAAGAGTTTGCAGCTTTCACTTCAAATGTATTTTCATTTCGTACGGTTACCACGTCTATTATTATTTATTATTAATAATAATACCACGTCTGAGGTTATGGAAGTTATTTCAGTGGTAAGCTCTTCTTCAATGGGGACTGACTTGGTTGGTATTAGTATGCTTCGGATGTGTTGCCCTGTTATTTTGACGTATTTGACACACATTTTAAATTCTTGTTTAGTTGCAAATATTTTTCCTGATCAATGGAAACGGGCTGTTGTGCTTCCATTACCAAAGAAAAAGAATCTAGTTGATTATGGGGACTTGCGTCCGATCAGTATTTTGCCAACTATGTCTAAAATCTGGGAAAAAGTAATGAAAAATCAATTAATCCCTTATATTGAACAGAACAACTTGTTACAAGCTCAGCAATCTGGTTTTCGTGCTGATCATAGTTGCACTACAGCTACGCTAAGACTCACTGATGATGTTTTGGGTGCAGCTGACAAAGGTATGCTTACAGCGGTGGTACTCCTGGATTTTTCTAAGGTATTTGACACCATTGATCATAAATTGCTCTGTCGCATAATGGGGTTGTTGAGACTGGGTCGTGGTGCCGTGGCACTAATACAAAACTACTTAACAGGTAGAACACAAAAGGTAAGAGTTGGTGATCGGGAATCGCAAGAAGTTATTGTTCGTTCAGGTGTTCCGCAGGGTTCCGTCCTGGAACCGCTTCTCTTTGCACTCTATACTTCTAGTTTCGCTACCAACTTGTCCTCTTCTAATATTAATATGTATGCTGATGATATTCAAATATACCAATCATTTCGTCGTGGCGAGAGTCATGATGTGGAGACAAATTTAAATAGAGATTTACATATTATCCATAAGATTGCTAATTTCCGTCAATTGAAGATTAACCCTGTCAAATCTATGTGGATATGCTTTGGAAGTTCTGTAGAGAGTTAATATTGATCTAAAATTGGGAAATATCCCTTTAAAGCGTGTGGAGAATGTGAAGTGCTCGGGTCTAACACTTGATAATAGCTTTAGATAATAGTGGGCAGATTAATGATTATATAAAGAAAACTTATTTCTATCTTAGGCAATTTTATCCTCATAGAGCTTATCAAAAAACAATTATGTGATGCTTACCACGCAGTGATTGATATGGATACGGCTTATCGTATTCAGAAAGTACAAAATTGCTGTCTTCGTTACATCTTTGCTATCAGGAAGTATGACCGAGTATCGCACAGGCTGAAATATGTGAACTGGTTAAAAATGAGTTCTAGACGTGAACTGCTTACTTTGTTATTATTTCACAAAATAATCACGACACAGATCCCACGATACCTGTATGACAAAATTACATTTAAATCAAATGACGGAAGATATCCAACCAGGTTTTGTCTTACAATCATACCACCTAAATATAGAACATCATTGTTTCAGCGGTTTTTCACAAACCATGTCTATAAATCTTACGGAAGCTTACCTATGTCGGTATTTGAAGGATTGAGAGACATTTGAAAGGTGGTCATTTCTTTACCAGATTTATAATGTTGTGATAGATGAATATTGTTAGTGATAGAAAGAAGATTAAATCTAAATTGTCGAAAACATAAAAGAATTGTATAAAACCAGACTAAATATTAAATTGTAAAGAAAATAATTCGATAGTATAGAGGACGAGTTTCAGTACTTATATAAAATTATGCATAAAAGCAGCAGCGATAGAGGCGTTAGGTAGCCAAGCAAAAGAAGAAAAACGCCAATAGTCATTCGTGCGATGACAAGATTGAATCTGAAATAAAGAAAAAAACAAAAATTATACAACACTGTGTTAAGCTTCAAAAGGCTAAACGATAAATTTAAGTATAAGCAAGTACAAGCACGTGTATGAAAAATGATTACTACAAACAAAAATTAAAAATGGGAGAAAAAATGCTACGAGAAAACAGAAAGAAGTTAGGAAATATACCTGGTAAATTTATTAATTGTGGAATAATCAAACTAAGATGATCTCAAATTCATTCCAGAAATGTATAAATGGATTGAATATACCAAAGGAATAGAAGTTGTTATATATATCAGTAATCACAAGAAAGGGGATAAAAATAAATGCGACAATTATAGAGGAATTATTGGTAACCAATACGAACTACTATCCAATGCGTTGGATAGATGGTATTGATGGAGAAATGTGGATGAGAGGACTGAAGGAGGAAACGTAGAGTAACAGAGATGAATGGAGATTAGGAATATATATATGTATAGCAATTTTACGTTTTATCCAATATGATGATAGCCAATATGACTAGAGCTAAGACATTTGAATCTTTTGTGACAAATTCCCGGCAAATCTATAAATACGGGAAGGAAGTAGTTATTATAAGCAACATGATATACGCGAATCGAATCAGTACGACAGTGGTTGTTATATAACAATGAACAATTTTTTCACTAATTGGTACAAGATCATCTCCACCATAAAATGAGTATTTCAAAACAACTCTCAAATACAATCGTAATATTCAGGCTTGTTCCACAATCTGGGAAGAATTTTTATATCCGCTTGTTTTTCCGGAAATATAACAATTACTTCATACTTACATGAATACTTTGAAGATGACAGAATATCTCAGATAATCCTGGATTACAATTCATCTAAAATAACTAGTCCCAAATGGCAACGGTATATAGTTGTGCACGTGGCAGCAAAAGATAGCTGAAACTTCATTTACTATTAAACTTAAAAATATGTTTCTTAAAACTAAAAGATAAGATTTTTTGATGTCCATCTAAAATTTGCCAACATACTAGGATTTTGGTACTTTTCCCATGTTTGTTGCTACCAGCTCCTAGGTTCTTAGAAAAGAAGTTGAGATGGAAGTTTAGAAAGTATATTTTAAGTGACATTTTTGTTCTTTTGAGAACTTCTATCATTCTTCAGATTTCTGTAACGAACTCAACCTTTCTTCGAATATATTATCTTTGAACAATTCCCTGGTCTGAGATATGACAAAAATTCCTTACTTTATTCTTGTATCACTAATTAAGGAAAGTATAAAAAACCTGAACAGTTGCGATCCATGCCTTTGACAACATTTTTTATCAAACCTAGTTTTATATTAAAAAGTGATAAAAGTACTTTGGTGGGTTCGACAAAAGGGGTGTGTGAATTTCATCTACAATTGCACTACATGACAGTAAATCGATGACATGATGATTTGCAGCGTCATTTGTCTAATTTGGCATTGCAGGTATAGGTAAATTATCACTATGAGGGAATGGTCGTGTTGCAGAACGTACATTTGCATATTTTACTGTATGTTTTAACGCCATATTTACCCCGTTTATATTAGTCAGGTAAAAGTAGCAATCAGGTACGTGATCTACAGGTTATGTCCAAATCATGGGTTTTCCAAAAAGCTTATATCGCGTTCCTTTTGCCCAACCTATAAGATTCTTTACGCATGTCATACAGCATATGTCAGGTACCCAATCCTTATAATGAGCCACAGGACCAAAAATAAAGCCAAAATAATCACGATAACACTGCTTTACCAGTTCAATGAAATTTCGTCACTGACTTACGTTGTTACTTAAGTAACAACGATTACCTTTTGAATGCTAAACTCACAATTTAACACTGTTTTAAATGAAAACTTGTTGTAGCGTAATTAATTAATAATTATAATCGGTTATTGTACAAAATATGTACAATGAAGAATTTGTTATCGTAAATGTTGCATTGATAATTTAAATAAAAAATAGAACACTTTAAGACTTACATTAAAGAACAACATTTTTCGACCGTAAATCATCATTTTTCAAGTTTTGATACTCCTAATGATAAAGAATACGTGCATTATGACTAATTATATCGAAACACAATAAAAGTGAGTAAATATTCACAAGTCAGCTTTTCTTAAGTGGGATAGACTTTTATTGTTTGATAATGTCACTTGAGTCACTAACTTTCCAACTTTTTTGTATTGCTCCTCAAAAATCAGTAACTGCCTTTTTAGTCAGAAAGAACGATTCTTTTGTTAGAAGACATAATCGGGTAGAATCAAAACAGTATATTACCTACAAAAGGATTACAAAACTACACCCTTACAAATTGAAGATATTAACAACTATGGCAGTATTAAAACATTTTAGAACGTACCGATATTCCATTTGCGTTGGGTTCATTGTAATTCAATAAAATTAAGGCTACTAAATTAGAAGCCGATAAATTCTAGAAGAATTGCTTAAGTAATACTTAATAATAACTGTTGTAACAGTTGTTACAATAAATTTACATTACCTTGATTCCATGTAATTTTATTTATAAATCTAATCTGTATCTAAATTTAATTTATATTAATTAATCTTTTTCGCGATTATCTGCTCTAAAAAGTTACCATACGATCGCTTGATAACTGAATTAACAAGGTTGTTTGTTATATTAATGAACATTTTTACGAACTTTTTTTCATTAAAATAATTAATTGTTTATTACTCTGTTATCAGTTATCAACCAACAAAAAATTGTTTCGCAGGCTTAATAAATTTTTGTACTATATATAATTCTTCAATTCATTGATTTTTTTGTTGTTTTCAATGTATAATGAGATATTTACTGAAAACAGCATAAAATTTGTATTTATTGTCCGATTTTGATATATTTTTTTTTAAATAGAACTTAAAAAACTACTTTAAGACAAAGTGTCACATTTTTATTACAAAAGCCAAACTTCTAAGTGCTCTTTGAAATGGGTATATACCAAATTCTATCAAAAATGATGGCATTAATAGTTGCAGCTAAATAGAAAATACGGTATTAACATTAGTCGTAATTCATTAACAATTTATACCTTTAACGCTACAAAACTTTCAAGTTAACTTTTAAAACCCGACATTTCAACAGATCTGGTGAACGAGGAGCCCATTCAATACTATCTCATCTATCAATCCATTCTCTTGGAAATACTTCATCTAAATAATGCCGTACATTTGCAAAGTGAGCTAGAGCTACGTATTGTTGAAACCATATCTGATTCAAATTGGCTTCAAACAGATTTTTAAGTGCTCCTATCATCTGTTAAATTTCCTTCGATAAAGTATGGCCTAATTAACTGAGTACCCACTATACCCAACCATATATAGGCAATACCACGCGAATGACTCCTCGGTTTCCGTTATTATTTTCCGCATACGGTATAGATATTATGCCCATAAGTTAGCGTGTGTTAGATTAAAGTGGCTTCTTATGAATGCGCTATTTCGTACGTTTTCACGCGGTGAGTCATTCACACTTCTGGTGGTATGGACTATATTTATCATTTGTGCTTTTTGAATACGGTATTTACACATCCAATAGAGATTTGTATAATTCCAATACCTTACATTATGCCTAATTACATTCCTACACAATGAAACCTTTACATTCGTCGGTAAAACATATCTCGATAAGGAAATTCTTACTAAATTCTAATATACAGGGTTAGGCAGGGAGGTATGGATGATTTGCAATAACAGTTACACACTCATTTTTCAACGAAACTTAAATTTTATTTTTTCAATGTGTAGGTAGCTTGAATGTTGCCATTACAAAAATTAAAGAATTTCTTGTGTTATTGTGTCACTTAGGGCTTGAAGTGTACGTGGTTTGCTTATATATACTCCTTCTTTGAGGTAGCCACATAAAAAAAGTCACAAGGTGACAGGTCCGGTGACCGAGGAGGCCACTCCACATCTCCACGTAATGAAATGAGGCGACCAGGAAGGTCTGCCTTAAAAATTCCATAGGTCTCGATGTATGGCATGTCGCCCCATCTTGTTGAAACCATACAGTATTGAGGTTGATACTCCATTCTTACTAAGAACTAAATGGCGGTTCCTGACGAATAGATACCCCCACTCCTTATCCACCAAGGTTCTCCACACCTTGCGTGGCGCCACGTTCAAATCATCCATAACTCCCTGCCTCTATCGAAACCATCTTTAGTTTGTTTTTTCATTATTTGAATTTTTTCGGTTTAAATTTATTCTTATGTAATAGACGCAAAATTTAAGAATGGCTTATATGGTGTACTTGTGCAGTTCTGCGTGAGGATGCATGTGGATCATCAATAAAGGTAAGCATTGCGTTTAATGTTTTGTTAGCACTCATAAAATTACTGTATTAACGTTTTCAGTGTTGATCTTTCACGCTGAAGCGATCACTTCCTCAAAATGCTTTACAGTACAATAACACCCTATGTCTTGTATATTAAAATGAAAGACTTCGTCTCTCTAATATCTACGATCGTTATAAAGAGTAAAGGCAATTGAATCAAAATCATCATCATTAATTTCTGCTACTACTTCGTCAATCTGGCAACATATCCGTGGGTCTGAGAAGTGGATATTGATTCATCTTATATATTCTAAGTAGCTATAGTTCATTACGAGGAGGTCTTTTGCATTCCAGTTCGTTCTGTTTTGAGCGAAATAGTACACATTTTTCAGCACATGTATAGGAGATGTGCCTCCTTTTACCATTTTCTTTGTTAACCGTCTCTCACCTCTTTATTACCGTTTGAAAACGACCCAGTCACTAAAATGTATGCAACCGTCTATACCGCTGTGATGGGAGTGTAGTACAGCAGCATTACGTTGGTAAAAGTTGGCGGTATTTTGTATCAAAAAATAAGAGTTTGTATTCGAAGCGTAAATATTAAGATTTTGTTTTTTTTTTGGCAATGTTTGTAAGTATGTAATACAGTGTGTCACAAAAGTCCGGGAGTTTATTGCGATGTTGTAACTTAGTTTGGTTTTGTTCTATGACTGTGAAATTTTGATCATATGTTCGTCTTATCGTACTAAAGACTCCTTAAAAAATCCAAAGGATTGCTTTGTGCCATTTCAGGTAATGGTGTCCGACGATTTTGAGCCAAAGGTGACTCAGAAGAAGATTGGAAAAATCACCGGAGTTTCTCGTAGAGACGGCTATTAACAATCCGTCGTTATCCGGGAGACCGGTAGCATTGAGGATCGTCCCAAAAGTGGGAAACCAAAGACTGTCGCATGTCGTGACTGTCACCATGGTCAAGCGAGTCTGGGACTTTAAGGTCCGCCAGAAATCCAAGGGATGTCTTAGAAAAATTGGAGCTGATATCAGCCGTTTGTGCACATGATCGTCAAACATCGTTTGGGGCTTCGTAACGTCATGATGCAAAAGAATCAATCCACAAATCTCACGAACTTCTGAAACCAGCGGAGTTGAAAGGCATGGTCTCCACTGACAAGAGTTCTCGCGCGAACTATTCAGGAAGTGAATGAGCGTGGTCGCATTGTTTCCCGAAAGGGCCATGATTTCGGCTGGAGTCACTTCGATCAGGAAGACACAGCTGATTTTTGTGAATTCAAAGGTTTAGATCAACTCCCAGAACTACCTTGATGAGATTGTGATGAAGGATGTTCCTCGGAGCTTGTCTCACTTCAACTGACGCCCCTGGGTAATCCAATGGGAGTTATCCAATTTTCCAGCTACGATCACCTCCATTGAGTGCCCCCCCTACTTGCCTGGTTTGAACACCCTCGAATTTTCCGTGTGGTCGGTCCTTGACAGCAAGGCCTGTGCTTCAGAAGGCATGGAACAATCTTGACGTCAAGTACCTCTCCGCCACGGAGGCTGCATTTCCCAAGCGTCTGCGTGCCTGTGTGAAGGCGAAGGGTGGATACTTCGAACTTTGATCGTACATTGTTATCTGTTAACACATTGGCTGCCACGTGATCACGCCATGATGGCATTCATATATGAATGACACTGTGTTAATGCTTGTATGAAATGTATGCCAAATTTCATGTCCCTATGTGCTTCTGTCTGACTGCCACGTGTTCTGTTTTGATCAACAGGAATATCATTCCCCCAGACTTTTGTGACATCCTGTATAGTTTTTCTAAGTTAGTCTTGTAGTGGTTGATTTTTACTTTGTCAATTGTCCTTTGTAAAATCTACCAGGTGGGAAAGTATAAGTACCAACTTTAGGAAATTGTAACACTAAAAATTTCCCGACATACTTTTCTGCACTTTTATACAGGTGTGCATAACAGTTCAAAAAGTCCGAATTTTTAATTTTGACTGCCATATGTTGGTAATGGGACAAGATTGTTAATTGTATCTACTTTTAGGACTAACTAGGATTATTTTTGTGCATAATATCTCTTTCCATATATTTTAATTTCTGACTTCTAACCTTTTTATAGATTCAAAAATATCCAAATTTGATAGGTTATGATCGTTAGGATAAAATCGTTTATTATTTATTTTTTCGGGTTAATTGGAATTACTTTTCAAACATAAAACTTTTTCTCATCTCTTTTAATTCTTAAGATAAAATTTGTTCTCTTTAAAATGTCGGTTTTTCAATATTCTTAATTTTGACTGCCATATGTTGGTAATATTAGTTAATGGGACAAAATTGTTAATTGCATATACTTTTAGGAGTAATTTAGTCCATATTTATACATAATCTCTCTTTCCACCTCTTTTAATTTATGAATTATAAACCTTTTTCGGTTAAGAAATTTCCAAATTTGAATACTTTGAGTCACAATTAAAATAAGTTGGTAAAATTGATCGTTGGGTTTCATCGTATGTTGTATATATCTTTTGGGTTAATTAGGATCATTTTTAGGCATAAAATCTCTTTGCACCACATTCAAATTCACAGTTATAACCTTTTTTTAGGTTCAAAAATATTCAAATTTCAAAACTTTTGTTTGAACTAGGTTAAGTTGGTAAAGTTAACCGCTGATGTGAAACGTTTATTGTATATGATTTTTCGATTAATTATAATCATTTTTCATGTATAAATTTTATTCCCATCTCTTTTCATTTTTGAGATAAACCCTCTTTTAGTCAAAATCTCGATATTCCAATTTTTTTATTTTGTTTAATGTTGACTGCAATATATTGGTAATATTGGTTAATGGAACAAGGTTGTTAATTGAATCTACTTTTAAGGCTAATTAGGCTTATTTTTGTTCATAATATCTCTTGCCACCTATTTTAATTTGTAACTTATAATCTTTTTTCAGGATCAAAAATGTCCAAATTTGATAATGTTTCATTTCAACTAAGTTAAGTTGGTAGAATTGATCGATAGTATTAAAACGTTTATTGTATATGCTTTTTTAATTAATTATAATTATTTTTCGTGTATAAATTTTATTCCCATCTCTTTTCATTTTTGAGATAAACCCTCTTTTAGTCGAAATCGCGATTTTTAAATTTTTTTGATTTTGTTTAATTTTAACCTTTTTTTAAGACTTATATCACAATTTAACAAAACGAATCGATTGGTATTTACGCACAAGTATAGATTTGCGTTTTATATAACAATAAATTTATTTTTGTGGATTCCAAGTAAGATCTCACTAATTTTTTGTACCGCTACAAAACAAGATAACAAAATTTGCACTTTTCTCGAATACATACTCGTCATCTTACCAATTTTATTGCGACATCTCATCCGATTTTACGCTACAAAAAATTGTTTCGAAGGAGATACGGATCGTGTTATCATATTTGTTTCATTTATATTTAACAAAGCCAAATCATGTTTTCTAAGACTTAAATGAAAATTAAAAGTGCCCAAATTGATAACATTTTAATACGTGTTGATTTCCTTTTTAAAGAATGTAACAATAATCCAATGTAAATATACGAGTTTTTAAGATTCTTATCTCAATTGATGAGTGTGATGAAATAAATCCCAGGATATTAGATTCATATAAAAAAATAATACTAAACGCCGCCGTATTGCTCGGAATTTTGACTCATTGTAAAATAAATACAGGTGAACGATAAGATTGTGGGGAATTCGAAAAAAAATGTCCAGTTATTGTATATTTTTTCGATTCCAATTGAATGTAAATTTAAAAATTGCATTCTTATTATGTGGTACAAAACACTTGAAAGTTTTCTTAGAATTTCATAATTCCAATTAATTTGCTAAAATAACAACTTGTGGGTGGAAAAACAAGCTTGAATAGGGTTATTGCCAAATTTTCAATCGAAATGAAATTCTTAATACAATAGAAGAATGAATCATAAATGAAATAATATAAAAATCGTGAAGTTGTGATAAAAAATTGTTAACACTGTTCTGTTGAAAACATCTAATTTGTCGAGAAATAAATATTAAATTAATTGCATAATAAAATTTTCATAACAAAGAAATAAATTTTAACAAGAGAAAATATTTGATGATCATTTCCGTTAGATGAGTGTCTTTATACGGAGATTATTTGTATCAGGGAAGAACATACTTATTCGAGAAGATCGCAATCTAATCCACGTCAGATTACAATAATTTCCTCTCACGCACTACGTGCTATGATAATTTTATCGTGTCAATTATCTGGAAAATTCTCGAGTACTTTTTATCGAGGTGTTCAGAGAGTCGAGTGGAAAGTCCTTAAGGTCTCTTGGCAAGAAAAACAGTATCACTTTTTTTTCTAATTTTTAATTTGTTTAAGTGATTCTGACGAATATTTGCCATTGTTCTAAACAATGTTAATTACTACACATCGTTTTCACGAATGTATTCCCACCACCTTTCGAGAGAGGCGTATTTTAATACAACCAGTACTTCAATCAAATAAATTATCACTTCATTTGACTTTAATCTATATTTTTTTCTTGAGACTTATTCAACATATTATTTTATTGCGTAAATGAAGTGTGAATGCTACAGAACAATTACTTTTAGTATTCAGATCCATTATTAATTTGGTTGATTTTATTATTCCGTGTTTGTCGCGAAAGCCACCAGATTTTCTAGGTACTTTCAACGTTTTGTTTCTGTTCTTCTTGTATTAAGTTTTTTAATTCTTAAGTCGCATCGAGATTATTGTCATCTCTTCCGCAATTGTTTCTTTCGGTAATATTTGCTTTGATGGGTTAAGAAAATATACCTGTACAAGTTTCTGCTTTATATTTCTTTATATCTATTTCGTTAATAATGCTTAATAATGAACAGTCGACCAGTATGTTGGTTCGCCAGTAGATATTTGCTGTAGGTTGTTTGTTTTTATTGCTTTGACAAATCTTCAACCTCATATTGGGTGTTTAGCGTGTATTGTGTTGAAGAATACTACATAGTGTTCCTTTTTTTGTTACATTTCGATGGACAAGATTTATGGCTTATAAGTAGCTGTGGTGAATTTTTCCAGTCATGATCCTCCTTCTGCGTTGTTACAAGGATATTTTATATGATATAGTTTATATTTTGGAATTGGTAATTAGCTTCTGTCTGCAAAATGAGTTTCAGCCATCATCATAATTTTAATAGTCTGTTCATTACTGTCACTAAGCTAGTTTATTGGTAACTAGATTTAACATCGTCCTCATTTGCTCCATGAGTTTGGCAAGTATTCCTTCAAGATTAGCCAAGTTGTTGATAGTAGGGTGTTGGCTGATGTCGTATGATTATCGAGTGCTTATACATACATATGCTAATAAAAATAAAAATATAGTATATAAAAGCAAAATAAGAATAATAATGAATATCAAAAGGAATATCACAGCAAGTTGATTTTATAGGTGCTCCAATAAAAACTTAAATTAAAGGGGAAAAAAAGAAATATTTTTAATATAAGATAATACTTAAGTTACAAAAATAAGAAAAAAAAATTTTGAACCTAAAATAATTCAAGAAATAAGAACAAAATTTCAAAAACTTCAACTCAACTCAATTCAATCCTGAAGAATAAAACATGAAAAAAAATGATACGAACAACTACATCGATGCAAAACAAAAAACAAGGATCATCATGAAAAGAAAAATGAAAAACCAAAAGCAGAAGTATACTTTCTACATGTATATTTACGTTAGTGCCGCCACTAGATCCCACACCGATGCAAGATACTTTCTATATTTGTTTTTAAAAGTTTGTAAGTTGCAATCAGTATAACAAATAGGAAGGTTATTCAGAACCGAACCAACCATGTAAGAGAAGCAATGTTTAAAGGCTTGCGTATGATTTAACCAATTATCCATGTTGCAAGTGAAAAATATAAAAAAATTTAAAAACAGATAAAAACTTCGAGCTACATAGAAGATTCGAAATAATTAAAAACCACATCAATTTCATTAACAGTTGTATTAAAGAAGACATGACACCTAATTTTGCCAAGATTAAATGTAATAAACTAATTCAAAATTTAAACTTATTAAGAAGATTTTGCGGGGTGAGGAGAAGAGACATTTTATACAATTAAATGTTACATATGAAAAACTTGCCTTTACACAACTACATCACCAACAAATTGAAGAAATTGTAATGCAAGCCATCGAAGAAGCTAAAAAACATAATCGAGAAGATAGAAGAAGAAAAAGAATCAAAACTTAATAACTTAAAGAAGAATGCAATTAAGAAGAAACCTATAGTTAATAATCATGTAAGTGACGGTACAATTGATCAATTTAAAAACTTTACAAACATTCATTTCAGTCAGACAGAAAAAGAACTACTTAACAAAGGACATAAATTTGCCTTGTCTCTAAGGGTGGATTTAATAAATACAGCTATCAATCTAGATATTATTATTAAGAACAATCCTAATTATGATGATATAAAAAACGATTTATTACATTTTTTAAATAACAGAAACAAAATTAAAATCGCTAATACTTTTGTTAAAGAAAATTTCGAAAATTGGAAAATTATTACATCTACAAAACATAAATTAAAAGAGAAAGACACTGTGTTTGTTAAAGCCGACAAAGGAGCGGGCATAGTTATTTTAGATAGAAACATGTATTTATAAAAGACTTATGATTTTTTAAATTCCGATAGTTATAAAAAAATTACATTTAACCCTTTAGACAAAATAATGAGAAAAACTAGAGAGATTATAAATAATTGTAAAGCAACCTTAACCGAGTACACCTCTTTTTTTAAAAATTCTGATAGAAAATTTCAAGCTTTTTATTTTTTAGAGATCAAACCTAATTTACTTACAATTTATTCATTGCCTAAGCTCCATAAAGACGATATGCCCATCAGGCCCATTACTAATTTTGGTAATTCACCTACACGTAAACTTGTTAACTTTATGTCCAATATTTTTAAACAAATACATTTCAAACTTGCTTTTAAAATAGATAATTCTAATCATTTCATAAATTTAACTAACAGCATCAATATTAATGATTGTATTCTAATCTCTTTCGACGTCACTAATCTTTATCCCAACGTACCTCTAGATTACACACTTAATATTGTTTCAAATTTATTTACTTCACATTTCAATAATATAAATGAAGTCCAGGATTTTAATGCGGTTATCAAACATATTGTTTCACAGAACTATTGCTGTTTCAATGATGAATTCTTTGTTCTTTCGAATGGCCTTCCTATGAGGATGCCACTGTCGGGATTACTAGCTGAAATTTTTTTGGATGATATTGAGAATAAACATATTATGAATCCTATCAACCCTTTACAGATATGTGGATGATATTTTTTGTATTTGGAGAGGCGATATCAACACTCTTAACAACTTTCATGATTATATTAGACATTGAAAAACATAAAATGATTAACTTTTTAGATTTAACTTTAACTAGAGATCCCGTTGGTCTAATCGAGTATAATATCTTTAGGAAACCCTCCACTATATCTACTACCATTCCTTACGATTCATTACATCCACATCAACACAAATTTGCTAATTTTCGTTTCTTAATTAACAGAGTTTTCTGATTATCCTTTATCTGAACATAATAAAATTAAAGAAATTAACTTCATTTACAAACTAGCTCGCGACAATGGCTTCCCTATACACAAGATTAATCAACTATTTAATAAAATTCGTATTCAAAAAGACCCCTTATTCACTACAGATAAATCCGACAATATAATATTTTATAAACCTTTACCTTTCAACACTTTAACTGCTAAATTCTTTTCCATTTTTAAAAAGTACAATATCGACATTGCTTTTTCGAACCGTAATACTATCCTCAATTTGTTATCTAATCATACTAAAAGAGTTTTTAATATACTTGAAAAAAGTGGCGTGTATTCGGTTGGTTGCTATAATTGTAAAAGTAAATATATTGGTCAAACGGGTAGGAAATTGGAAACTAGGATTCGAGAACACAAAACTAAAGCTAACTCTAATATATTTAAACATCACATAGAAACAGTACATCAAATAAATTATAAAGAGGTCGAACTCCTACATTCTTGCAACAAAGGTTCAAAACTTGATTTTTTGGAAATTTTAGAAATAACTAAAATTAAAAATGATAATGAATATATGTACACTTCTTAACGAACAGCTTCAACTTTTTCAAAAACCTTTATTTTCATTTCTAAAAGGCTTTAACCTTAAAATTTAAATTTAAAGTTTAAAGATTTTTCAAGTTTTTTGTTTGTTTTCCGATTTCTTACTACGCGTCCACTTTGCATGTCATCCAACGACAGTCTCTTCTTCTCTCTCCGCCAATATGGTTGTTTCGTAACACCGAACACATTAAATAAATTATAGATGATGCACATCGGTTCTGTACGTACTTTCATAAAGGTAAAGTGGTTTGCAACTACAGACAATAGAAACCATTCGACAAGTAATATGAAGTTTACGACGATCCACCATGTTCAACCAATTTGCATTAGCCAACTTATAAGACACTCTTTCATTACGACGTATGCCGTAAATAAATCCCAGACAACATTTTCAAACCCTTTCTATCCTCTGAGAATCCCTCATCATTAAACAAGGACCATAAACAAGATCGATAAACAATAATTGAATGATGAGAATCAAGGAATCACATAACATTAACTTCGCATCTTCATTCAACAAATGTCTGTTAGGGTAGAGCACTTTTAACCTGCCATACGAATGCTTAATCAATACATTAACGTGATCGGTGAAATGTAAATCATTGTCAACCTCTAGATCTAATATCTTAACTTTATTAACAAAATTAATATTTGTATTCTTTATTTTAATATTCATATTATTACTAGTATTACATAACTTTCTAACTTTTTTATTGCCAAAAATTATAGTCAATGATTTATTCGGATTCAACCACAACAAATGTGATTCGGATCAAGGTCCTCATTTATAAGCCTAATAGCATTATGGATCTCTTGCAAGGGAAACGAGTAATAAATGACAGTATCATCCGCATATAGGTGGTATTTACAAGTTGTTATATGAGTAGGTAATGCAGAAGTGTATATTACAAACAAAAGAGATCCAAGAATTGAACCCTGCTCCGAAACACATTCGCCAATCCTCACCTTCTGAAATCTGTCTTTCCGATAACTTTCCCGCAACCCAACAGAATCATTCTTTAGCCCGACATCACGCAGAATAGCAATAAGCATCTTGTGGTTAACAGTATCAAACGCTTTACTGTAATCTAGAGTCACAAGTATGGTAAGAAGTCCTAAATCGGACGCTTTATGAATGTCATCAATGACGCCTGTAGTGCTGTTTCACAAGAATATCCATTGCGAAATCCTGATTGAAATCCCGATCCTGATATTTAGGCAAAACATCTTGATTATATATATAATCACATAGCTGATCCGCTAGCACACGCTCAAAAATGTTTGACATGGTAGGTAATATACTAATCGGGCGAAAATCGTTAAAATTAATAGGCTGTGATGTCTTCGGGACAGGTCTAATGAGCGATTGCTTCCAGCACTGTGGGACAGTGTAGGAAGTAATGCAAGCATTGATAATGTAGCGGATCTCCGGTACAATATGGCGACAACAGATGCGAATAAATTTTAAGACAATGCCGTCAGATCTATAACAATTCGTTTTTATTTTTGAAATAGCCGTTTCGATAACACTATCAGATACCTCAGCAAAGAGTAATTCCACTACCACCCCTGATGTGAGTTTTATAATACTCTAGCAAGGACTCATCTAACTGAAAGTTTTGTTGAGAAGAGGTCATAAAGAATTCATTACAATCCGAGAGATTAATATCAAGCCATCTGACGTTTTTCGATTTAATAATGTTGTTATTTCTTAGAAACCGCCATTTATCAGCATTTGAGGTGTTGGGCAATTTCTGCTTAAAATAAGGTTTCTTTTCAGATCTGACAGCATCTGTAGTAAGATTACGCAAAGTCCTGTAACAGTCACCATGTGCAGGATTTCCCGTGGTTCTGTATTTATTAAATGCTTTATTCCTCAGTCTGATCATAAGTTTAATATTGTCCGTCACCCAAGGTGTTTTAGGCAAAGGTGGGCACGGGACTTGACGAATTTTTTTGGCAGGAACATCATCTGCTTTATATTCTGCTACTCTTTTTTGGTTTCTTTTTGTACTATTTTTATAATTTATGTATTCGTCTATTTTGTCAGGGTGCACACGTTTCAAATGTTTATAAAAATTCGTAGTTGAATCCAATGCACCAGAAATAATTTTTATTTTTGGATTACAAAGCTTATAGCGAGCTTTTACATTTCTTTTTTCGTTCATTTTCGTTCATTTCGTTCATTTAAAATAGTTGACGTTATTTTTTCAGTTTCTTCTTAGGTGTTACTATCACCCCCTGCTCCTACCATACTAAAATTTTCAATAAAATTCGAAAGGGAAACTTGCTTCAGGATTTTTTTGCTATTTTCAATCCCTTGAGTAATGTTTCCTTCATAAAATTCACCCAAGTTTTTGGAACATGTGGCTTCAAAAGTATTATTATCATTGTCAATACTCATCTCGACTTATTCTGTAATTGAAACAACTCTATAATTAATACCAAGAATTATCTAGATCAAGGGGGGTTATGGAAAAGAAAATTTCTATGGTTATGAAAAAGTATGTGTAAATAATATTAGAAATCACTTTTAACACAAATGTTAAAAATGTTTAACACTGAAGTCAATACTTGTACTCAANATTAATCAACTATTTAATAAAATTCGTATTCAAAAAGACCCCTTATTCACTACAGATAAATCCGACAATATAATATTTTATAAACCTTTACCTTTCAACACTTTAACTGCTAAATTCTTTTCCATTTTTAAAAAGTACAATATCGACATTGCTTTTTCGAACCGTAATAGTATCCTCAATTTGTTATCTAATCATACTAAGGGTTGTTACTACCATCTTCTGATTAAGCTATCTAAGGGATTATTACTATGGTTACGGCTATTTCACGCGCTCTGATTGGCTAGTAGATGGGTTTATCTATAAGATAAATTTAACTAAAAGATGGTAGTAATGGACCTAAAAGAGTTTTTAATATACTTGAAAAAAGTGGCGTGTATTCGGTTGGTTGTTATAATTGTAAAAGTAAATATATTGGTCAAACGGGTATGAAATTGGAAACTAGGATTCGAGAACACAAAACTAAAGCTAACTCTAATATATTTAAACATCACATAGAAACAGGACATCAAATAAATTATAAAGAGGTCGAACTCCTACATTCTTGCAACAAAGGTTCAAAACTTAATTTTTGGAAATTTTAGAAATAACTAAAATTAAAAATGATAATGAATATACACTTCTTAACGAACAGCTTCAACTTTTTCAAAAACCTTTATTTTCATTTCTAAAAGGCTTTAACCTTAAAATTTTAATTGAAAGTTTAAAGATTTTTCAAGTTTTTTGTTTGTTTTCCGATTTCCTACTACGCGTCCACTTTGCATGTCATCCAACGACAGTCTCTTCTTCTCTCTCCGCCAATATGGTTGTTTCGTAACATCGGTTAACATCGGTTCTGTACATGATCCTTTCATAAAGGTAAGGTGGTTTGCAGCTATAGACAATAGAAACCATTCAACAAGTAATATGAAGTATACGACGATCCAACATGTTCAACCAATTTGCATTAGCCAACTTATAAGATACTCTTTCATTACGACGTATGCAGTAAATAAATCTCAGACAACATTTTTGAACCCTTTCTATCCTCTACAAATCCCTCATCATTAAACAAGGACCATAAACAAGATCGATAAACAATGATTGAATGATGAGAGAATCAAGGAATCACATAACATTAACTTCGCATCTTCATTCAACAAATGTCTGTTAGGGTAGAGCACTTTTAACCTGCCATACGAATGCTTAATCAATACATTAACGTGATCGGTGAAATGTAAATCATTGTCAACCTCTAGATCTAATATCTTAACTTTATTAACAAAATTAATATTTGTATTCTTTATTTTAATATTCATATTATTACTAGTATTACATAACTTTCTAACTTTTTTATTGCCAAAAATTATAGTCAATGATTTATTCGGATTCAACCACAACAAATGTGATTCGGATCAAGGTCCTCATTTATAAGCCTAATAGCATTATGGATCTCTTGCAAGGGAAACGAGTAATAAATGACAGTATCATCCGCATATAGGTGGTATTTACAAGTTGTTATATGAGTAGGTAATGCAGAAGTGTATATTACAAACAAAAGAGATCCAAGAATTGAACCCTGCTCCGAAACACATTCGCCAATCCTCACCTTCTGAAATCTGTCTTTCCGATAACTTTCCCGCAACCCAACAGAATCATTCTTTAGCCCGACATCACGCAGAATAGCAATAAGCATCTTGTGGTTAACAGTATCAAACGCTTTACTGTAATCTAGAGTCACAAGTATGGTAAGAAGTCCTAAATCGGACGCTTTATGAATGTCATCAATGACGCCTGTAGTGCTGTTTCACAAGAATATCCATTGCGAAATCCTGATTGAAATCCCGATCCTGATATTTAGGCAAAACATCTTGATTATATATATAATCACATAGCTGATCCGCTAGCACACGCTCAAAAATGTTTGACATGGTAGGTAATATACTAATCGGGCGAAAATCGTTAAAATTAATAGGCTGTGATGTCTTCGGGACAGGTCTAATGAGCGATTGCTTCCAGCACTGTGGGACAGTGTAGGAAGTAATGCAAGCATTGATAATGTGGAGGATCTCCGGTACAATATTTTATCCACAACAACTCGTTTTTATTTTTGCAATAGCCGTTTCGATAACACTATCAGATACCTCAGTAAAGGAAAAAGTAGTTCCAATACCACCCCTGAAGTAAGTTTTATAATACTCTAGCAAGGACTCATCTAACTGAAAGTTTTGTTGAGAAGAGGTCATAAAGAATTCATTACAATCCGAGAGATTAATATCAAGCCGTCTGACGTTTTTCGATTTAATAATGTTGTTATTTCTTAGAAACCGCCATTTATCAGCATTTGAGGTGTTGGACAATTTCTGCTTAAAATAAGCTTTCTTTTCTTATCTGTAATAAGATTACGCAAAGTCCTGTAATATTTACCATGTGCAGGATTTCCCGTGGTTTTGTATTTAATTAAATGCTTTATTCTTCAGTCTAATCATAAGTTTAATATTGTCCGTCACCCAAGGTGTTTTAGGCTTATTATTATATATAATCGAGACAAAGGGAATATGAAGATCTAAAAGTTGCACCAAATTAGCAATAAAAAATTCCAATTTATCATCAACACCAATGATCTCGTACATGTCAAACCAAGGAACTGACATCAAGTCAGTGTAGAAAATATCATAATCAAAATTTTTAAAAGATCTAACACATCGACTGACCGGCGGTAAAACTGATTCCATCACATTAAAGGTACAATAGACAACACAATGGTCTGAATTGCCCGAATCCGATACACCAACATCAGAGACAATACAATCCTCAAATGTAACTATGTAATCTAAGCAAGTTAAGTTTCCTGCAATTCTTGTAAGCCCACAGATTAGTTGTTTTAAGCGGAAACTCACAAACACATCACACAAACGTTTCCAAGTAGTTGCACCATCACACAATGCATCCACATTAAAATCTCCCAAACACAATATTTCATAAGTGGAGGGACAAACAAATGTCAACGAGTCCTCAAATTAGATCAAAAAATTTGAATAATTTCCAAGACCACATCTATATATCACACCAACCACAATTTTGGTATATCGACAACTGATCTCAATCCACAATTGCTCCAATGAGCTGGAAATGCCATGAAACAATCGCTTAGGCCTAAGGGAACTATGAACATATAATCGAACTCCACCACCCAAAGATAATCTAAGTCCACACTTGTACTCAACCAGGTCTCAGTTACAGCTAAAATGTCTATACCTTCCTGCTACTCTCGGTTGTATTTCTCGTGAATGGATGGGTTGGACTTGATGTATATTATCTCTCTTTTCCGGTAGTGCGGACCATAACTGTTATTGTAATACCTTGCGAATTTCGTCTTCTCTATTATTTGCGGGTAGTTCTTTTCGCAATTACCACATTTAAGTTGGTTGTCTATTGAATCGCGAGTACAATTTTTGATTTAAAATGATAATATTTAGGGATTTCTTGGGAAGATTTACTGATATATTTTTGAATATTATTTATGATTTATTGCAAACAGACAAATTTATATGAACAGACGAATTAACGAAAATAATAAATGTTGCATGGGAGTTCTGTCTAAAACGCCTTTAAAACATTTGACTATTGCGTGCTTATGACGTAAGGTCTTAAAACTTTGACCTTAACCGCAACATTTGCTAAAACACTTTAAACTGCAGAGAAAAATGAAGAGGTCAATGCTTAGTGTTATTGATGTGATTACCCGAATTGCAAAACGCAAATGGAATTGGGCAGAGAAGTAGAGGAAGGCCACTCCAACGCTGGACTGATGATATCAAAAGAATTACAGCAAATTAGATATAGAGCGCGCAAGATAGAGAGATCTGGACAAAAACGCGGAAGGCCTATGTTCAGCAGTGGACGTTAAAGGCTGGAAGATACACATAAGTTCACCTTCAGCTTCACTTTTAGTTGGATTGGGATCTATTCTGATATTAGGCTTACATGTTTAAGCTTTTTTTTTTGTTTAAAGCATTGTTAGGCTTTAATTTGAATATTCCGCAGATAGCTGACATTTGGTCTTTCTGACAGTGCTCAAATAGATCCAAACACATTAATTTCTACTACATGAGAAGAATTGCTATGTTCCAAGCGGAGTATGTCCATGCAGCTGCTAAAGCAAATATTTTAAATCCATATTTATTTGGATTTAGAACATCTTTCCCTAGATCTCTCCAATTTCTCGCCCACTGTAACATACTCATCTACAGTTTGGAAACTTAGACAATTTTAAACAGACCCAAGTCAAAAGCGCAGAGATGAAATATATGCGAAAAATAGTACTAAAACCAGAAAAAGATTTCCTTTTCCTACTAGTCACCATTTTGGCGAAGCTTTTCGCAACACCATGATGCATAGTAAAAATACCATACAAAAATAAATAATCATTAGAATAAAATTTAATAAATTATATGACGTTTTAATATGCTGGATTGAGACCTTAAGCACAGTCACCACACTTCATCTTTTAATTATCTCTAAAATACACCTTCAAAACCACGTTCCGCGAAAGAATATTTTAAAAATTGTAATTATGCAATGATGAAAAAATATTTCATTTACAATAATCTAAAATGATTCTTTATTATTTGGGATTATTTAAAATTTTGCAATTGAACATTAACTTAGTACTGTTGGGGATGATGCTTTGAGATTTTAAATAATTATATTAATCGCAATTTAACAAACTAGTTATCTATAACCATTGAGAAAAAAAAACATTAAATATCTCAGGAACAATAGCGAGGTCTATAAAGTTTTATTTTTATTTTTCGTCGAAAAAATAACATAATACTAACCATATAATATTAATTTTTGCTTCTTTCGAAAAAACCCCTTATCTATGTCGCTATTTGTCCAATTAGGACTTCGGAGATATGCTTAATCCTGTTATTCGAGATAAATTCATTAATACCCTTATAAAAACATGCTGGGGAATATTTCCGCCAAAAGTAAAAATATTTTCAATGTGATTATATTAAGAGGACGTGTAAAATTCTTACAGTTTTAGTGTAGTTTTTTTTTGAAGAGATGATTTATGTCGTTTTAATCACCACAACGTTGGTGATTACACTTTCTTCTTCAACAAGTAAGTACTTAACACAATATATCTAAATAAAAGATATTTACAATTAAAACTTTTTTTAGAACTCGATCAATGTCCTTCAATAGATGAATTCTCTATTCACTTGCCCCACGAAAATGATTGCACGAGATATTATCAATGCAAAATGATTGAATGTCCACCCAATTTACATTTCAACCCTGAATTAGGAGTTTGTGACTGGCCACAAACTGCGGGATGTGAACCTGGAACAGGTACAACAACGCAAAGTACAGGTGATTGTGATGATACGACCACCACATGTGCTGGGGGCACCACAACGGAATCTGGTGTTGGTGTCATATGTCCAGAAAACGGTGTTCATTTACCACACGAATCTGACTGTACAAAATTCTATATATGTGATTGGGGCAAACCGATTCTTCAACAATGTCCCGGTGGACTTCATTTTAATCCATCTCTACAAGTATGTGATTGGCCGGCAAACGCGGGTTGTGAAGCAAACGTTGGCAGTAGTACAACACCGAATGGAAATGGAGAAGAAACTTCAACACCAAATGGAAATATAGAAGAAACCACAACATCATCTGGAAATGGAGAACAAACTACAACACCAGCTGGAAATGGAGGCGAAACCACAACATCAGCTGGAAATGGAGGAGGTGAAAGTTGTAACGGTATTGACTGCACAACGGAATCAGTTACAACACCAATTGGGGGTGGTGGAAGTACCGGAGGATGGGATGGTGTTTGTCCAGAAGAAAATGGAGAGAACATAGTATTATTACCTCATGAAACAGACTGCAACAAATTTTACAAATGTGATTGGGGTAAACCAATTCTTCAGCAATGTCCAGATGGACTTCATTTTAATCCATCTTTACAAGTATGTGATTGGCCGGCAAATGCTGGTTGTGAAGTAAACGGTGGCGGTAGTACAACGCCGAATGGAAATGGAGAAGAAACTTCAACACCAAATGGAAATATAGAAGAAACCACAACATCATCTGGAAATGGAGAACAAACTACAACACCGGCTGGAAATGGAGGCGAAACTACAACATCATCTGGAAATGGAGGTGGTGAAAGTTGCAACGGTATTGATTGCACAACGGAATCAGTTACAACACCGATTGGGGGTGGTGGAAGTACCGGAGGATGGAATGGTGTTTGTCCAGAAGGAAATGGGGAGAACGTAGTATTATTACCTCATGAAACAGACTGTAATCAATTTTACAAATGTGATTGGGGTAAACCAATTCTTCAGCAATGTCCAGATGGACTTCATTTTAATCCATCTTTACAAGTATGTGATTGGCCGGCAAATGCTGGTTGTGAAGTAAACGGTGGCGGTAGTACAACGCCGAATGGAAATGGAGAAGAAACTTCAACACCAAATGGAAATATAGAAGAAACCACAACATCATCTGGAAATGGAGAACAAACTACAACACCGGCTGGAAATGGAGGCGAAACCACAACATCAGCTGGAAATGGAGGTGGTGAAAGTTGCAACGGTATTGATTGCACAACGGAATCAGTTACAACACCGATTGGGGGTGGTGGAAGTACCGGAGGATGGGATGGTGTTTGTCCAGAAGAAAATGGAGAGAACGTAGTATTATTACCTCATGAAACAGACTGCAACAAATTTTACAAATGTGATTGGGGTAAACCAATTCTTCAGCAATGTCCAGATGGGCTTCATTTTAATCCATCTTTACAAGTATGTGATTGGCCAGCAGAAGCGGGATGTGAAGGAAACGGTGGCGGTATTACAACACCGAATGGAAATGGAGAAGAAACTACTACATCTAATGGAAACGGAGGAGAAAATACAACACCGCCAGGAAATGGAGGCGGTGAAGGTTGCAACAGTGGTGACTGTACAACAGAAAAAAATACAACACCGATTGATGGTGGTGGAAGCACTGGAGGATGGAATGGTATATGTCCAGAAAAAAACGGTGAAGATCTAGTTCTTCTCCCACACGAAACCGATTGCACCAAATTCTATAAGTGCGATTGGGGAACACCAGTTCTTTATAACTGCACCGATGGTCTCCATTTCAATCCAGTTTTAGGAATTTGTGATAGACCCGAAGATGCTGGCTGTTCAGAAAACAGTGGAGGAGGCACAACACCTGGCGGAAATGGAGGTGGTGAAAATTGTAATGGCACCGATTGTATAACGGAAGGGGTCACATCCCCGGGGGGAAATGGGGGTGGAGAAAACTGCAATGGAATCGACTGCACAACAGAAAAGGTTACGACTCCTGGTAATGGCGGAGGAAGCACCGGCGGATGGAACGGTGTGTGTCCAGAAGAAAACGGTGAAGATCTAGTTCTTCTCCCACACGAAACCGATTGCACCAAATTCTATAAGTGCGATTGGGGAACACCAGTTCTTTATAACTGCACCGATGGTCTCCATTTCAATCCAGTTTTAGGAATTTGTGATAGACCCGAAGATGCTGGCTGTTCAGAAAACAGTGGAGGAGGCACATCACCTGGAGGAAATGGAGGTGGTGAAAGTTGTAATGGTACCGATTGTATAACGGAAGGGGTCACATCTCCGGGAGGAAATGGAGGTGGAGAAAACTGCAATGGAATCGATTGCACAACAGAAAAGGTTACGACTCCTGGTAATGGTGGAGAAGCACCGGCGGATGGAATGGTGTGTGTCCAGAAGAAAATGGTGAAAATCTAGTCCTTCTCCCACATGAAACTGATTGCACGAAATTCTATAAATGTGACTGGGGACAACCTATCCTCCAAAATTGTAGTGATGGTCTCCACTTTAATCCAATTCTAAAAGTGTGTGATACACCCATAGAGGCAGGCTGTGAAAAAACCGATGGAAATACATCTCCAAGTACTGTAACACCTACAACTCCTAACATCGAGGAAAATATTCCAGAAGGAGGAGGCTATTGTGCAACATTGGGTTGTCCCCCACTTAATGGAAAATATGTGTACTTTTTACCTTATCCAAATGATTGCAGAAGATTTTGTAAATGTGATTGGGGAAAGCCGTACGAATTTATTTGTCCAGCAGATTTACATTTTAATACAGAACTAGATATATGTGACTATCCAGATGATGCTGGTTGCTATACTGAAATTATTCCTTAACATGATTTAACTTTATTATATTTAACCGTTCCACATGTGTACATTTTATATAAAATAAAGATATTTTTATTTTAGTATTGGGATCAACAGCTTATTTATTTCAATTATAGTTGATCTTGCACAATGATATCAATCAAAGGGTTATTAAAATAACAAATAATACCGACCCAAATTTAAAAAATAAAATGCTATCTCAAGTGCGATACGAGTGGACTTCCGATAATCGAATCGCCACTATATAAAGGGAATCCAACACAGTTCCGGACAGAGCGCAATCGGTCTTTGAATTGTTATATTATTGAGTTTTAGAACTTTCTATAATGAATATGCTTTCCGTCAGTATTTTACTGGCGATTAGCTTCGTTACTATAAGTAAGTTTAAATCTTAATAGTTAATAAAAGTATTATTACAATTATTTTCTTACATATAATAACATTAATTAACTTTAATTTGCGTGAACGTAGGTGCCGTGCCAAGTTGTCCTGCCGTAAATGAAGAAATTGCTACATTACTTCCCCATGATTCCGATTGTTCAAAATTTTATAAATGCGAAACTGGAGTAGCAATTGTGTACGACTGTCCTGCAGGACTCTATTTCAACCCAGTCCTTTCAGTATGTGATTATCCCGAAGAAGTAGATTGTAATGGAAGTGGTGGAAATGGCGGAAGTACATCACCAACTCAAGGAACTACCGATGGTGGAAACGGTGGAAGCACTGGTGGTGGAAGCACCGGAGGTGGAAGTACCGGTGGTGGAAGCTCTGGTGGCCCTGAATGCCCAGCAGTAGATGGCGAATTCGTTACCTTGTTCCCACATGAAGATTGTACTAAATTCTGGAAATGCGATAGAGGAGTTGCTGTTGAGAAAGATTGCCCAGCCGGTCTGTACTTCAATCCAACTCTCTTTGTATGCGATTATCCCGAGGATGCTGGTTGCGACGGAACTGGAATTGGTGGTGGAACTACTCCAACCCCAACTCAAGGAACTACCGATGGTGGAAATGGCGGAAGCACTGGGGGTGGAAGCACCGGAGGTGGAAGTACCGGTGGTGGAAGTTCTGGTGGCCCTGAATGCCCAGCAGTAGATGGCGAATTCGTTACCTTGTTCCCACATGAAGATTGTACTAAATTCTGGAAATGCGATAGAGGAGTTGCTGTTGAGAAAGATTGCCCAGCCGGTCTGTACTTCAATCCAACTCTCTTTGTATGCGATTATCCCGAAGATGCTGGTTGCGACGGAACTGGAATTGGAGGTGGAACTACCCCAACCCCAACTCAAGGAACTACTGATGGTGGAAGTAGCTCCCAAGGAACAACAGGAGGCACTACTCTAACCACTCCGAATCCAAGTGATGGCTACTGCCAAACTTTAGGCTGTCCAGAATTAAACGGAGAATGGGTATATTTCTTACCGTACCCAGGTGATTGCAGACGTTTCTGTAAATGTGATTGGGGAAAACCTTATGAATTTACATGTCCAAGTAACCTCTACTTCGACACAATTCTCGACGTTTGTGTTTTCCCAGAAGACACAGATTGTACAAATGCATAGTTTTGATGAATTATTGGTTGTATGACAAAAGACATCGATTAGAAAATAAATATCGGCAATGACAATTGCTTGTTGTTTTCTTGGACTCTCATTATAATTTATTGTTAAAACTGAATAAACAATTTCAAATAAATTCAAATCGAAAAAGAAATTCATCTTACCTTTATTTTTTTTATCATATTCATTACAAGATAACATCAAAATAATATTAACAACAAATATAAAGCAATAAGGTTTATGTTATAAGTGGACTAACACTTCATTATTATCTAGCCTAATTATTTTGTGTAATCGTGGTCCTTTTTTAAGGAAAAAAATGCATTAATCATTGACACAGCATTAGCTGACTATGTGTTGTATGATTTAAGGTCTATTTGCACACATCAGTTCCGTGCCGTATTCGTGCATCAGTATCAGTGGTACATGATACCGTTGCCTTTATTTTATATGAACACGTTCACACACGTGCGACACTGTAACGATTTTTCCCATCAGAATTGTATTAGTATCAGTGCAGTGAAAACAAAAGTAACAGCCTCATCCAAATTAATGGGTTATTTAACTGGACATAACTGGCATACTATTTCTTTTAAATTCTGTCATTTGGCATGGCACCGACCCAGCCTCTGAGTTGAAGAAATCTTTGAAGAGTTCCCTTACCCGGAAAACATCTCTCGTATTTCCACCTTGCTTTGGCAACTTTTCAAGTCTACTATCTTCCGTATCGGTGGTATTTGTAATGTCGTGTTTGTAGGTGTTGCTTGGGTGTTGGTATCAATTTTTTTAATGAAATTATGTAATACACATGTTGTAAGTATTATGGAATCAACATTTTCTGCTTTAGCTTAAATTCGAGTGTTATAAATTCTGAATTTTTGTGTCAAAATGCCAATTACGTTTTTAACAATTCTTCTGGCATGACATAAACGATAATTGAACATGCGTTTGGAGCATCTAAATCTTGTCCCCTAAGGCCTCGTCCCTAACAAATAACAAATGAAGGTTCAGTAGCTGTGTTTGGCAAAACAGCATTTTGTGGAACTGATAAACTGTTTTGTTGAAGTGCTTTTCCTAGACTGGTATTTACAAAAATCCCCCATCGCCGTTTTATGAACCAGCATTAACGGCCATGAAATTGAGTTTGGATCAACAAGTGCCAACAAGACATCAGAAAACGCCGTCTTATAATTAAAGAATAACGAACCGCTATCTAACACTCCTAAACAGTTAGGACAATTCCAAAGCACATAAAAGTTGTTAGCAATGGATTTCCACATCTGTTCCATAGGATTTGATAGCATTTTAGATATTAGGTTGTCAGTTATGATCCTACATGTATCCATGACTGTTTTGTGTACAGTAGCATGTCCCAAGCGAATTTGAACTATCATTGAACATAAGCAACAGCAAATATATGCTGATAACAAACACAACTCAAGACAACCGTAGAATATACGAGAATGTAAAGTGAGAAAAGAAAACTGTTATATATGGGTAAAATCATAAGAGGAAAAAATATCTAACACTCCAAGTTATTACACATTGAGAAATCAGAGGAAAGAAATGCATAGACAGAAGACGAAACTCATAGCTGACGAACCATACGGAATGGTTTGGATGCACCAGCAACCAACGATTTTAAGCTGAGGCCTCAAAAGTGAAAATCGCCTTAATGATTGCCAGTTTTCGGAATGGAGACGATTTCTGAAGAATAAGTGATAATACATATATGTGAGTCGACTAAATGATGAAACGAAAAGTTGAATTTGATGCATTCATGCAAAATTTAACACATCTGATACATATAAATTTTACAAACAAGAACCTACTTAACCCTTCACCTTTGACTATTAACGAAACAATAGTTCCATAAAACCACGACGTATAGGTCTTCGTTTATGTCTGGGCATTTTTGTGTCATGACAATAAGTGGTTTCTTTATTCTTAGGCCTTTCCGAAATCCAAATTGATGTCTGTATCCAATTGTATTCAGTGCATACGACTGCTATGCACTGAATATCACTTCGTCTTTAATTATATGAAGACCAACTCCCCTTCTACATATTCAAAGTTAACTTCTCGTCTCTCATCTTTGAAGTATTAGAATATATTACAATACAGTTTTTCTATATTTTGTGTTATTGTTTTATTTCTGCGGACATTTTCCTATTGTCACTGCACTGCACTTTGAATTGTTTACTTGTGCCTGCGAGTTCTGTGACATTTTTGTGTATGTTGATGTTGTCATGTAACTCCTCAATCTCTTCACATTTTTGTTTGTAATATTCTTCCTTCATTTTCCTGATATTTGTGCGAAATATTTGTTGCGTTATTTTATAGAGCTGATCATTATTTCCTACGAAGTTTCTCTTCTTATTCATGAGAATACAATTTAAGAATTTCGATGTGCATTCAGGCCTAATCATTCTAATCAGTTAATCTAGTAGCTTCTGAATCAAAGTCGGAGACATCATCTTTCGAAAAGATCCTACTGAGGCCACAAAGCAAACTATAAACCAATATTGAACTTGGTATTCATTATAGTGTAGCAGACAATCTGGACAGCAATGCTCATACATTATTGTTTTTCTTTACTAAAAAGTACTCAGAATATTTGGTGATTTAGTTTATGTGCACTAAATGCGTGTTGGAGTGACTTTTCGCTCCCAACCACATTTTGTAGCTGTTCATGTAAGCGTGTCTGCAATCCTTTTATGGCATCTTAGTCAAAAACTGACTTTGTAAACCTACTTTTCCATCCAGAAAATTTTCCCGTCTGCAACTGTGGCACATCTTGAGGGAGTACTTCAGCTCTAAATAAATCCTTCATTCCCTTGTTAGAACTGATTGTTTCTCATTACAAGGCTACCTAGCATTGTTTCTGTTGAATCCGTTTTCACACGAGAATACAAATTGTACTGGCACGATTCAATGTCAAGTTTATTTATATGGTTATCACTTGTCAAAATTGTAAATAAACTTTGAAATACGAAACTCACTAGAAGTAACTAAATAGTTTGCTCTCTCGTGGCTAGATGAGCCGATAATACACAACCATCGAAGCTTTCGGCGTTTACTAATATAAAATTGCTAAAATTGCTAAATTATTGTTTGCTAGAGCTAAAACACACGACAGGAGATTTAGAAAGTTTACTCGAAATCAGCACGGAACGTAAGATTTGTAGGTAAGTCCAAGGTAAGTTTCGTGGAATCAGACCACGAGTTGAGCGCGTGTCAATAGAACAAATTGAGGTCTTTATTTCATAAATCTAGGAATTATGATGTACTGATAAAAATAGAATCTGATAAAATCGATGGCGAAATATGTCCAAGTACTGAAACACCCAAAATCCCTAATATCGAGAAAAGAAATTTCCCAGCAGAAGACCTATTATGAAATGTTGAAAAATATGTATATTATTAAATATATCCTATCATATTTAGATATCCTATATCATATTTTGACATTTCCTTTTTAATGTACCAGATATATGGGACCTATATCTGGATACTATCCAGATAATGTTGATTACTTTACCAAAGCAGCTACACAATACAATTCAATTTTATGGTATTTAACACATCCACATGAGTACTTTTTGAACAAAATAAAGATATTTTTATTTTAATACTGGGATCTACAGCTAATTCATTTCATTCATTGTTGATCTTACACAATGATAACAATCAATAACCCATTAAAATAGCAAATAATACCAATTCAAATTAAAAAAAAAATGTTATCTCAAGTGCTATATCAATGTACTTCCTCCGATAATCGAATCGCTACTATATAAAGGTAATCCAATACAATCCCAGACATAGCTCAACTGATCATTGAATTATTATATTATTAGATTTTCTACAATGAATACACTTTCCGTCAGTATTTTACTGGCGATTGGCTTTCTAACTACAAGTAAGTTTTAATCTTTATAATTACATTTATATCACAATAATATTTTCACTTTAATTTCTTTATAATAATATTAATTAATTCCAATTTTGAAAATAGGTGCCATACCAAATTGTCCTGACCGAAATGAAGAATTTGCTACTTTACTTCCCCATGAATCTGATTGTTCAAAATTTTATAAATGCGAAGCTGGCGTAGCAGTTGTATACGATTGTCCAGCAGGACTGTATTTCAATCCAGTCCTATCAGTATGTGATTATCCCGAAGAAGTAGACTGTGGTGGAAGTGGAGGAAGTGCTGGAAGTACTTCTCCAACCGAAGGATCCACTGAGGGTGGAAATGGAGGAAGCCCAGGAGGCGGAAGTACTGTTGGCGGTGGCTCCGATGGCCCTGAATGCCCAGCAGAAGATGGCGAATTCGTTACATTGTTCCCACATACAGATTGCAGTAAATTCTGGAAATGCGATAGAGGAGTAGCTGTAGAACAAAACTGCCCCGCTGGTCTTCTTTTCAATCCAACTCTCTTAGTATGCGATTATCCAGAAGACGCTGGTTGCGACGGAACTGGAATTGGCGGTGGAACTACTCCCTCACCAACTCAAGGAACTACCGATGGTGGAAATGGAGGAAGCACAGGAGGCGGAAGTACCGTTGGCGGTGGCTCCGATGGCCCTAAATGCCCAGCAGAAGATGGCGAATTCGTTACATTGTTCCCACATGTTGATTGCAGTAAATTCTGGAAATGCGATAGAGGAGTAGCTGTAGAACAAGACTGCCCTGCTGGTCTTCTTTTCAATCCAACTCTATTAGTATGCGATTATCCTGAAGATGCTGGTTGCAACGGAACTGGANTGGTCTTCTTTTCAATCCAACTCTCTTAGTATGTGATTATCCTGAAGATGCTGGTTGCAACGGATCTGGAGTTGGCGGTGGAACTACTCCCTCACCAACTCAAGGAACTACCGATGCTGGAAGCAGCTCCCAAGGAACAACAGGAGGCACTACTCAAACCACTTCGAATCCAATTGATGGCTACTGTCAAACTTTAAGCTGTCCTGAAGTGAACGGAGAGTGGGTTTACTTCCTACCATACCCAGGTGATTGCAGACGTTTCTGTAAATGTGATTGGGGAAAACCTTTTGAGTTTACATGTCCAAGTAACCTCTTCTTCGATCATGTTCTTGACGTATGCGATTTCCAAGAAAATGTAGCTTGTATAAATGCGTAGTTTAAACAAATTAGTAATTACATGACTAAAATCATCTATTAGAAAGTAAATATGAACAAGGAATCCGTGTTGATTTCTGCACTCTGATTATAATTTATTCTTAGCTTTACTAAATGAATTACTCATATTATGTAAGCAGTCGTACTCATTGTAAGATAACGTAGATATTCAATAAAAAATATTATAGTAACCTGATATATATGTTTTTCAACTGTTCAAAATCAATAACAATTGTTCTTAATGTGTATGTGGGCATTACTGCTATACATTTTTTATAGTGACCTTTATTAGTTAAAACTACGCATCGTGTCAAAGTAGTTGTTTTAAGTGTGCTATCTATGCTTATTCTATACATATTTATAATTTAATTCGCTATATAAAATATCCTTTATGAAAACTTGTACTTAAAAATTGTTTTATTAGTTTAAAATCGGTCATTATCAATGGTGAATCATCCTGAGTTATTGTGCATTATTTATCATATTCTTGGTGATTTTTCTGGGTACGAAAATGTATCTGGTGGACTGTCGTTAAAATACACTCCTCTTGAGTTAACGAACTGTTCAACTAAATTAATAAAATAATGAACTGATGATTTTTCAGTTATTACACATAATTTTGATGATGTGTAGCAACCAGACTCAAGGTTGCTTCTAAATTTACTTCTAATTGTTACTGACTTAAAGCTTGCATTTTAGACCGTTTGGGCAAGATACCTTTCTTTTAGTATAACATGTCTTGTATAATCCGAGCATACTCATTCATTGGTGGATTTATTCCTGTCATAACTTTGATTATATTCGCCACAGAGCAGCTAACGGTAGTGATGGCTTCTTCGCTTGTCTCCAGAACGTGTACCAGACTGATTTCTATACTGGATAATAAAAACCACAATCAGAATTTTTACTTGTATACAGAATGAATGGGAAATCCCTGAACTGAAGACATTTCTTCCAACGTGAAAAATTAGATTTAATATTTGTTAGTAATACTCCATATGAGGGACGGGTCAGAGAAATTATCCCATCGCCACTCCCATCTCGGAGCGGAGGAGGTTTTCCTTCCCTGTCCAATATCTGAGCTGATTAATGTATCATTCACTGGATCAAATTAGATACTGGAGGGAGATTTTTATCAGTGTCGGTGAGTCCTTCGTGATCTTCCAAAAGGTGCTGTTGAAGTTTTCAAACAGCACGGTTAAGTGTCGCCACACCCAAATTTTATTGTATGCAGTAAGAACATTTAGAATGAAGTTCAGACTTCATGCATTTTTTTTGTTTCATCAGGGATTCCCTCTCATTACCGACAATCAGGTAAAATTTCACTCACCATTGTTTCTGGCACTAATGATCCAATTTCCCCTGCCATTGACGGTGCAAAAATCCTCAGTATCATCAGGTAGTGTGCAATTAATTAGGTTAGTTAGTAATTAGCATCGTCGTGATTTCTATCTTTTCTGCGAGAATGTCAGATATCAGCCGCACAGTTCAACTAGCACTAATTTGCTCGTTGTATCATCCGTTCTAGGCTTCCTAAACAAACACTTCTATTCTATATTATTATATTCTATTAGCTACCACGCACAGCGCTACACCGGAAACCATCCAGAAACACATGATGCGATGCATGCTCCTTACAAGACATTTCCTGTTTACGATTTACGCTCATCCCACAATATTGCAAATCTCCAATAATAATTATTGTTTGATTGACATCAATGTTTCAGCAACAATCTCGATATCGATAATCCTTAAAGATTTTTAGTGCAGATGAGGATTCATTTCTTTACTTTGTTAATTTTTATTTGTAATATAAGTAGAGGTCTAGCCAGGACGATGTCAACAACAGAAATGCTGTCGATGAAATTTTTAAAGCTTCGAGCCAAGCTGTTGGGAAAAGCTAAATGGGTAGCTGTCAGCTATTTATCTAAACTGGAAAGGAGAGTTTTACGACAAATGTGAGGGATTACTCACCGGTCAACACCAACTACTATATGGAGCTGCTTTATAAACTAATCCTTGGATATCATCGTTTGGCTGCAATACGTACATCGCACGTTCGTTTGCCAATATAGTCAAGTTTTCTTACAGTACTCTCACACTTTTATGGTACCAATATACCCAACGGTATCTAATTTTCTGTTGACCTTTTCCAACACCAGATTGATCAGTGTAGCTCACAGTACGTTAGGGTGATGTCACTTACCAGTATCAACGTTTTTAAATTCAATGTATTATGGCATTCCTAGAAAAGAGGAGGTCATTTAACATTTCTCGTGTCCCAACGCAATCGAAGGTTTGTTTAAAGTCTACATATAATATATGTAAATCTATGTCGTATTCGTTGGCTTTTTCTGGTATTTGTCATAAGACGAATATTTGATATTTGATTCTCGCCCAGAATTTTCTCATTATACTCGACCAACTTATTAACACATGATAGAATCGTATATATGCTACACTATAGTATATGGTACACTTATTGCATACTTTAATACATAATGAATATAAAATATTCAGATATTTCCATACACTAGAGTTGATCAATTAAGAAGCACTATATAAAAATTAATTACCTATATAACAATATCGAATAGTATTATGACACATTTTTGAAACAAAGGACTCGGTTAGCTTAATCATTTAATAATATTTGATCCAATTTCTTTAAACCGATTCGTAAGTAATTCAGAAAGACATCTCTTATCAACTACAAATTCTACACGAAAATCCAATTTACGCTTTTCAGCTACATTTAATTATTGGACATTCGATGCTTGTCGAAAAGGTAGGTATTTCCACCGAAAATTAATCAATTCAATTATAAATTATATTGGAATGTTAACGTAATTGGAATGAATTTCCGCGAATGATAAGCATAGTATAAAAGGAATGATTTAAAAAAATTTGACAAAGTCGCCTTTTAATCTTAGTAAAGTTAATAACGAAAGTTTTTAAAATAAAAATGAAAGGTAATAATTGTTGTTGTTACTTAGTTAATGTTAAAAGTACGTTTATATTCACAGGATTAGTTGTGTATGGATTTATCTTTATTGCAATTCAATACTTTGGATATGTTGGTTAGTAAATACTTAATATATTTTAAAAATTTTTTTTCATTAAATTATTTTTATTAAATGTAGATGGGGACCCTGCAGAAAAATGTCCGAGTACAAACGGGAACGCTCTTCTTCCCGACGACACCGATTGTCACTTCTTCTACCAATGTAGTTGGGGAGTAGCTTATCCCATGGAATGCTCCGGCGATCTCATTTTTGATTACAAACTTCAAGTTTGCAACTACCCTGCACAAGCTGTCTGTTACAGCCATATCAATACACCGGGTGGTAGTCAAAAACCAAGTAGTAGCGAAAGTCCTGCAAGTGGTGGAGAAACTGGTGATTCTGGTGAATCATGGAACGAAGCTTGTACGAGCGATATTGTTCAATACTATTTTCCGGATCCTAAAAATTGCAAAGCTTTCTATATTTGTAACGCGGGAATCTTACATCACATTGTTTGTCCGGATGATAAAGTTTATAATCCCGCGTACAGAATTTGTGACTTTTCAAGAGGTATTACATGTTCTGAAACACCAGGTGCGGTTGATCCTGAACCTGTTGATCCTGGCAGTGGTGGTGAAGATGGAGGTGAAGACGGTGGTGAAGACGGAGGTGAAGATGGAAGTGGAAATGGAGGTGAACACTCTGGGGAATCATGGCAAAGTTCATGTACACTAGGTAAAGAGTCAAAAGATTAAAAATTTAACTGCCATTTAGATGTCGTTACAAATACATTTTTTTTGCAGGCAGCATTCAAATTTATTACCCAGACCCAGAAGATTGCCAAGGTTTTTACATGTGCGAATTTGGTACATTAAAGCACATGTCATGTCCTGTAGGAACCCTCTATAATGCGGCATTATTAATTTGTGATTATCCTGGAAATGTAAGATGTTCACAACAGCCTGAAGTTGTTAATCCAGAACCAGTTAACCCCGGAGATGGAGGAAGTGGAGATGGTGGTAGTGGAGATGGTGGTAGTGGAGATGGTGGTAGTGGAGATGGTGGTAGTGGAGATGGTGAAAATACAGGAGAAGATGGTGGAAATTCAGGAGAAGATGGTGGAAATACAGGAGGAAATGGTGTTGGAGAATCATGGTCGGAACCTTGTAGCTTAAATAACAAACAAATGTATTTTCCCGATTCAGAAAACTGTCAAGGATTCTACATTTGTGAATTCGGAACGTTGCAACACATGATGTGTCCACCAGGAACGCTGTATAATGCTCCTATATTAACATGTGATTTTCCAGGAAATGTGAGATGCTCAGAATCCCCCATAGGTATCGATCCGGAACAAGTTAATTGAAAGAAATATAATATAAATAAATTATAAATATAAGCATATATTAAAAACAATATAATAATTAATTATCATTAATTTAAAAGAGGTGTTTAGCACATAAATATCAAAAATGTTATTATTTATTATACTACGAAATTGTTAAAATTAAAACAAAAATTATTATAAAGTAAAATATCTCGATAAAAAATCAATCTATCAAAGTCACTTAATCCAACATAAAAAAAATTTAGTCATTCGATATCTCCCGGATGTTTACCTACACAATTTTTTATCTTTGTAGCAATTTACAATAATACGTTCAATGCAAAATTAAAAAAAATATAAAAAAATATTGTATGAAAATATTGTAAGAAATTTCTACCAATCAATCATTGTTAGAAATTTGAACATTTCCGAGGATTATTAGACGAGTATCCATCCGAAATCTGATATTTAAAAAAATTGCATTAAATTTTAGTGCTTGAATTAAAAGTTATATAAATTAATACCAATTGAAATGGTTTAATTGGCTCTATTAGTAACAATTAAAGTTAATAATACTTTTAATGAAATAATAATAATGAAATACAATTCTTAAAGCAAGTTGCTTTCATAACTTTATTAACATTATTCCGTTACAGTCACCATTGAAGTAATTTTCTGCAAGGCTCATGGTAATATCAAAAAAAGTTTTATACAAGAAACAGCTTTTGGAACCATTCACCACACCAGTACACTTTAATTTTTTTACCCTTTATATAAGATATTATACCATCAAAAACTTCATTTGATATTGCTGGATTATTCATTAGATAATTATTCAGCATTTTACGATCTCAAGCATTCTGATCATAAATTATGTTAAAGCTTGTCTTCTTCTTCTTTCTCTTGTCCTCATTCTACCTCCGCGTGTTAGGTCTTGGATCTATCTCTACCTATTCATCGTACTTCGGCGACACTTCCCTCATTTCAACGCTACTTCCTCTGTTACTACTTCCTACTAAATGCTTGATCACGCCTCGTTCTCATTCTTTGTGGTTTCAGCACAAATATACAATATATCTTCCCTCATCCATTCGAACTCCCAAGTTCTTCTCCCCCACTCTTGTTTCGTTGTCTTTCTCTGGTGCTCCTATTTTAGATTTTTGTAAACTTAATTCTTTTTTACCTACTAACTGCTTCTTCTATTCTGTTGCGTCATTCTTGATCTATCTTGCCATCTTTACTAATCATGACCAGACATTCGTATTTTTCTGGTAGCTATTCTTACATCTATGTTCTCTTCTTTGTTCCTTTGTGATGTGTATGATTTTGTTTTCATTCATGATTTTTATCATTTTCTTCTCTTGCAGACAGCTTTTCGATATTTAGATGTTTTTTGTATAACATTTACATAGCCAGACATTAGTACATTATCGTCTGCGAGAACAAGATCTCGGGCGCAGATTATTGTATCCATGTAGGCTACCAACATTAGTGGGCTTAAAATGTTATCCCGTTTAACTCCCGTTTTCATTCTAACTAAATTCAAACTCGATGTTTTTCCATTCAAGCTAACTGTTCCTTCACTTTTCTGTATATACTTTTGATTAGTCTTTGTAGTTTTAAACTTGTCCCGTTCATTTAATGCATTCCATATATTATGTTGTCTTGGTAGCTTATTTCTGTGTATTGTTTTCTCTATAAAGCCGGACCGCTGTGTGCCCTTCTTCAAGTTTATCCTCTCTTTCTGAACTCCTAATCATTTTTGTAAGAATTTGGAGTAAGGTTTAAGCGCCACTGGTGCCAAACCGACCACCCTGAAATATTGGTAGCCAGTTGATTCTCCTTTTTTGTGGATTGCCACGATTATGTTCTTCTTTCAATCTTAGAGTATTGTTTTAGATTTCCAATTCTGCCGGAATATTTTTTTCAGCCACCGTTCTACTGACAGTCACCTTCTTTAAGTCTTACTGCGTAGTAGTTCCTCCATGATTCCAGTATGCTTTTACTGGTCATCTGTAACTCTCCATTTATTATTTTTGGTTTATATTTCAAATTAGTGTCAGTTATCAACAATGCGTAGTCCGTACTAAGTTCTGCACCTCGTATTACCTTCACGCCTCGGATTGCGTATCTTATGTGTCTAGAGTATGTGATGTAATCTGTTATACTTTTCTGTACTCTTCCGTCTGCTTCGTATGTTAACATATGTTTGAACGACGTGTTTCTTGTTAGTACTTGGTTATTGATGCACAAATCTATCATTCTTTCGCTGTTGTTGATAAGTGTCTCTTGTCCTTCTTGTTCTCTCGTTCATATCACATATGTCTAATACATGTTTACACAATTCTTTGTAGGTAATCATAAAAAAGATCTTAATAAATATATTTGTTTTATATCAACATTTTCTCTAATTTGAGAAAGAATATTAAATTTCTCGAGTTTATGAGCTTGTCTTTCCCGGCCTCGCTTGTTACAAACTCTACTTCCCCCCTTTCGCTTTCTCACGGAGAGGTCTACTCCTTGTATTTCTCCATCTCGTCTTACTTCTCGTACTTCTTTTGCTGTCAAAGTTTTAATGTTCCATTTTCTTATCAGTTGTCACCGGTCATCTTCTGTTCAACAACTCTTCTTCTAGACCGTCGTTGTGGGTGATTGACTCAATGACAGTGGTTGACTGGAGTTGAGCCTTTTCATTGGTTGCAATTTTATGGTATAACGTGACCCAAATAGCTTTTTTCATGCCCCCAATAGAGGTGTAGTGTTTATCAACATGCTTGTTAATTTACCTCTGTTGTCCAAATTTTTAGTCCTCGCTACATTTCGCTGCCAAGTTCCAATTTTTTTCTGAACAGCAACATCTGAAATGTCCTCCAAGTAGTAAATACCAGGCAAAAGTGTTTACCTATGCATTTTAACATCCAAATAAGTTTCTGGTTCGAAAGCACGATATCGTATTGAATAAAATTGTAATAATATGACATATATGATACATCCACGAAAATGTATTTTTGTTTATACAACCGTTTGAAGTATTCATGTTCAAATAAACTATGAGATATTTTAGGTGTAGATGATACATGAATATATTCATTGTTATCAAGAATGACTAGATTCTCTTTAAGTTTCTCTTGCTGTGACCAAATTACACCATCAAAACTGGTGACCCTGGCGTGGCCCAATAAGTAGACGAGACTGAAGAGAACAAGAGTTAGGAAGAAAAAAACTAGAAATCGTGAAGACATTTTCAACACTCAGTGTCACAATCCAAGTGTATTAATTGAACATAAATTGGCAGTCGCCGCAAACTGTAATTTGGTAAAGATTTCGCAATTGTGGTATAGAAATTTACTGTTATGAATGCTAAATTTGGGCATTATGATATTATCATCGAAGATGCTGACACAGGCAAACACTCTTTGCTCAAAATTAAAAATTCCTGGAGGAGGTTGTTCCAGTATTGTATCTACTTCCTTTACCTACTTGTCTCAAAATTCTATGTTATTCAGGTTACCTTCGTGCAGTTACTCTTGTTTTAGACTACCTTATACTGGTTGATCCACATCATACTGCTCTTCTGATCCTTACAAGCAGAAAACTTGTTCTTTTATCTATTATCAGGTGGACTATTTGGTTATTTGTAGTTCCATCTGGTGATATAGGAATAATGTTAAACTAAGTATCATATTCCAGATTGTAGTCCAACAGTTATTAAGAATTCAGCGTGTTTTTACGTAGAATCTTAAGCTGATTCTGAAACTGTCTTCAGTTTTTCTCCATCACGTCCAGTTTTCGAGATATCCAAAAAATATGGAAAATCGTAAATTAAAATACCTAGTAACGGTTATGTTCAGTGTATTTTTGATTTTGCGGAGTGTGTTTCTGTAGCTATATGGACATGAAAGTAGAGATCCAAACGAACATTTTGAGGTATTAATGGTATTAATCGGATCCTCCGTTATTTTGATACAGCCTAAAACAACTCAACAAAATCAGACTTTTTTGGCATTTTTCCCATTTTTTTACACATAATCGCACCGTGACAAAAAGAGTTATATATGAACAAAAAAGTTAGCTTTGCTATCCTGTAGAACATTTAATTCTCTAAATATCGAAGCATTGGACACCGTGGTCGACCGTATTTTACCGGAAATATCGTTAATTTACGAGAATTGTGCAAAATTTCATTTTTTGCCATTTTCACTGCATTGTTGAAACATTATTACGAACAATTTTTTTTTAATAAAGAGGTGTTTTAACTCTTCCAGGCACTAAGTATAAACATTAAATTAAATTCTACTGTCCTTAGCTATATACACCGTTTCTCCAATTGTTACATTTAAATGACTCAAAATTTAGTTCCTTCCAAAAGAAAAAAATATTTGTTTTTGTATATGTTGCGAAAGTATGACTACATCAATAGGATTTCCCCTTGCAAGTCGAGCAACGCTGGAATGTTGCGGAATATTACAAATCTTTACTACAATAATCATTTTTTTTACATTTAGCTTCAATTAGTATCCCTCATAGTAAGTCCAATAAAATATTGCGGTCGAATTTTTATACTATTACATTTTCTTTCGGTATGTATTCGAAGGATTTAAAAAACAAAGTAACATTATTGGTATGCGGCTTAACGTCATACAAAAGTTCTCAAACGTTAAAATATTTGTATTTTTAGATTTAGTAGGAATTTCAACGTTTTTTTTTATTGCAAAGTTCGTATAAGGATAAATTCTTAAACTAGTACTAATTAGATGTTGAACTGCTAACAAGTAAAGTACAGTGTATTTCTTTTTCATTTATATAAACAAACTTTTTTTACTAAAACGACAGTATAAAATAAAGTGACGCAACATGAACACCAATAATTGTATTTACTTTATACTTTTGTTGTGCTTGTCGGGTATTAACAACATTACTGCACAATAATTCATTACTTATAAAACATAATTTTAATTTTCAGTTCATTCCAAAACCAAAGACAAATTTTTAGATGTTCAAGAAAAACTTAACAACAATAATTCCTATATTAAACATGATAAACGAATAAGAAACGGACAAAACATCGATATTACTGCTGCAAATTACTATGTTTATGTTATCTGCCATCAATCTCATTGTGGAGGTACTTTAGTGAAACAAAATAAAGTTGTAACTGCAGGTCATTGTGTGGATAGCTGTACATCAAGTCAATTTCAAATCGCCGTTGGTTTAAACGATCTTTCTCAATTAAGCCAAGCGAAAAAATATAGAGCTAATTCCATTCGACTACATCCGAGGTACAACAAACAACATCCATTTCCATATGATGTTGCTGTAATTACACTTTCACAAAATGTTGCATTGAACGATAAAGTTGGAACAATTAATTACGTTAGGGAAATTCCACCTTTACTTCGTACTTTAACCGTAGTCGGCTATGGATTTATTAATACAAAGGGCCAACAACCAAGGAAGTTGCAAAGAGGTCAAGTAAGAATTGTAAAAAAAGATAGGACACAACTTTTCACACAAGCATTAATAGGCTCTAGTGTTCTACCCGTAAGTTGAAAATTTCTGAAACTTTAATTTTATTTTTTAATAAACTGTTTAATTTTTTTAGGGTGATTCAGGTGGTCCAGCGATTTACAACAATCAATTAGCGGGGATTATATCAGGGACACGGTCATTAAATAACATCATTTTTCAGAACCTATTTGTTGCTGTGGGTCACCCAGATATTTATGATTTTATTAGAGACAATATGTAATCCTGAAATAGTTTCACATTAATAAACTTTGAAAAATAAAAAAACTTTACAGATTATTTTTGGTTAAAAGGGAAGATTATATCGAAATATGTTGTATTTCTCTATTTCTAATCCTCTGATAAACATGATTGCCACATGGAAAATGTGTATCTTACAATCATACAGAGAGAAGTGCACGGTCTTGTACATAAAATTAAGTTGTGATCACAGTAATACCATATAGTGTAGTATATAAGTTAGGCAACATAATATACTGACAATACGTTGCTAACTTGAAAGCTCGTGTTTTACTAAGCCGATGCCTACGACATTCCAGGCCGTAATGTGATGGGTTCGAGGTACAGGCTACTGTAACAAAGATAATATAGCAGTATAGATGTTTTAAAAAGACATTCAGTATTAGACGCACCTTACTTATACTTAAGTAAAAAAAGTAGTTTTGATATAATTATTTGCTCATATACTTACCGGTGGTATTAATAAGTACGAACGGAAACGAATAAATATTATCAAGATGAGTCTGTTAATGTAATACATGTTCAATCTACTTCATCTCAAGTGAATAATAACACTGAAATAGAAGTGCTCAGATAATGACAATTCAAAAACTTTTGAATAGCAATAAGAACTACAGTTTACTACAGTGATAAAAATTTATTCTACAACCAAGTAGAATCGCGTTAGTCCAAGACAAAATTAGTTTTCTATATCTATAAGCAAATTATAACTTTGAAAGAAAAATATTATAGTCTTGAGATTTGAAGACTATGTTAGTCTTGTTTTAATACTCCAGTAGCAATCTTAACTCAAGAATAATGCTATTTCGTACATTAAGTATATAGGTTCTTTCACGAATATGTTTATGCTCTTAAAACAAAACTTTTTAACATTTAAATGAAGATATTGTATATTTATTATAACATATTTAATTCTTGTATTAAGTACACATGTAACCGTTAAAGGTAATTTATTCTAAAACTTCTACACCTTTCTGTGACTTAGAGAGTGCATAATTTCGGTTTTAGCTTATGATTGTTACGGATTCTGAAGCTGTGTATATCTCTATAGGCAGTATATTATCTACATTGTTGTGTAAGTACAGCAGACACTCTAATATAAATGACGAGGGAAATATTATTATTTTCTGATCTATAAAGAATTCACGTCACTCGTCTCGATACTTCAGACCACATAATATGACACAATTGGCTCGTCGCTGCAACCGAAAAACCCTAAACCAACCCGAGCAGTTTACCCAGGCCAACAGAGAACATGATAATAGCGATTGACACAGTGCAAAGTAAGGAGTTCTCAAAATGTTGCTGCTCAGCTTTCCGCAAAGTATGTTTACATACTGCTCCTATTTCAATGTGGGGTGCAAGCGAACACCCAAAAAATCTATGAATTGCTCACCCATCAGATCTTGCTGAACGCCTCTTAGTGTAAAAACAGCTTCAGCTGTTTTGTTGGAATTCAGATTTAGACCGTTGCACGCAAACCACTCCTAAGCCTCAGAGCGCGACGCCCGATTTACTGCAACAGCATCAATGAGGATTTTATGTCTGCTCATTAAAGTAGTGTCGTCAGCGTAGAATATGATTGAAGACTTAGATATTGAAGCAGGCAAGTTATTTATGTAAATGAGGAAAATCAGTGGCCCCAACACTGACCCTTGTAGAACTCCAATAGAATTGCACTCTGATGTAGAATAGCTATCATTACAACAGACTATTTGTCTTCTGCCACCAAGGTACGATTGAATCATCTTAATACTACCGTCAACAATCAAAGGCCTTGCTGAGGTCGCAGAACGTAGTTGTCATATACTCACCTCTCTCATAACAGTCAAAGAAATCAACAATTCTATTCTTTATGATTTATTCAAAAATTTTTGAGAATACAGGTGGGAGTGAGATTGGTCGATAATTTTCTATTACAAGAGGATCGTCTTTCTTAAAGACAAGAGTTACCAATGCCAACTTTAACACATTTGGAGAACATTCAGCTTTAATATTACAGTATTTAATCCGTATAAATCCCTAGAGGAAGTATTTTTTAAAGAACAGATTATATCACGAACTTCAATTAAACCGACAGGCTCCAGGCAGAATTTCTCAGGTGGTACAGTGATATTCGATAGCAGCTGATTAAAGTTAGTTGTCAAGTTACCCCGCTGAATTTTATTAACAAAACCTAGGGGAACATTTATAAAGTAATCATTTACTTTATTTGGGTCAACCATTGCTTTAGTATTACTTTTCTTGCTTATTCGATCATTGTTAACTATTTTCCTTGTCTCTTTCCTTCTAGTTGTCTATTTTCCTTCTAGTTTTCTTGTCTCTATAATTTTTTGTTATAAAGTTAAGTTCTCGCTTTAGTTTCTCACAACCTATGGCATTGTGAATATCTCTTAAGAAATGCAGTCGATTCCTTATGCAGTTGAGATCTGCAAAAAAACAGCTTGTGCGTTTCTTATTAATTTGCACAATTATTTTACCCAGAAATGCGTTCATAGATACGTTCACGAAATTTATCAGTTTGATTGATTGGCAGTCAAATCATCATGCGATATGAAATCCCAATTTATATCATATACAGAGTTATAAAACAACATCTTTCCATGACTCGTAATTAGCCTGCATCTGTAGATAGCATCTAAAGTGTTTTTTATCTTTCTTAGGTCATCTGAATTCATTTTAGTGTTGATAGACATATTTTCTTTTTTATTGTTATTTCTCGAAAAACAGACTATTGCGATATTTGAATAAAAATGAAATTAATATGAAAGCTGATAAGATATGTCAACTTATTTGGATCCACGATACAAAATGAACTTTTAAGTTATTAATAATTGGCGATATTTCCACAAGGATCCTTCAAGAAATGAATTTTATAGCGAATTTTGAAAATTACCATTGAAAATTGCAACATCGAAAATTTTATCATAACTTCAAACATTTTTTTCTCCAAAACTAAAAGTTATTTTTCAAAACGGGTTGGTTCATTGGCAAGAGGACACTTCTATTAACACTTTGGGAAATTTTCATACTCATATTCCAGGAACTGCATTTTATACAAATTTTTAAATCTTAATCGGCGAAAATTGAAAAATTCGAAAAAAATGTCGATTATTTCAAACATTTATTTCTCAAGAACTGAAAGTGATTTTTCAAAACGGCTTCTTGCATTAAAAAGAGGATACTTTAATTAATAATTGGTGATATTTCCACAAAGATCCTTCAAGAAATGACTTTTATAGTGAATTTTGAAAATTATCGATGATAATTGCAACATCGAAAATTTTATCAAAAAATCAAATATTGTTTTCTCAAAAACTAAAATTTATTTTTCAAAACGGGTTGGTTCATTGGAAAGAGGACACTTTTATTAACACTTTGGGAAATGTTCATACTCATATTCCAAGAACTGGATTTTATACGAATTTTTAAAACTTAATCGGCGAAAATTGCAACATTCGAAGAAATTGTTGATTATTTCAAAAACTTATTTCTCAAGAACTAAAAGTGATTTTGCAAACCGGCTTTTTGCATTAAAAAGAGGATACTTTAATTAATAATTCGTGATATTTCCACAAGGATCCTTAAGAAATGATTTTTATAGTGAATTTTGAAAGTTATCAATGAAAATTGCAACATCGACAATTTTATCAAAACTTCAAATATTGTTTTCTCAAAAACTAAAAGTTATTTTTCAAAACGTGTT
>NW_019280649.1:195184-227622 GCF_000648695.1 Onthophagus taurus | reverse complement strand
AGACAAGTCCATTGGTTTCTTGTTCATATTCTTCGCATTCTTTTATTGAACACATAAGTATTGCCATGAAAAATCATGTTTGGTTTATAATCAATTTTTTGTTTTCTCTGAACAGTAATTTCAGACTTCATGTGAACTTTGAACAATGTAATTCCTGTTTTCTTGCTGAAGTCTAGTTTATAACTATTGCAATTTCAGACTTTTTCTTGCAAATTAACCTGCTGACCAGACTATTCCCTTAAGTTTGGTTTTTCACCAGTATAATTCTTAAATTTTGCTGAAGTATGGATTATGATTATTCCAGTCTTTTTTAAGTTTATTTCTATTTCTTCGATTACATATATATTTTTTTAATAAAAGTTCTGATTGCACTGATGATGGAAGTTAGAATCTGTCTTCTCCTTCCTTCATTACTATCACTTTCCTGAGACAGTTCATCACGATTTCGCTTGTCCCTCTTTGGAACTTAAATTCTTTATGAACCTTAGCGTTTTGATTGCACTGATGATGGAAGTTAGAATCTGTCTTCATCACTATCACTTTTCTGAGACAGTTCATCTCGATTTCACTTGTCCCTCTTTGGAACTTAAATGCTTTATGAACCTTAGCGTTCTGATTGCACTAGTGATGGAAGGTGAAATCTCTCTTCTCCTTCCTTCATCACCATCACTTTCCTGAGACAGTTCATCACGACTTCACTCGTCCCTTTTTGTATTAAGATATGGACCACACTTCTTTCTTCAAATGCATGCTCCATTTCTGCTTTCATTTCTCTTCTATCCTCCTTGAAACGGATGCACATAAAAATCCATCCAACTCAATCACATTTCAAGTTGAAATTGTTAATTATCAAGCCAACACCCAGGGTTATCTGCTACTTTGATGTTAATGAGTTGATAAAACTTATTCAAAATTTTTAAAATATACTTAATCGATAATTAATTTTTTAAACTACTCCATCTTTGGAGTATTTCCCAAACTTAGTTTTCTATAAAATCTAAGAAGTCCTAAATCGGAAATCAATATGAAGAGGTTTATAGACGTCACGGATTGCGTGTTTTCGTGCTGGGGATGTCGCAAATCCCCAGATAAAACATGCGCATTGATTTCCGCGTATCTTAAAAATGAATTAGAATAACAATGAATTAAAATATAACATATATTAAAAAAAAATTGTGGAATTTGAGGATAAATATAGATATATCTTTTAAGATAAAATATGAATTCTGTCAAAAACAGGTTGGATTATAACTGAATTATTTCTCGTTACATTATAAATTTAAATATAACTTGTTAGATGTTAACTGAAGTGGTGTTACCGAGATCTGAGTTATTTTCTATTAAATTTGCTTTTCCATCCGAAAACACGTTTAAAACTGACAAGAATCTGGGGCACACGTTGTGAATTTAATAACTTTATGAAAATGACTACGACAACATCGTGGACTTTAATTATCCCGTCTTAATAAACCTGTTGTTTTCCAACTCTCCTTGGACTATATCCGAGATCGATAATGTTTACCGCAACTGCTGTCGTAAGCGGATTATAACCGTTCATAACAATTCCTTCGTTACAAGAGGGTTCGTTAAATCTGCAACGGACGTGCACAAAAAGTGTGTCGCTTCTTGAAAGCTCGCTTTTAAATTTATGAAAGATTTACCCTGTTTTATGTGCTAGTGGTGCACTCGACTATAGGGGGTAGTTCGCTACAAAAGTGCAGTTACCCTGACGCGAACTGAATAATGAAAAGACTACGTGTACTGTTTACAGTACATCTTTTAGAAAATTTTATTTATTTTTACTTTAATTGGGTCGAAAGCTGCACTATTTTTAATTCAATTGCTTCGCGAAGGGGAAAGAAATCGATAAGGATTGGGTAGTTTGTAGCAAAAGTGCACTGCCCTGACTTGAACTGAATAAATCAGAAAGACATCTTTTAATACAATTTTATTACTCATTCTAGTAAAACAACGGAATAAACTATAAAAGAAGAAATAAAGGTGATTAAAGAGGATGATGTATGTGTTTTGCCAAATTTATTAAAAAGTAATTTTTTTAATTAAAACTTTCTTTTAAACAATCTGACTTATTGGATACAAAATCTTTATTCTAAATCGAAAATTAAATTAAAATTATTATTAATGAAACGTATCTGCAAGTGATTATAAACTAAATACCACTATTACCAACGTAGCGAATTTACAATCAAAAATATTTCAAATTTGACATATTTAAATAAAATACTTTATAATTCAAAAGTAAAAAACAATAGGTGAAAATGGTATTAATAAAAATTGTTTATAAAAATGTATAAAAATGGAATCTATAAACGATTTTTTTCCAACTATTTCGTATTCTTAGTTATATGGTATATAAAATCAACAAATTTAAAAAATTGACGTTTTTACAAAATCTTTATTCTAAATCGAATATTAAAAATGGTAGGAAAAAATGTTTCGGATAAGAATTGTTTATAATTAATCAATGAAACGTTATCCACAAGTGATTATAACCTAAATATCATTATTACCAACGTAGCGGATTTAAAATCAAAAATGTTCCAAATTCGATATATTTAAGCAAATTATTTTATATCTCCAAAGTTAAAATCTGTAGGTGAGAATGATGTTAATAAAAATTGTTTATAATAATGCATAAAAACGTTATCCATAAACGATTTCTTTGTAACTATTTCGTGTTTTTAGTTATAACCAATAAAATGGCAAAACCTCAAAATTAACGCTTTTGGACAAAATTTGCATTGTATCTGGAAAATTATAAATGGTAGGAAAAAATGTGTCGGATAAAAATTGTTTATAATTAATCAATGAAACGTTATCCGCAAGTGATTATAACCTAAATATCATTATTACCAACGTAGCGGATTTAAAATCAAAAATATTCAAAATTTGTTATATTTAAACAAAATATTTTATATCTCCAAAGTTAAAATCTGTAGGTGAGAATGATGTTAATAGAAATTGTTCATAATAATGTATAAAAACATTATCCATAAACGATTTATTTCTAACTATTCCGTATTGTTAGTAATAACGCATAAAATCGCCAAACCTCAAAATTGACGTTTTTAGACAAACTTTGTATTGTATGAGGAAAATTAAAAGTGCTGGGGGAAAATGATTCGGATAAGAATTGTTTATAATTAATCAACGAAACGTTATCCACAAGTGATTATAACTTAAATATCATTATTACCAACGTAGCGGATTTAAAATCAAAAATATTCAAAATTCGATATATTTAAACAAAATCTTTTATATCTCCAAAGTTAAAATCTGTAGGTGAGAATGATATTGATAAAAATTGTTCATAATAATACATAAAAACATTATCCATAAACGATTTCTTTTCAACTATTTCATATTTTTAGTTCTAAACCATAAAATCGCAAAACCTCAAAATTGACGTTTTTGGACAAACTTTGCATTGTATGAGGAAAATTAAAAATGCTGGGGGAAAATGATTCGGATAAGAATTGTTTATAATTAATCAATGAAACGTTATCCGCAAGTGATTATAACCTAAATATCATTATTACCAACGTAGCGGATTTAAAATCAAAAATATTCAAAATTTGTTATATTTAAACAAAATATATTTTACCTTCACAGTTGAAATCTGTAGGTGAGAATGATGTTGATAAAAATTGTTTATAATAATGCATAAAAACGTTATCCATAAACGATTTCTTTGTAACTATTTCGTGTTTTTAGTTATAACCAATAAAATGGCAAAACCTCAAAATTGACGCTTTTGGAAAAAATTTGCATTGTATCTGAAAAATTATAAATGCTAGGAAAAAATGTTTCGGATAAGAATTGTTTATAATTAATCAATGAAACGTTATCCACAAGTGATTATAACCTAAATATCATTACTACCAACGTAGCGGATTTAAAATCAAAAATATTCCAAATTCGATATATTTAAACAAATTATTTAATATCTTTACAGTTAAAATCTGTAGGTGAGAATGATGTTGATAAAAATTGTTCATAATAATGCATAAAAACATTATCCATAAACGATTTCTTTCTAACTATTTTGTATTGTTAGTTATAACGCATAAAATCGCCAAACTTCAAAATTGACGTTTTTGGGCAAACTTTGCATTGTATGAGGAAAATTAAAAACGCTGGGAGAAAATGTTTCGGATAAAAATTGTTTATAATTAATCAATGGAACGTTATTCGCAAGTGATTATAACTTAAATATCGTTATTACCAACGTAGCGGATTTAAAATCAAAAATATTCAAAATTCGGTATATTTAAACAAAATGTTTTATATCTCCAAAGTTAAAATGTGTAGGTGAGAATGATGTTGATAAAAATTGTTCATAATAATGCATAAACGATTTCTTTTTAACTATTTCATCTATAAATCAAAAAGAAATCTTTTAATACACTTTAATTACTCATTCTAGTAAAACAACGGAATAAACTATAAAAGAAGAAATAAAGGTGATTAATTTATTTTCTTGGACTTTTTTTTGAGGAATTTTCTTGATTGTATTCATTTATTAAAGAGGATAAATACAAATAGGATCATGTATGTGTTTTGCCAAAGGCATCGGTTTCCGTTCCATATCAATTGGACTAGGATACGCACGAACCCCAAAGTTATGAATGAAATCGGGCGAACCCGCCCCAAAGAGAGAGACGTTTTTAGCTGTAACCAGGCCAGAACGTGGCCGGTTTAATAACATCTCTGCGCACGTAGGGCACGCGGATCAATACAGGCTAAGATTAGACTCCAATGGGGACGATTCTGTCGAAATCTATGTCCAATGGTGTCCGGTGCCGCATTTTGGAGATTTCCACCCCCACGTCGTTGCCGTTTCATTGATAATGTGTAGGCAGCAAGATCCGGGGGATGGCTGGCTCTATATATACACCTCCAACTTGTTGGAGCAACACTTCAGAAGAGTTCTTGTGCCGGACGGTTGTGCCAGTAAATAAAAACAAATAAGAATAAAAATGGTAAGTTAATGGGTCCGATTAGATTTAAAAGTGACTTATTTTGGGTTAAATTGGTTCCAGATTGCGCTGCAAGCTCTCTTGCTGTGCCAAGTTATAATTGCGTTGAGTTCACCGACCGCTTGGGCTGTCCCCATTTACGGAACGAAGAAGTACACGCGAAGTTCTGCTGGAAAATCGCACGATTTTGAACTCTGGTCACCAAATTTCCATCAATACAGACAATCCGTGCAAAGACACCATCCATTCTACGAGTACGAATCCAACCCATATGTACCTTCATATTACGATTATTATTATCGTCCAAGAGACCTTTCTCTAATGTATTACCCCAAAACTTCAAAATATGAGGTTTACCAAGCCGTCGTGCCCTATTATTACAACACCAACTCTCACGGGATGTATCCAAATTATTTATACGATTACTCCCAAACATCCGATCCCATCTTAAACGCTGAAGATCAAGATGACACTTATTACGACAACAATGAAAGTAGCGATAACATGGACGCGGTAAACACGGCGTTTTTAAACAACCTCATTATGACCCAAATTTATAATGACGCCATGGATCAAAAAACTTCTTATCATAAGCCGCAAAATAATTATTATCACGATGATCACGACGTATATGGAACTTGGGAAGAATTCCCTGTTAGCACTCCCGGTTATTTTCCAGCGGACGAAATCGAAAGAGAAATGAAAGGATTAGGTAACTACGCGGAACCTACTCAAGCAGTTAATAAAGAAGACCGCTTGAATTTCTTTAACAAAGGGAGCCATCCAAGTAAAAAGATGGAAACTAAAAGAGTCGTAGCGACTACTTCGAAACCGATTCTTAATAATAAAAAATGGTCCGGGCAAAAAGAAGAGGTTCTTCATCAACCAGCTATTCATAGAAAATTTGAATATCCCACATCCAATCTTAATAATAATAATAATAATAAGCAATCAGTTTATGATATAATCAAACATATGTTGACTATGGAAAAGGAATTAGATTCGGTAATAAAATCAACAAAGAAATAAAAATTTTAATTAATAATTTCTTTTTTAAACAGCATAACGCTGATTCATCATCTCCAGGAAGAAAAACAGTCACACCTAGTGAAGATTCATTAACTCGCCAATTAACGCTTCTTAAGGACAACTAAGTTCAAAAAGAAACCTACAATTATTAATTTAAGACTGAGACTAGTATTAATTATTCTTAATGAATTAACATTAACATATAAAATGTACTATACAAAAATTCGTTTTTTAAAAATCTCTTCTAGATAACTTATTTTTAATTATTTTTAATTAACACTTTAATTATTTTATTTATTTCGGTAGTTTACAAAATATTGTAAAGTCGGTGTCGAACAATAATCGTGTATAATAGGTATAATGAGGGTATAAAAAAACACACAGAAAGCTTTGTACGTCGCGTGTACATACATATATATTCTATGAAACAAAACAAAAAAAAAATGCTGCTGACGTTCAAACATTTCATATAAATCTCTTAAATCTCATAAAAAAGCGAGCGTTTTTGATTTTCGATCCGTCTTGGTTCGTACAATGTTTAAAATTGCAGACTCACTCTGTGATATTGAGAACATGGACTGCACACTTAAAAATAAGTTTCAAAAAGATGAAGCAAAAAAAAAATGTAACTTAAATAATTTTAATCGGAGCTACTAAACTATTTGCAGCAAAAAAAAACCGAACTGATAGCGTATAAAAATGTAATCGCGATGTTTTTTCTTCCCCCTAATCATTCTTTTCCATTTTTGTTAACGTAGCATTAATTTTATATCCTTTGTACATATCTGAGCTGTAACTACGAAGTGTATATAAACTATTTTTTGATATAATGTGCATTAGATTACGCCGTAATGTTAAATTGTATCTTAGAAAAAGAATCTCTTGGGAGAAACGAATTCTCAAATTAAAAAGAAATGAATTACTATGTTATAATATGTGTGCATGGTTATGTAGATAGAATAAAGCAATTACTACTTGTGTTACTTCATTTATCTCTCTCTCATTTTATTACTGAACTAAAATTGATCAAATGAAATTTAGGTATCGAAATTTTCAGATTAAAAGTGTTAACCAAAACCGTTATGAACTTAATTTTGTGTTAATTTGTTTATTATCTTATTAGAAGTAAACCATTAGAATTTATTAAAAAGAAATTTTTCTAATTAAAACTTTCTTTTAAACAATCTTTATTCTAAAACTAAAATTAAATGTGATATGGGATAAAAATTGTTTATAATTAATCAATGAAACGATTAAAACCTAAATATCATTATTACCAACCTAGCGGATTTAAAATCAAAAATATTTCAAATTTGACATATTTAAACAAAATACTTTATAACTCAAAAGTAAAAAACAATAGGGGAAAATGGTATTAATAAAAATTGTTTATAAGAATGCATAAAAATGGGATCTATAAACGATTTTTTTCTAACTATTTCGTATTCTTAGTTATATGGTATATAAAATCAAGAAACTTAAAAAATTGACGTTTTTAGAAAGTCTTTATTCTAAATCGAATATTAAAAATGGTAAAAAAAAATGTTTCGGATAAAAATTGTTTATAATTAATCAATGAAACGTTATCCGCAAGTGATTATAACCTAAATATCATTATTACCAACCTAGCGGATTTAAAATCAAAAATATTTCAAATTTGACATATTCAAACAAAATAACTCAAAAGTAAAAAGCAATAAATGAAAATGGTATTAATAAAAATTGTTTATAAAAATGCATAAAAATGGAATCTATAAACGATTTTTTTCCAACTATTTCGTATTCTTAGTTATATGGTATATAAAATCAAGAAATTTAAAAAATTGACGTTTTTACAAAATCTTTATTCTAAATCGAATATTAAAAATGGTAGGAAAAAATGTTTCGGATAAGAATTGTTTATAATTAATCAATGAAACGTTATCCGCAAGTGATTATAACGTAAATATCATTATTACCAACGTAGCGGATTTAAAATCAAAAATATTTCAAATTTGACATATTTAAACAAAATACTTTATAACTCAAAAGTAAAAAACAATAGGGGAAAATGGTATTAATAAAAATTGTTTATAAAAATGCATAAAAATGGAATCTATAAACGATTTTTTCCAACTATTTCGTATTCTTAGTTATACGGTATATAAAATCAACGAATTTATAAAATTGACGTTTTTACAAAATCTTTATTCTAAATCGATTATTAAAAATGGTAGGAAAAAATGTTTCGGATAAGAATTGTTTATAATTAATCAATGAAACGTTATCCGCAAGTGATTATAACCTAAATATCATTATTACCAACCTAGCGGATTTAAAATCAAAAATATTTCAAATTTGACATATACAAAGTACTTTATAACTCAAAAGTAAAAAACAATAAATGAAAATCTTATTAATAAAAATTGTTTATAAAAATGCATAAAAATGGAATCTACAAATGATTTTTTTCCGACTATTTCGTATTCTTAGTTGTACGGTATATAAAATCAACAAATTTAAAAAATTGACGTTTTTACAAAATCTTTATTCTAAATCGAATATTAAAAATGGTAGGAAAAAATGTTTCGAATAAGAATTGTTTATAATTAATCAATGAAATGTTATCCGCAAGTGATTATAACCTGAATATCATTATTACCAACCTAGCGGATTTAAAATCAAAAATATTCAAAATTCGATATATTTAAACAAATTATTTTATATTTTCAAAATTAAAATCTGTAGGTAAGAATGATGTTAATAAAAATTGTTCATAATAATGCATAAAAACTTTATCCATAAACGATTTCTTTTTAACTATTTCGTGTTTTCAGTTATAACCAATAAAATGGCAAAACCTCAAAATTAACGCTTTTGGACAAAATTTGCATTGTATCTGGCAAATTATAAATGCTGGGGGAAAATGTTTCGGATAAAAATTGTTTTTAATTAATCAATGAAACGTTATCTGTAAGTAAATATAATCTAAATATCATTATTACCAACCTAGCGGATTTAAAATCAAAAATGTTCCAAATTCGAAATGTTTAAACAAATTATTTTATATCTTTACAGTTAAAACCTGATGTTAAGAAAAATTGTTCATAATAATGCATAAAAACATTATCCACAAACGATTTCTTTGCAACTATTTCGTATTTTTAGTTATAAGGCATAAAATAGCTAAACCTCAAAATTGACGTTCTTGGATAAAATTTTCATTGTATCTGGAAAATTATAAATGTTAGGGGAAAATGTTTCGAATAAGAATTGTTTATAATTAGTCAATGAAACGTTATCTGCAAGTGATTATAACCTAAATATCATTATTACCAACCTAGCGGATTTAAAATCAAAAATATTCCAAATTTGATATATTTAAACAAATTATTTTATATCTTTACAATTAAAACCTATAGGTGAGAATGATGTTAATAAAAATTGTTCATAATAATGCATAAAAACATTATCCATAAACGATTTCGTCCTAATTATTACGTATTTTGAATGATAACATAAAATGGCAAAACCTCAAAATTGACGCTTTTGGACAAAATTTGCATTGTACGTGGAAAATTATAAATGCTAGGGGAAAATATTTCAGAGAAGAATTGTTTATTATTAATCAATGAAGCGTTATCCGCAAGTGAATATAACCTAAATATCATAATTAAAAACCTAGCGGATTTAAAATGAAAAATGTTCCAAATTCGATATAATTAAACAAAATATTTTATATCTTCAAAGTTAAAATCTGTAGGTGAGAATGATGTTGATAAAAATTGTTCATAACAATGCATAAAAACATTATCCATACACGATTTCTTTCTAACTATTTCGTATTGTTAGTTATAACGCATAAAATCGCCAAACCTCAAAATTGACGTTTTTGGACAAACTTTGCATTGTATGAGGAAAATTAAAAGTGCTGGGGGAAAATGTTTCGGATAAAAATTGTTTATAATTAATCAATGGAACGTTATCTGCAAGTAAATATAACCTAAATATCATAATTACCAACGTAGCGGATTTAAAATCAAAAATATTCCAAATTCGATATATTTAAACAAATTATTTTATATCTTCACAGTCTGTATTGTATCTAGAAAATCATAAATGCGAAGGGAAAATATTTCAGATAAGAATTGTTTATAATTGATCAATGAAACGTTATCTGAAAGCAAATATAACCTAAATATCATTATTATCAACGTAGGGGATTTAAAATCAAAACAATTCCAGATATACTATGTTTAAACAAAATTATGAAACGATTTACTTCACAAATTTCTTTATTACAAATACACATTTTACAACAAGTTCTTTAAGTTAATACATTAGAGTCTTCATCAGTAAATTTTTCATTTTTAAGTTATCGACAATAATCGTTTATAATATAGGTTTTTATTTTTCATCTTTTTGCGTTCGCCTCGTTTTCTTCTCATCTTTAAACGAAGCGACGGAATAAATACATTAAGTCTCTTGTCTGATTTGAATGAAGATTGTCGAATTAAGTATACGTATTGGGGGGAAAATATAATGTAAGTAAAGAGTTTTTTAATTGGTGGACAAATTTTGAATCTGTCCAGTGATTGGTTGTGAGAAAGTATATTATAGTTTTCTTTAAGTACATTTTCTCCATATAATTATACATATCGCTCCGTTTTTCGCACATTAAATTTTACATAGAGTTTTAGGTTATTAACTATATGTATATAATATATATGAACAGTGACAACATAGAAAAATATGATCGTTATATACTATATGTTACAAAACTTATTTTTTTGCCTTAATTAACGTGTTTTTTGTCAAGGCACCATTACAAAATACAAAATTTATGTTTTTTCTCTTAACTTTTCCTCATTTTGGAGAAATTTTCATCTAATTTGTTACAATATACGTATGAATAATATCAAGTCCGCTAAGAAATCTAAAATATAATAAGAATTTTTATTTATTTTTTTTTTGGCCACGTGGGTACTTCATTACAAATCTAAATCTATGGGCTAAAGCCGAAACATTGAAACATTTACTTTCTTGTTTTGTTTTGTTTTGTCTGTTTCCATTTTTTTTTATTTAATATTTTTAAGTCCAGTTTTGTTTTTTAAATTAATAAGTTTTTTCGAAACAAATACCAATTCCAGAGTTATTATTGTTTAATTTAATTAATTTAAATCAAACATTTGAAAGAAAAAGCAAGTAAAAAAATATAGATAGCATAAAGCAACAATTCTAATCACAACTAGTTCAAATCACATGGGTTAAACACATAGGTACATTGACTAAATATACATCTTCAACCCGTTTACATTATATAATTGAATTTTAAATACGGGGAAACATTGAAGAAAGTCGGGTTACGTCGCTCCTGTAACCGTTACAATTTTCCACATAGAGCAACCAAAAGAAATAAAATTAAATATCGATCTGAGTATCACAGAAACAACGACTCTCTACTTCTAATATGGCTCGTATAAAAAGTTGTTTTATAGATAGAATATATTTATAATATATATAATTTCATTTACTCTTACACCGGTTTTTAAAAATCGACGAAACATTTGTACAAGTGCGAATTACTCAACTAGTGCTAAGACATGCCAGATGATGGGTCATCATTATCAGCCCCAAATTCCCCCAACTTTCTCTGTCTACCCCTCTCAACACTCCCCTCCCCATCATCATCATCTAAATCATCAATAATATTGTCAACGTGATTCACAAATAAGGGCTCAGTATTGACCACTCTACTACTGTATCTTTGCTCCTCAGAATCACCTGTTACAACAGGTTGCGTTTTCCGGTCCGTTTCATCAATACTTTTATTCGAAATCACTTTACTTCTATGATTATCATCTTCTACATCATCAAGTTTTTTATCCGCGTTCAATTTCATCTTTGCTATTCTATTTTGGACGATTTGTAGATGACGAAGAACATAATCTTCCTCTGGGGCCAATTCGTGCGCTTGCTCTAAACACGTTTGCGCTTCTAAAAGTTTACCTCTTTCTACATGGACAACGCAAAGGTTATGAAGACCTTGAATGTTTTCTGGATCTAATTCAAGAATTCTTTTGTAACACTACAAAAAAAATTAAATTAAATTAAACTAAATTAAATTAATTAATCTTACATTTTCTGCTGCATCAAGATCTTTAATATTATTAATATAAATATCCCCCAATAAAATTAATCCTTTAACATGATCAGGATGATATTTCACCAATTGATTTAAAAACGGCGCTGCCTCCAAAGGTCTTTGATCGTCAGCTAGGAGTAAAGCCAAGTTGAAAAGGGCGCTGCGAAAATCGTTTTTAAGATGCACCGCTCTTCTAAACCAATGTTCCGCTTCTTCGATATCCTTATCGTCCATTGCTAACATTCCCAAGTTGAAGTGCACGCGTTCGTTACTTTCGTCTTTCGCCAGTAACTTTAAAAGTCTTTCTCTCGCAATTTTTCTTAGTTCCGGTCTGCCGAATTCTTGTAATAGAATTGCCGAATTAAGTAGGGCTTGTTCGTGATCCGGATCGAATTCTAACGCTTTGTCTAAATAGGCCAAAGCTTGTGAAGCTTTTCCTTGTTCCAAGAAAACAACTCCTAACTGTAACAAAAAAAATTTGGTTGATTTTTTCTACTGTATTTTTGCAGTTAAATACAGTGTGTTAACTAATTACGTCATCATTGCAAGTATGCAACCAATATCACAGTATTTATTTTATAATACGCGATTTGCGTATTGCAACACATATACTGTGATATTGGTTGCATACTTGCAATAATGACGCTTAATCAAACAAAAATGTTCGGTGACCACAAAATTTAGTTGCATTATTTGTCGCGTATCTGCCAAGCACTGACATAAATAAAAGAGGTTAATTGCTTTTTGCCTACCTATTAGGGGAGGGGCTTACTGTTAATAATGTAGGCGCCAAACCAACCTTTGTTACCAGAAATAGAGCAGAGGTACTTGACATTACGTTCAGCTCAATCATGATAAGCTCAAATATAACCTCCTGGAGCACTAATTAGGATCTGCTTAAGAGTTGCCTTGCAGATAACCTAACTAGTGTCATCGCTACCGTTAAGAACTGAGATCAGATTGAAATAGCCACGGAGCAGATCTCTCTGGCAGTTCATTCAGCCTACCACAGTGGCAATAATCGGGACACACCCTGGTGGAACGAATCTCTTAGCTCTGGAAGACAAGAGAAGTGAAATACACACCTAGCAGTGCAAGAATTCACAAGATTCTCACTAGAGATTCGTGGCACTCCATCAGAGCCTCGTTAGAACTTCTCATGCAGACTCACTACCCAGGAAGCTTGATGATGGGGGCTAATAATGTCACAGCGGGCTATTCCTGCATGGCAAAACGTCTCTCAAATACGGATTGGGGTGTGGCTAGAAAAGTCGTCACTTGCACATCCGTCGACCAAGCGATTCAAACGTTTAAGCCGTTCAAATCGCCCGGAGAAGATAATATCTTTCGTGCTTTGTTATAGTAAGGAAGGTCATTATTGTTGCCTATTTTGGTAAACATTTTCAGAGCGAGTGTCGCCTGGAAATATGGACCGGCAGAATGGACTAAAGTGAAGGTATCTTATATACCTAAACTGGGCCATTCGATCCCTACTCTTAAAGCCTTTCGACCCATCAGCGCAACATCATATCTGTTGAAGACCCTTGAAAAAGTTCTGGAATTGAGTCTACACAACTTGGTTGATATAGTATCCAGGACGCTCCAGGATAAAGAGATCTTGTTTTATATGTTTCTGGATATAGAAGGTGCTCATTCAAGAACGCAATACCACAATCTCTTAAAAGACCTGCTATTAACAGGGGAGTGAAAGCAACTCTACCCTGCTTTGGTCCCTTCTGCTTGATGATCTGATTGCGCAAGGTTTATATATTAAAGGTTGTCTAAGTTCCTATGCTGCAATACTTTGATTTTAGTTTGTGGGCGAAGGGCAAGAGCAGGAGTGTTTCGTGACGTAAGCGATCACGGATTGCGCACGCAACCTCATGGCCATGTGGTGCTCCATGCATTTGTTTAATTTGAATTGCTTGGCGGTATTATTTTCCACATGTGACGTAATGCGCAGTATGGTTGCGTACGAACCTAGACAACCTTTTATATATAAACCTTGCTGATTGCGCTGGTCGAAGCCGTTGGTGTAGAAATACAAGCTTATGCTGATGACATTGTCGTTATGGTTAAAGGAACCTGTTTCTCGAGGATACTCACTCAATAAGGGAGATATAAACCCGCAAAAAACAATTGTTATGCCCTTCACCAGGAGACGAAAGTTGGATGGATTAATCCGCCCAACTATCCAAGTTGAAAAAATTCCTTTCTCAAAGGAAGTCAAATATGTAGGAGTAATCCTAGACAAAATCCTCTCATGGAATGGACATTTGCAGAAAGTGTTACACAAAGCGTCGTAGTCTTTATGGAAAAAGTTGGGGTTTTACCCCTAAAAGACTGTACTGGCTCTATATGACTGTGGTTAGACTTATGATCACATACGGAGCAGCAGCTTTGTATAGGAAAATCCGACAAACCTCAGTATCAGTAAAGTTACTTTGGATTAGCAATCTCTCGTGCAATAAGCACAACGCCAACTCTAGCAATGGAAGTTCTGCTTGGCCTATCTCCTTTGCATTTACACATACAGAAAGTGGCTAGAACTACTATTTGCAGATTTAAGCAATATGATCAAAACTGTTCCGACATGTCCTATAAATGGGCTGCGGAAGACATAAGCACTGATTATTATTATTATTATTATTGCTGCCAAGCTGAGATGAGCGGCCCCTCTCGTTACCGCAACCTATAAGATCTATTGTAACTTTAGCCCTCCAAAAGTTTAGGGCAAATGTCTAAAAAAAGGTCCTTGATGAACCTTACTATTGCCCTGAGGTCTTGAACCTTTATGTCGGTAGGTGTGAAGAGAGGTTTGATCCTCTGCTTGTCCGATTTGGAAGAGATGGTATTTTAGAGCCGCATGGTCGGTCAGGTAACCTGAAAGCGTCCTTAGATCCCCTTTGCTGAGGCATAAAACCTCTTTGGTTTTGTTTTGCGACGCAGTTATCATTCGCTTGTCTGTGACCTGGAAGCTTTTTCCAGCATAAGGCTACCTTTGAAATCTCCCAACTGTTGATTATTTGTTTTAGGTGGCTTTTTGCCGCACTGATACTGTGTCATCAATGCCGCCAGATTTGGAGGGATCCATATCAGTGATTAATGCTCAATACCAGATTGTACTGCCTAAACGGCAGTCCTGGCATAAAAACCAAAAATTCTCTGATTCAGGCAAATGGGTTAAAAACGCCGAAAGAGGTCGGGGCAGGAGTATACTGCCAGACATTTTGAAGTAAGCAAGCTTACAGTCTGGGTACGTACTGTACTGTATTCCAGGCGGAAGTATTTGCTATTGACGTGGGTGCTAAAATCTTTCTTGAGAGACGGGTAAAGAACATGATCATGATCCAGGCGCTGCAGGACTGTAAAAAAAAACAATAATCACACTGAGTTGTGATAACAGAGTTTCTCTGATCTGGGTCCCAGGTCACTCTGAGGTTGCTGGCAATGAAGCGGCAAATAACCTAGCAGGAGAGGGCAACGTTAAAGCGTTTGTGGGGCCAGAACTAGCAGTTGGTGTATCATTTGCGATGGCCAAACATACAACTGGGCACTGCCGATTGAAAACACACCTCAACTTGTTGGGTCTAGCCGACGATGTTGAATACCGACTATGTGCAGAAGATGAGGAGACGGTTGAGCATGTTTTATGCCACTGCCTTGCTGTTAATTGTATGAGATTCTCGATTTTTGAGTCGCAGTTCATCTCCCCAAAGGATCTGAATGACTTTTCACCGAGCAAGGTAGGTATTAACGTTCGTTAAGACCATTGCACTGCACATTGACTGACGATTGGAAACACCGTTGATGAATTTTTTAATAATTACTTGTCAGTGATGGAAAAATACAAATTTAGTGCAGATGGAATTTACAACATTGACGAAACTGGTATAACCACAGTGTTGCCAACACCTAGAGTGATTTCAGAAATAGGTGCAATTATTTTTTCAGGAAAAAAGCAAGTAGGCCAAATTGTATCGGGTGAACGTGGTCAGTTAGTTACTTTTTGTGGAATTATCAGTGCGTGTGGTTCAATAGTTTCTCCAGTTTTTATATGCCCTAGAGTTAGATTCAAAAATTACTTCCTGAATGACGCGAAAAGCTGCTCACTTGGCTTAGCTTCTAAATCAGGTTGGATGATGGGTGATTTATTCAATTCAATTCAAATTTAATTCAACTTTGACAATTAAGGGATAGACGGAAAGGCCTACTCTAAATTTTACCAAAATCGCAGAACTTTTCAATATTTCCTCAGCTACTGTTAAGCGGCCCTTACACGATCAATAGTATTGACAATACAACCATAAATCCTCGTAGTAACCAGTCTCAATACTTCACTACCTTACACGATCAATATTATTGTCAATAAGTTACCTTTTTACCACGAACAGTGTGAATCTACGTAGTTTTACTCGGTTATTTGCCGCTTTTTCCTTTCCAAATAAGGATAATCGTACAAAAGCTTGCGTAGCTATTATTTTGGCGCTTGGAACTACTCTTCGAGTTCGAGCGGAGTTCAGAAAAAGCGTTCGTCACAGAAAACGAGAAACGTGGAGGAAATTTTGTGAGGAAGTTTCCTCATGCAGCGAAGTTTCTCGGTTAAATCGGGTTCTGGCTTCAGACCCTGAACGACGAATTGGCTTACTAAAAAAGGCTGACGGTTCTTATACCGACAACCTTTTGGAGAGTCTGCATTTATTAATGGAGGTGTATTTTTCAGGTTCCGGAAGTTCCGTACAAATACAACAGGACACCAACCATGAACCTACTGCAGATGATTGGATTTCAGCCGAAGAGATCTGCAGGGAGGATAAAATACGGTGGGCCATTAACAGTTTCTCGCCGTTCAAGACACCAGGACCAGATGGTATTATACCAGCCCTTTTACAATGGGGTCTGGAGGATTTAGTACCTCACCTGGTGGAAATCTTCCTGGCGCTGCGCTATATACCCAGTCGGTGGCGTGAGGTCACAGTGAACTTCATACCAAAACCGGGTAAGCTTGATTATTTCACACCGAAATCGTTTAGACCAATCAGTCTCTCCTCCTTTCTTCTGAAAACTCTGGAGAGACTGTGTGATCGCTATATTAGAGATTTCTGTCTTCCAACTAAACCAGTAAATCCTAATCAACACGCTTACACTCAGGGCAAGTCCACACTAACGGCTCTTCACTCAGTGACCAGCTTGTTGGTGGGGCGCTGGACCTAAAGGAGTCCGCCCTGGGGGTTTTCGTAGATATAGAGGGAGCTTTTGATAAAACAACTTTCTCTGGTATTAACGATGCCTTGTTAGAGCATGTTCCACCGACTCTTTGTGGTTGGATTGAGAACACTCTTAAACATAGGATAGTTAAGCTTAGGGCTGGCGATGTCAGTCTTCAAGGAGGAGTTACTCGAGGCTGTCCACAAGGGGGTGTACTATCCCCACTTTTGTGGAACCTCACCCTGGATAGCCTCTTGAACCGCCTCGCCGAAGCCAACTTTATCACAGTTGGTTACGCAGATGATTTAACCATTCTCGTCAAAGGCAAGTATATAAACGTGCTGTTTGACAGGATGCAAGTAGCTCTCAAACTGATAGAGACTTATTATACATACACATACTCTTCGAGTGAAACGCATATACTGGATGAAAGAATGGTTGAAGAAGAGAGATAAATATTTTCATTTAGTACTGTTGTAAGAAATGAGCCTCTGCGATGTTGATGATTTCAAGAACTACTTTCAAATGGATAAAAGTACTTTTAACAAACTGAAAAGACAGGATAGTGTCACCAAGTACGAATTGAGCGCCGTTCGATCTGCTTGGCCATTGGTCGTCAACCCGACCTACGGATCGGACGGTCGCCAACCAACCACAACGCCCGGTTGATAGGGTTTTACCCAAGGGCGCCTATTTAAGGCGGCCGGGTTTCCATCAGCGGTCAATTCCAACCGAACTCCGAAGCGACAACAACAGCGACAACGATAACAGCGACAACAACAGCGACAACAAGCCAGCACTTCAACCGCCAATTCGAAGACGACCCCTTTCGTCTTAAAAAAACCTTTGAGGGTTTTTTTTTGTACATATTTTGTAAATAAATTATTTCGTTTTATTCAACAACTGTTGTTTCTTCTTCGGCGCAATCCATCCCCCGTAACAATTGGCGCCCAACGTATGGCCCGATAATGCCAAAAGGACCAACAACGAGAAGCCGTTCATTGTCGACACGGCCATATCCGACGAAGGAAGATTTGGCAAGCTCTTCAGAAGAAGAGGGGCCCACCCAACCGATTAAAGAAGAGAAGAAAGGAAAAGAATCCCAAACGCAGAAGATGGGGAAGACCGCCGAAGAACCGAAACAAGACAGTGCGACCGTTCAGACACAGGTTTGCGCCCTGTCAAAGTTATTGGCCGAACATGTCTGCATCCCAAAAGCCGAGCCCCCGTGCTTCACCGGCGATTCCTTGGAGGATCCTGCAGAATTCATCAAGGTAATAAAGACATATTTCACTGACACCGGCATTCCATCAGCGGAACAAACAAAGAAAGCGACCAGTTTTCTTCGAGAAGATGCCGCTGTGTGGTGGAGTGCATTCGATGATTTGGAGATGTCCTTCGCGGAATTTCACCAAGCGCTGTTGGAAAGGTTCAACAGTCCGCAAATATTGGCACAAGTCAACGGCCAATATTTCAGCCGCCATCAGCAGACTGATGAATCGGTGCAGGCGTTTTTGAAACGCAAACACCTGCAAGCCCGTCGTCTGCACCGAAAACCGGACGACGACATTGGAATGATGGTTGCCCTGCTGCTACCTCAGCTACAGCTGCACCTGTCCCCCACGCCGGCCAACATACACGAGTTGCGACACAAAGCAATTCGCACGGAGGCGCTTCTGAAGAAGTCGGGCCTCCTCAAACAACCCTCAACACCATCTCCAAAGGGTAAGAAGACTCCTGAAGGGGACAACGAGGACCCCAAGAAGAAGGTGCCCCGATGCTGGTACTGCCCCGGGTACCATTGGAACCGTGACTGTCCCCTACAACGCAGCACCGGTTCGGGAAACGAAACGGCGGCCGTTCGCCCAGGACAACCCGGACGGCCGCAGTAATCTCCACATTGGAGGAACCTGGTTGCTCCAGCCGCTCGACTGTAATAATCGAGGTAGCAGGAAGGCGCAGCCTAGCTCTCCTGGATTCCGGCTCGACAAGCAACTTCGTCAGCTCAAGAGCCGTCGCGTCTTATAAACCGCTGGGAGACACCTACGCCACCCAAGCGGACCCGAATGCCCAGCTGCCCATCCTCGGGAAGGCCGAAATCCAGTTCACCATCGGTGGACTCCAGTGCACCCAGCAGTTTTTGGTGGTTCCCCGACTCAGCACCCCGTTTGTTTTTGGGGATCCCTGGTTCCGCGACCAAGGGGTGATCCTCGATTTCCAACGAGGCTGTTTTCACTTCGGGAAAGAGAAGAGGACCACGATGTACTTCCGACGGGGCAGCCCCACTGCGCCACTGCCCGCTCTGGACGTCAGTACTATCCGTCACCAATTTCCGGACAAACACAAAGAGGCCTTTCTAACGACGCTTCGTGCCTTCCCCGACGTGTTTACCGACTCCCATAAGAGTACCACAGGGGCAACTCAGCACAAACTGGAGCTCACCGAAGGAGCAAGGCCGTTTCGACTACCGCCATACCGCTGCTCCTATACCAAAAAGGAATTTATCGCCCGTGAAGTAGAGAAGATGTTGGCGGAAGGTGTCATTGAAGCCAGTCGTTCCCCGTATTCATCTCCGATCGTACTGGTGGAGAAGAAAGATGGGGCCAAGAGGTTTTGCGTCGACTACCGTCGATTAAACCAGCAAACGGTGGACGAGTCCTCAGCGTTGCCAATCATCCACGAGACGCTGCGGGACCTCAGCCAGGCTACCGTTTTTTCGAGCCTCGACCTGCGGTCCGGATATTGGCAAATCCCAATGGAGAAGGGGTCTCGACCCTTAACCGCCTTCACAACTCCCGACGGTGCCACCTACCAGTTTCGCGTCATGCCTTTCGGATTGAAGAATGCCCCGGCGACGTTCCAGAAGTTGATGACGCAAGAAGTGCTCCCTGGATACCTCCGGAAATTCGCCCTGGTGTACCTGGATGATGTCATCGTCTACAGCAACTCCTGGGAAGAACACCTTAGACACTTACACCTGGTGTTTGAACGACTCCGGTTACACAACCTCCGGTTATCACCGGAAAAATGCCACTTGGGGGCAACAACCATCGACTACCTGGGTCACCGGATTACACCAGGAGGAGTGGAGCCCTTACCGAACCACGTCAACTCCCTCTGCGACGCATCGAGACCGTCCAACAAGAAGCAGCTGCGATCCTTCTTGGGACTGTGTAACTGGCTACGCGGGTTTATTCCACGCTGCGCCGAAGTGTTAACCCCGCTGACAGATCTCTTGCGGGGCCAGAAACAGTTTAAGTGGACAGCTGAAGCCGAGAACGCCTTTCTCGAGATTAAACAGCTACTGAGCCGCCCACTGCAACTTAGACGCCCGGACTTCACTCAACCTTTCGTGCTACAGACCGATGCCAGCGGGAAGGGAATTGCCGCGGTCCTCTACCAAGAACCGGGAAGGAAGATCATCGCATTTGCCAGCGCCAAGTTGAAAATCCGGATTTTTATCAATACTCCATTAATATTGACCGTCAATCAAATTTTTCACCTTACACTGTCAATATGTTAAGGTATTGTCAATATTATTGATCATGTAAGGGCCGCTTTAAACAAAAATCGCATCAATGTGCCTCTTTCTCCCTTAAGCCTGTTAAGCCATGTTGCGTATCTGTTAGGAGATTTAACTAAGTTTAACAGTGTTAATCAGTATTGGATACAAATATTAAATGATAAAAACTGTTAATAAAAAATATCGATTAAAATTTAATTAACTTACATTATAATAAATATCAGGATTATTGCTGTCATACAATAATGCCCTTTCATAAACTTCTTGGGCTTCCTTAGTCCGATTTAATTTGATTAAAATATCACCCCGGTTGATGTAAGCCTGTGTGTAATCGGCTCTCATACTTATGGCTTGCCTATAAAGCATATCCGCTTCTTCTAACCTAGTAGAGTTCTTCGAAATTAAATTGGCAAGATTTAAGAAAACGTTTAAATGATTCGGGGCGATTCTCGCCTGATACGATTCGCCAGGTTTCGCTTTCGGTAACAAAGATTTCGCCCGTAAATACGCCTCTTCGGCTTCTTTAAACATTTTCAAATGGTTGTAAGTACGACCGACGTTAATGTGAGCGCCGACATCGTCTTCTTGGACGCTAACGGCCGTTTGGAAATAACGTAGGGCCTCCGTAAATCTGCCCTGTCCCTCGAGGGCGTGACCTACGTTATTGAATAACTTAGCATTCCTCTGATTCACCCTAAGGCCCGACATGAAAATGGAGTACTCGCTCTCCCAATCCCAATTGCGTAAGTACGTTTTCGAACCGTGTGCCAAGAGGATTACGGTGAATATTGTCCAAGCGAGCTTTCGACCCTTCTTTTCGCATATCACACTCCAACCGTATCCAACTAATAGACAAAATCCCATCGAGGGCATGTATAGGACTCTTTCGGCTACTACAAAACCCACGGGGAAAAAAAGATTCGAAGCCGGTAGAAATGGAAGTATTAGAAGGGCCAAACTCTAAAAATAAAAATTTAAATTAAATTTTAAATTAGAAAATAACAAAGTAAACTTACCATTACAATCGTAATACTTTGTTGTCTATTTTCTGTAAACGCAGCAGTTGCAGCGAGTAAACCTAAAGCACCATATGCCATTAATGTAGATAAATTTCTAATATCCAAAAGTGATTCGACAAGTGGAATAGTTCCCATAGTCCAATCGCAACATAAATCACAAGGGAACAATAGCAGCCATAAATTGACGCTTATCAAGTAATTATAAGTAAGTTGTCTCGTGGGTGTTGATGCAACCGATGCAGGATTATCGAATCTGGTAAAGACAGGAAGTTGTGATCCCATAATTTGTAATCTGATTAATAGGAGACAAATTGTTGTAACTCCGAGTACGGCGAGTCGTTTGGTCGCTTCTTGTGACAACGACAGCTGTGGTGTCGATTTGGTTGTTATGGCCGATTTGAGAAGATATTTGATCTCTTGGAGACGCATCTGGGGGTGGAACGAAAAAAAGAGTGGTTGTTAATTGAAGCATGACGAAGGGTGGTCGATTTTGAAGGGGTCCAAATGGATGCTGGGACAGCGAAATCTATCTCTGTTTTGGGGAAGGGTACAAATGTATTATCGGATGGTTGGAGGCACGTAGGAGGAAAAATTCGATTTTGTTCTCTTTCTTTCTTGAGAACGTAATAAAAATTTACTACGAGAACCAGCTCTTTTTCCGTGGAGTGCCGTTACCGGGGAACTAATGGCAGCGGTGAGGATTTCATTCGTAAGATAACAGAATAATTGAATGTAATTGGAAATCCTAGTTCCGGTGTTATGGAAAGCGGGATAATCCTTTCGTGCATTTCTATCCTATTAGATTATAAAATGCTCACCCGTTGGGAGACGAAAATTTCGTAGGCTGCGCATATTCCCGCGACCGTTATTCCTTGCTCTTTGCACAGCATTGCCGTCGCCATGGAGATCATTGATAAAAAGAGGAACCGCCAACCTGAAAGTAAGTGGAATTCGAGATTAGTTCTGAAGTTTCGAGCTAAGATAAATTACGGAATTTCCGTGAAGGCGATATTCGGCCTTCTACAAAAGGCGAACTAATTATAAGTGCAATCGGGTTCCTTTCGAAACGGTTTAACTTACACTTTATCACAAAAAATACACAAAATTAAGTTCATATCAATTTTTATTTTAAATCTAAATCAGTTGAAATGAGATATAAATAATCAAAAAATATTGTCAGCATTCGCTTGATGGTAGCTGTTTAAGTTAATTGGGTCGTAATGGAGTAAATTGCAGATCGCGCGATCGTTGGAGATACATGCACCGTGGATAATTGGAAAATGGCGTGGTGATTGCTGGAATAAGGGCGGTAATGCATGAAATTTGCACGTCATACCACTATAAAATGGAGCTTGGATTGATTTTTAAGTGCTACGACAGCTTATTTATAATGCAAAAGTAGTACCACTATTTATACAATTTCCAACGTTTATTATAAATTGCTATTTTTATATTTTGATATATTGTGTCTAAGAAAAGCACTCAACCCAACCCAACCCATCCAAAAAATTTGAATGCACACAAATTCGAACAGCTATCCACACCATTGCGTTCTGTATTAGATAGTCCTACTTTTAGTTAAAACATTTAAGACGGCTAAATTTGAATGTTTCTAGTTTTAGGTCTAGTGTTAGTTCTAATGCTAGTGTTAGTTCTAGTTTTAAAAATGATGATACTTAAATATAAAGTGTTTCAAAGTTAATACAAAAAGGTCTTTGGTATGTGTCAAAACGGTTCTCTATTTAATAAGAAGCAATACATGGCGACCCTGCCAGCGGAACTGCCAGTGTGACTCATTTGAAGAATAATATAAATAATAACATTTTGAAGATAACATAAATGATATCAGATATCACTATGTTGCATATTTTTATTGCACTATAACTAGAATTAACACAAAACCTAGAACTAGAATCATTCGAGTTTAGCCGTCTTTAGAGACGTGCGGCTAAATTCGAATGTTTCTAGTTCTAGGTCTAATATTAGTTCTAGTGACAGTGATAGGTAGCGCTAGTTAGCATCAGATATCACTATGTTGCATAATTTTATTGAACTAAAACGAGAACTAACACTAGACCTAGAACTAGAATCATTCGGGTTTAGCCGTCTTTAGAGACGTGCGGCTAAACCCGAATGTTTCTAGTTCTAGGTCTAGTGTTACTTCTAGTTTTACACTAACACTATTACTAGAACTAGACCTAGAACCAAAAACATTCGGGTTTAGCAGTGCGTCTTTTATGACGGCCGAAAACTCAGGGTTGGGTTGGGTTGGGTTTTCAAGCAAAATTACCCAATGTCTGTACTATTAAGCTATGTTGTATTTCATGTGGGACAGTGCAAGTGCATAGGAGTTTCGTAACTATGGTTACTACATTCATATATTGCGAGTTATATGAAATTCCCCATATATGATTTCAAGGACATCTCAACATCATCTAAACATATTTCGTTCCAAGCAATTATTTCAATATCATCCCTGGTGCTCTTCAACACAATCTTGGATGGACAAATAGACTTTTGGTATTAATAGATTTCAACAGATGGCGCAAATGAGGTAATGTTTTGCATGCAACTAAGGTTGCAGGTTTTTGATTATACAGGGTAAGTTATTAATATCCCGGCGGTGATAGATACTAAACCGTTATGTTTATTTTATCATATTAGGAATACAACTACTATTTCATAGCGTTCATATTCCTGAGATATTCAATTGTTCTTCCGAAATGTGCCCATTACAGGATTTTTTTAAAAACGATGTAAAAATGACATTTTTTCCGATTTTGCCTTGAAACTACGTCAGACAATAGTCAAAGCCAGTAAGGTTGATGATAGTATTCAAAGATATTAGATACACCATACAGGCTGTTTATAAAGTTTAGTTACTTTTTATGCTTCTCAAATGGCTTTTTCTTAAGTTTTTTAAATGGAAACGCCTGTATATTGTGTGCTAGTTGAATTGCTCATCTACTTCCCTTTAATTAATGATAAGTATGTCATATGTCTAACTTTAATAGTTTTCCTAATATTTAGAATTTCAAGAAAAATGTGTAATAAAATGTTATTATTGTCCTTTCTTTGTAATTATTTTTTGTATATTATATTAAAATACAATTTATGAAAAAATTTTAATAATTAAATAATCAAAACGTAATAAAAATACAAAACATACAATTAAATGGCAGAACAATAAATCCCTTTTTTAATTACTAATTTATTTGAAGTAAATGAAGCAACAAACTATAAACAATTACTAAACGTTGCTCAACAAGTTGGTATTAATTTAATTAATATTTAGAAGTTGTTCAAAATGTCGCCCATTTTCTCTTCTACAAGCATTAATGCGCTGTATAAAAGATCTTGACGTATCTCTTAACATGTGGATCTAATTTTCTCTAAACTCGTAAATTATATGACAGAATAATTGCATATTTCATTACTTACATGTTTTTAAATCTCATAAAATACCAAGTCGCATTAAAATCTGGTATATGGCAGTAAAATTATTTTACATTATAAAATATTCATCAAATAATAGAAGGAAGAACAAAGAAAAACTGATAAACATAGACTACTACAAAATTACTAAAGTTAGATATATGACATACTTATCATTAATTAAAGNACCCTGCCAGCGGGACTGCCAGTGTGACTCATTTGAAGAATAATATAAATAATAACATTTTGAAGATAACATAAATGATATCAGATATCACTATGTTGCATATTTTTATTGCACTATAACTAGAATTAACACAAAACCTAGAACTAGAATCATTCGGGTTTAGCCGTCTTGAGAGACGTGCGGCTAAATCCGAATGTTTCTAGTTCTAGGTCTAATGTTAGTTCTAGTGACAGTGATAGGTAGCGCTAGTTAGCATCAGATATCACTATGTTGCATAATTTTTTGAACTAAAACTAGAACTAACACAAGACTTAGAACTAGAATCATTCGGGTTTACCCGTCTTGAGAGACGTGCGGCTAAATCCGAATGTTTCTAGTTCTAGGTCTAATGTTAGTTCTAGTGACAGCGATAGGTAGCGCTAGTTAGCATCAGATATCACTATGTTGCATAATTTTATTGAATTTAAACTAGAACTAACAACTAGACCTAGAACCAGAAAGATTTAACCCGATATTTTCTAGTTCTAGGTCTAGTGTTAGTTCTAGTTGTACACTAGCACTATCATTAAAACTAACACAAGACCTAGAACTAGAATCATTCGGGTTTAGCCGTCTTTAGAGACGTGCGGCTAAACCCGAATGTTTCTAGTTCTACTTCTAGTGTTACTTCTAGTTTTACACTAAGACTATTACTAGAACTAACACAAGATCTAGAACTAGAATCATTCGAGTTTAGCCGTCTTGAGAGACGTGCGGCTAAACCAGAATGTTTCTAGTTGTAAGTGTAGTGTTACTTCTAGTTTTAACTGTTATTCAGCGTTAGGTTGCGGTACATTTTTATTGAACGAAACGTAGAACTAACACTAGACCTAGAACCAAAAACATTCGGGTTTAGCAGTGCGTCTTTTATGACGGCCGAAAATTCAGGGTTGGGTTGGGTTTTCAAGCAAAATTACCCAATGTCTGTACTATTAAGCTATGTTGTATTTTATGTGGGACAGTGCAAGTGCATAGGAGTTTCGTAACTATGGTTACTACATTCATATATTACGAGTTATATGAAATTCCCCATATATAATTTCTAGGACATCTCAACATCATCTAAACATATTTCGTTCCAAGCAATTATTTCAATATCATCCCTGGTGCTCTTCAACACAATTTTGTATGGACAAATAGATGTTTGGTACTAATAGATTTCAACAGATGGCGTAAATGAGGTAATGTTTTGCATGCAACTAAGGTTGCAGGTTTTTGATTATACAAGGTGAGTTATTAGTATCCCGGCGGTCGATAGATACTAAACCGTTATGTTTATTTTATCATATTAGGAATACAACTACTATTTCAGAGCGTTCATATTCCTGAAATATTCAATTGTTCTTCTAAAATGTGCCCATTACAGGATCTTTTTAAAAACGATATAAAATGTAAAACGATTTTGCCTTGAAACTACATCAGACAATAGTCAAAGCCAGTAGGTAGACGATAGTATTCAAAGATATTAGATACACCATACAGGCTGTTTATAAAGTTTAGTTACTTTTTATGCTTCTTAAATGGCTTTTTCTTAAGTTTTTTAAATGGAAAAGCCTGTATATTGTGTGCTAGTTGAATTGCTCATCTACTTCCCTTTAATTAATGATAAGTAATATGTCATATGTCTAACTTTAATAGTTTTCCTAATATTTAGAATTTCAAGAAAAATGTGTAATAAAATGTCCTTTCTTTGTAATTTTTTTTTGTTTTTTCTTTTTGGTTTGTCTGTCATTTGTAAATCAGTAATATTATATTAAAATACAATTTATGAAAAAATTTTAATAATTAAGTAATCAAAACGTGATAAAAATACAAAACATACAATTAAATGGCAGAACAATAAATCCCTTTTTTAATTACTAATTTATTTGAAGTAAATGCAGCAATAAAATTAATTTAATTAATATTTACAAGGTGTTCAAAATGCCGCCCATTTTCTCTTCTACAAGCATTAATGCGCTGTATAAAAGATCTTGAGGCATCTCTTAACATGTGCATCTAATTTTCTCTAAAGTCGTAAATTATATAACAGAATAATTGCATATTTCATTACTTACATGTTTTTAAATCTCACAAAGTACCAAGTCGCATTAAAATCTGGTATATGGCAGTAAAATTATTTTACATTATAAAATATTAATCAAATAATAGAAGGAAGAACAAAGAAAAACTGATAAACATAGACTACTACAAAATTACTAAAGTTAGATATATGACATACTTATCATTAATTAAAGGTAACTTGATCGGCAATTCCATTTGCCATTTAAAAAACATATGAAAAAGCCATTTGGAAAACATCAAAAGTAACTAAGCTTTATGAACACGCTGTATAGCGTATCTAATATCTTTGGATACTATCATTTACCTACTGGCTTTGACTATTATTTGACATAGTTTCAAGTCAAAATTGGAAAAAATGTCGTTTTTACATCGTTTTTAAAAAGATTTTGGAAAAACAACTGAATATCTCAAGAACTATGAACGCTATGAGTTAGTAACATATACGGCTGTATAAACAAATTTAATTCTATTCATAATATGATAAAATATACAGGATGTTCCATTTAAAGAAATCTACATACTCTCCTTGGTACACCTCCTGTATAAGTGAAAATAATTTTATCTACAACTATTGAATTATCTATTCGTTACACAATTGATTTTTGACGGGTAATGACACGCATTACCCATGACTGACAAAGTGTTGAATAATGAAGCCATTATTCCACAGTTCTGACACGGCCTACTAATCAAAAAATAAAATATTAACAGAAATGACAGCTTTCTTATATTGAGGTTATGTCTGAAATGTCTATCAAGTTTATTTTTTTTTCGTTTTTNTTATCTACGACTGCTTGGATAAGTCATCATTACCGCACTCATTTGAGGTGATTTGAGTTACGTAATGAAGTTCATTACCGCACTGGTTTCATTACGTAACGCATTTTTAGCCTAATCAGAACAGACTTAATTTATTGAAACGAGCAACAATACAAAAGAAAAAGTACTATCTACTTACAGAGAAATAATACTATTTATTATAAACATTAATTGTTATGTTTTTACATTTCAAAACACTTATTCCAGATGAGTAAACATGTTGTTGAAACTGACAATTCAAAATTAAATAGACTTTTCAAATAGACTTTTCTAAAGAAATTGATTTTTAGTAATTTTAGCAGTCGTAGATAAAATGCTGTATATCACACGTGGGCTAGAGCATAATTATAGTACTCCTACGAGTTCGTCGTGCAATTCTCCACACTCGTACTGTAATTATGTTTCTAGCCCACTTGTAATACAAATAACTATTACATTATAAAATATTAATAAAATAATAGAAGGAAGAACAAAGAAAAACTGATAAACATAGACAGAATATATTAAGTACAATAATGCATATTTTATTACACTTTATTCTTTAAATTCTAAATATCAGGAAAACTATTAAAGTTAGATTTATGACATACTTATCATTAATTAAAGGTAACTTGATGGGCAATTCAACCAGCACACAATATACAGGTGTTCCATTTAAAAAAGTTCTGAAAAAGCTATTTGAAAAACATCCAAAGTAACTAAGCTTTATGAACACGCTGTATAGCGTGTTTAATATCTTTGAATACTTCATCATCAAATTGGAAAAAAATTTAACATCATTTTTAAAATCTCAAGAATTATGAACGCTATGAATTAGTAACATATGAGGCTGTATAAATAAATTTAGTTCTATTCATAATATGATAAAATATACAGGTGTTCCATTTAAAGAAATCTACATACTCTCCTTCACGCCTAAATGGAACACCCCCTGTATAAGTGAAAATAATTTTACGTAATAGATGTAACGTAGAATGCGATAATTATTATTTGGTGATAATATTAAAATTTAGAATGATATTAGATTATGATTTTGTTCATTGAAAATAGGTACAAAGACCTTTATTAAATTTTCCATCGGATATGGAGTAAACAAAATTGGAAACTTATTGTTCCGGTTTTATCTCATAAAATCCGATCGCAGCTTTGATGTACTTTTAAAGCCTATACCGATAACGCAATTGTAAACGATATGGGTGCGTATTCGGTACGTTATTTGATCGACAGAGTGCAGCAGCGTCGCTGATTTCAGAACTCAATTACGTCGCGACGCGGAAATAAGAGCTTCGCCCTCGACCTGTACGGCCTGAGAGAGCTTTTTGCGAATGCGGATTTATCTGGCAACGGAGAGAGCTAGCGCGAGCAAAAACTGTTACAGTTTTACACCCGTTACATCTGAATTCGGTATCGACCAGGCCACCCAGGCAGAGGGCAAAAACGACCGTATCAAGCCAATAAATATGAGCGTCGTTCGTTTATCAACGCGAATTCTAAAAGCGAGGGCTTTTCGGTTCCGTATCGCAGCGCGTCCGGTTCCAATTTTATTTCTTCGCTGCTTTAATCTTTATAAATTACTCCGATTCACTTTGCAAAGTCTGCCGGTTCGGTTTGCGCTTTTCATCATCTTCTTAATGTAATGAAGTTTACCCGAAATCCCTCTACAATTTTTTTACCTACGCCAATTTTTTTTTTATCAATCGTGTATTTGTGCAAACAAAACAGATTCATGCATATTGAACGGTTTTATCATGTTTTCTGATTTAAATGAAAAATCTATCACCCTACATCGAGTTGATGACGAGAACGTTTTGTTGTCAACACTTTTTAATCTTTTTGTATTGTTAATAAATGGTTGTTATTTTGAACCTGTCAAAACATTTTTCAAATTTGTGATATAGTAGAATCATATATTCCTTGGTTTCGCAACTTTCAGAATCAAAGCACCCAAACAGGGCCATAAATCCCTTAAATAAAACTTGTTTGGAGTATTTAAGTAGTTTGCGGGAACATGATAAGGATGCGAAAGTTGCACGACGGGGACAAAACAAGCATAAATTCAACAGTTTACCGATATTCGCGTTCGTTCTTAGAAACTACTTAAACTTTTAGGAACACCTTTATGAGCCCTTTAAGCCCGAACAATAAACCTTGACCAGTTCTGCACGAGAAAAGTGAACCGCCGAGATATCCGCGTTACCGGAAATTTCTCTCCTCGTGAAACGGGTCAACATTTTTTCCAATTTTTTTTTAGTTTTAAACCCTGCTTTTATCAAAGCTCCGACAGCCTGTATTACGTTCTGGTATCGTAAAAGCACAGTCCACCGCGGGGCCTCTCGCTGAATAAACCATAAAGAACAACGAATTGTCAGCTCGTGGACCAATTCATAAGGCTCGAGATCGCACACGCCCTATTTTACGGCCCTTTCGGTTCGTATGAATTTTTGATAATAAGCGATATACGCCAAAAGGACCGACCAACCAACGGACGCTTGGGGCTCATAGCAAACAGTTCTTTTGTACTTTATTAAACATACAATGGCTTCTTTTCCGTGACCAACACAAACGAATGTCGCGTCAGTCTCAATCTCAGCCAAAAACCAAAACAAAAACGTTTTACATTAAATCTTTTTGTTTTATTTCAACACATCATTTATTTCAAAAAATTATATGCATTTAAACACCTCAAAAATGTGTCAAAATTAATACGAAATATGTTTAAAACAAACTCCCCATCAAAAGCTTTGATGTTGAATGAAAGCTTTGAATTCTGTTTGTTGGCTTAGATTAAAATAAAATGAGAGTTGCGAGATTCTGATTTTGTTATTTAAAAATTCCGGCTGCGTTTAATATAAAACAGTAAATAAAACGGCGTATAAACACCCGAACGGAACGTTGTCGACATGATTGATGCGTTATATCATAATGGACCACGTACATTTATAATTATCGCTGTTCAATGACGTTCATTTTCGGACGACAAATCCGAAATTAAAAAAGTTTCATCGCAGAGTGCATATTGATCCGTGAAAACTATTATCTAGATTTACTCGTTTGAAATTTTAGTATCAAATGATCTGTGACGCGAATGAAGATGAGGACGGAAAAGTTAGAAAAGCCGATAAGGAATGAGATTTTTAATACCCAAAATTAATTTGATATGATTAAAGTTAACACTTTTAAAAGCCGTAATGTTCCCGACCCGGTCGGTCCATTAAGGTCCATCTTCGGTCATTTAATAAAATCTTTAACGACCAACTCGACAAGAACTCAATCTCAGTTTTTTCTTTTCTTACAAAACCATTCATAATGCATAGCACTTTGTCATTTCAATTTATAATCAACTCGTTTTTATATTTTATATAATCATTATTCATAATTTCTCGATGTAATATATACAGGTGTCTCGTATCTTCCGCATCAGAGCATTATACGATTGAAGGATACATTATTCTGAAGTGATTTTTCTAATAAAAATTTTTCCAAATATTTATAATAACCGCACGGGACAATTCGAAAATTTTGCGGAACTTCAAATCTTTTTCCAATAGTTTTCAATTAGTGTCTTTTTCAAAAATTACTTTCAGTTCTTGAGAATTTTGCAATTTTCGCCGATTAAGTTTTAAAAATTCGTATAAAATCCATTTCTTGGAATATGAGTATGAAAATTTCTCAAAGTGTTAATAAAAGTGCCCTCTTTCCAATGAACCAACACGTTTTGAAAAATAACTTTTAGTATTTGAGAAAACAATATTTGAAGTTTTGATAAAATTTTCGATGTTGCAATTTTCATCGATAATTTTCAAAATTCGCTATAAAATTAATTTCTTGAAGGATCCTTGTGGAAATATCACCAATTATTAATTTAAGTATCCTCTTTTTAATGCAAAAAGCCGTTTTGAAAAATCACTTTTAGTTTTTGAGAAATAAATTTTTGAAATGATCGACAATTTTTTCGAATTTTGCAATTTTCGCCGATTAAGTTTTAAAAATT